>LPNX010281801.1:140903-233388 GCA_001517045.1 Pseudotsuga menziesii
AGTATGTGCTCCAATCTCTCTCATACAAAGGAGCTGCAACTTGGGACAATAGTTTACTATTCAAATGCCAAATAACAGTATCACATTCTCCATTCATCATCCATCAACCAATCGAGTCTGCTTTAGCCAGTATTGCACTAACCTCTATATATTTGACCTGAAACATTTCTCAACAACGCAAAGTTAAGAAACTATGTTGTAATAAAACCTGGAGGAAACACTTTTGGTAAGGATCCCACAATTCTTTTCTTTACTTCTGGTTCACCTACATGTGGGACTCCATAATCTTACTATACAGTAATCAAAGCATAGGTTTCCTGTGTAGTGAAGAGTTTGGTTTTTGCCACCTAAACAATAACATTAATTTTACCATAAATATTTACTTAGGTTATTTAGTTTCCTTCTTATTTTATTTGTCGCAGTGTTAGTGTTTTATAAATCTATAAATACCTGGTCATCATTGCAGGAAGTGAAGTGTTGAGGTTTTAGGATTTTTCAAAAAAAATGTTAACTTATGTAACAAATTAAACTAAGTACTTAGAAGGATGAAGTAAAGTACAACAGTGAAAATGCAAGATAAATTTTAACATAATTTTCATCTTTTTCAACTTTAATATTTCCAAAGGTGTCTGTGTTAAAGTTGAAACATACAGTAACTATAAATAGTCCAAAAGTGAGAAAAAAACCTTCAAACCCTTACTGCAATAATTTACAGACTTTAAGATAGTCATATATAATTTAAATAGTAACACTTATTAGATGTCCAAAAGAAACCTTAAACCATATACTAGCACCCCAAACTATAGCAGCACTTTCTAAAGACAAACACTTTCAACCACAACAATAGCCACCTAGATGGGGTTCAATAAGGGTCACAGTAGGTACCGGAAAGATCACACTCACCAAACAGACCGTAGAATAGACCAAAAAAGGTAACGAACATCAAATCAAATCACAAATCAGTCATGGTAGCCCAAACGGTCATAGCCTAGCCCAAAACATGCTCACAGTTTTCTAAGAAAGATCAACAAGGTCATGGCCCAGCATAAGAAGGTCAACACATGTCAAAAAATGATCCTAGCAGCCCACAAGGTCATGGCTGAGCTCCAAGAGGGCTCAAATAGTCACAGCTGAAGCTTAGGCAGCCTTAAACAGGTAACAACCCAGCTAGGCAGCTCTAGACAGGTCATGGCATAGCTGGGTAGGCTGGGTAAACTCACGGCCCAGCACTGACAGTCCATAAAAAGTATCAAAATCATGGCCCAGCAGGCTGACCAAGACCCTTGTTTAACTAACTAGGGTACTATCCTCCTTGATATCCTCCTTGATAATGGTTTTAGTAGCTGAACTATATTTAATAGGAAGGTTAAGCATGCTAAAGGTTCTAACATTGTATCCTATCAATCACATATTCTAGGATCTTTCTGTCATCCTTTCCATTAACACCTTTATCTCTGAATGTGTGAAATATGTAGATCAATGTGTTACCAAGTATCTAAAACCCAAAAAATAAGCTTGGGATTAGCAATAAACTTGAGGAATACTTCTCTTAAGAGAAGACTTCCTAAGAGAGGGCAAGAAAATTAAGATGGAATTCTTAACATATGGCTTCCCAAATAGGAAATTTACTTAATAACCAACACCTTCTTTGGTTACTCCCCATGAAATCCATGAATCATTCAATGCTTCATAATAACTTCAATAAGTATGGTGTTTCATAATTTTCCCCATGTTGCTTGCTATGGTGATATAGAGTATATTTATTCTACTGCAGGTCAGTAGCATAACCCTGTAGATACCCTGGACATGCTTTCAGCACTATGAGAAGAGGAGGATTTTGTCAAAATATAATAATAACACCAATCCATATAAAATACCTCTAAGCTTTCTCAATATCAAATGAATCTAATAAAAATTCAAATGTTTATTTGTACAGACAATCTATGAATTCTGCAAACTTCCCCCTTCATTTTTTATTGAGTAGGAAAAGATCAAGGCTCAAAGTAAAATCATGTTGATCAGGCACCCACATTCTCACAGTGGATACAAGACCCACACTTATGCTCTCAACATTCTGCAATATACTCATCTAGAAATAGCAAGATAATATGTTGGTCCAATGATTTAAAAAGATTGCAGGGTGGACAAGAAATTCATATTCAGTTAAAATATCAATAATGAGCACTACAACTACATGAAGTTAACCATCATAATTCATGACACATAATTTACAATTGACCACTAGTTCTTAACCTTGTTCATCCTAGACTATTCCTTCTACACAATCAGACTAAACCTTAAGAATTTAATGCACAGTGGCTATGTTAGATTTATCTCAATGCATGTATCATTTAGTGGATTGAAAGAAGACATGGTAAAAATTAACAACTATAACTTTCCAGATTGAGTAGTTTATATAGAATGAGACCTCACAATAGATTTTTTTTATATTCAAGGGATAAAAATCCTCATAACTCGCACATCATTCTAGCAGTAGAAATATTTCCATGTTTCATCCTCCTACTGTGCATAAATGGAACTATGCTTTATCATAATCCCCTCTGCAATCAAATATATGGAAGAAATCCTGATGAATAAGGGAAAGACAAAATCAAGATGCTTCAATAAGATGATTCAAATTGTATACTCCCATTTAAACAATGGCTGCATACTAAGTCGATAATATTTGTAAATTATTAATTTTAAATGACCACAAAATAGAATGTCCTAGGTGGGAACCATGACATGGTATTCCTCTTGGTTGCAAAATAAATTGAAACCCACCATAATTGCAGGAACAACCAACACAGCACACAAGGAGACTCCCAAAATGGATTCCATAAAGCACAATGCTCTTCTCGAACATGTACAAATTTTTTTTTTCTCTTGCCATTTGCAAGAATCAGTTGAACCTTCAAATGAATCGAGATTAGCTAGTAAGCAATTTTCTTTCTTATCATCTATCTTATAATATTATTTTTATAACTCAGTTAGGCCAGTGCTCTGGTAATATTCCTCGTTATCTAACATCTCCTCAAAAACATCGCTTGAAGCAGGTGACAAAGAATCAGTTCTATGCACACTTTTTGACCATTCAGAACTATTCTACAGATCTCCCTCTTCTGAATTGCTTCTAACTGAATACCCATCAGCTACACTATAGAGACTGTCAAGCATTGTCCTTCCTTTTTGGCTATGATCATATGTTGATTGTCTCCACCCATGGATTCATTGACAGTGCCATTGGCAGCTGGACTTAAGTTCATATCACAGTCAATTGCATTCAAATTATCATGGTTAGCTTCTACAAAATATGCAAGTTCTCCTCTCGATTGCAATTTTCTACATGTGTTTTTGGAGGAGGATTGTTGTTCAAGAGACCTAACAAATTTCCTCGGTGTGTTGAATACACTCATATTATCAATTGTAATATATGATCCTGGATTATGAGGAAGAGAACAAATAGTAAAGCACCTGAGCATTTACAATCAAAAGAGATAATGTTGATATAATAAAATGCACCAACTTTGCTTAAGCTTCCTCATCAAGAACAAGATGCATCAAACAAGACAAAATAGCAAAACTAAGGACACATCCCATGCTCTTTATGCGTACCTTAGGGCTAACTGCTTCTTTCATATCTGAAGGGAAATGTGAGTGATTGTAGTTAATGTAGACGGAAAAACATGGGTCATTTTCATCTTGTTTATAATAACGTCTCCTTTCTAAGCAGTCCTCATCATAAAATGATGCATCTCCATTTTCCCCATGTCTGTCAACCATATGTATATTCGTCCTTGTTTTCCTATTACCAACTTTAGTGACTAAATAAATGGTCACTTAAACTCATCCCCAAATCAATTTGCAAAGATAAATTAAACTTTGAAAGTAACGCCCACAAGAACAGCAATTTACCATTATCAAAGTGATTTTCTAAGTTAAAAATTAAATTTGAAAATACATGCCCATAGAAGCTTCATTACTATGTTTTTCATTTATAGAGTTGTACTCCATTGCATTCAAATTATCATGGTTAGCTTCTGTGATCATATGTCGATTGTATCCACCCATGGATTCATTGACAGTGCCATTGGCAGCTGGACTTAAGTTTGTATTCCAGTCAATTGCACTCAAATTATCATGGTTAGCTTCTACAGAATCTGTAAGTTCTCCTCTGGATTGCAATTTTCTACATGTGCTTTTGGAGGAGGATTGTTGTTCAAGAGACCTAACAAATTTCCTTGGTGTGTTGAATACACTCATACTATCAATTGTAATATATGATCCTGGATTCTGAGGAAGAGAACAAACAGTAAAGCACCTGAGCATTTGCAATCAAAAGAGATAATGCTGATATAATAAAATGTACCAACTTTGCTTAAGCTTCCTCATCAAGCACAAGATGCATCAAACAAGACAAAATAGGAAAACTAAGAAGGACACATCCCATGCTCTTTATGCATACCTTAGGGATAATTTCTTCTTTCACAGCTGAAGGGAAATGTGAGTGAGCGTAGTTAATGCAAAGGAGAAAACATGGGTCATTCTAAGAAGTCCTCATCATAAAACGATGCATCTCCATTTTCCCCATGTCTGTCAACCATGTGTATCTTGGTCCTTGTTTTCCTATTACCAACTTTAGTGACTCAATAAATGGTCACTTAAACTCATCCCCAAATCAATTTGCAAAGAGAAATTAAACTCTGAAAGTAATGCCCACAAGAACAACAATTTACCATCATCAAGCGATTTTCTAAGTTAAAACTTAAATTTCAAAATACATGCCCATAGAAGCTTCATTACTATGTTTTCTATTTATAGAGTTGTACTCCATTTCCCACAATCACCATAGATATTTTGAAAAGGAAGAAATCTAAATCCATGCTATGCTATGTTGAAAACTGAGCTAGAGCATGCTAAAACCTAGTTCATAATTTCTAAGTCAATCAGAAGATCATTCTATATAGAAAGTAAGTCCACACCATTGCATTACTCCTCCTCATCGTCCCGTGCGATAGATATGAATGATACAGCAATTGAAAACAACAAACACTCATTAGTAAATCATCAAAACATGTAATCATTGCCTCCCAATGACTTTGATGTTTCAAACTCTTGGGCTACTTCTTCCATATTGGCATCCTAAATTCCGATACAAAAGGGCACTAATTTACAATTGGAAAACAGTGTACCGAAACAATAATCATTTCATGTTAAAAAATTAGAGCACAACATTAAATTTATGTTATAAATGGGCTTTAATGTATGAAATACAAGAATTCAATGATTAAAGGGCATCATACCTTCTGTTTATTATATCCAGTCATTGACTTCTCATATTCATCCTTTTTCGTTTCAGCCTTAGATACATATGGAGCCTTCTCTTGTTAGAAGATATGATTCTAGTTAAAACAAAGAGCCTACAAACATATATATGACATATAATTTAAATTTAATCGATGAATTTCAAAATATGTAACTAACCCCATCGCTCATTGCCCTCCATTTTTCTCCCCTTGCTTTCTCGACCTACAAAAGATCAAAACACAAATATTACGGTGCTGTAGCTCAAAAGCCTGACAAGTAGATATAGCAAATGTGTGCATAATAAACAAAATAATACTCAAAACTCACCACAAAGACTAAATTGGCATTAGGGTTTGCTTCCTTGTATTCCTTTCGGAAATCATCCCTGCATTTAAAGAACTATATCATTTAGTCTTGCTAAAAGAACAAAAATCATATTACTGCTTGCAATAAAAAAATGAAACTATGATCCAATTTGCTATGCTACACATTCGAGTTCGAATTCATTATAGACAATAGACAGTAGTAGAGGGAAATGTTATTCAGTCCATAGTAGTAAAAAATATTGAGTTGGACTTACAAGAAAACAAAGAAAGCACTGGGAGGCCTCTTGGGCTTGTTTGGGTCCTTTTTAGCTTTCTTTTATTTCTTTATCTGCCATTTAATTTGGGTTTTAGTGGTAGGATTCTGCTTTCCAGTTTTCCTACAAGACAAATAAGATCAATAGCCCTCAATTTATCATACTAGACAACAAAAAACTGTAACGAAAGAACAAAAAAAAATCAGCTATACTAAGGTCCTGTAAACCTTATTAAATACATACTTCTCTCTTTCTTGCTTCGTGCTCGTCATCTTCACCATGAATCTGGATATAAAATATTTGCAAAAGAACCTAAATATCAATTATGTGCATTGGATTGATAAAAGGAATGCGCAGATTCTCATAAAAAACAATCAATGTAGGTATAAGCATGCTCTAGCTCAGTTTCAACAAATAGACTCATGGACCACTATTTTATAGTATTGTAGTAGTGCCTCCACATATTCAAGGTGTGAACCACTATCGGGTGAATTTGGGCACATATCTCCTGCAAATTGGAAAAATCGAGCGAATTTGGGCAAACATCTCTTGCAAATCGAAAAAATTCGGGCGAATGTAGGCAGAAATCAATATTTTCGTGGGCTAATATTCATTTTCTCGTTTTTCCCTCTTTTGGGATGAATGCGATTTACCTCGAGGTAGCTATATATAAAATAAACAATGGGTGAATTTATTAAATAAAATAAAAACATTTTAATATACAACTTCGCCCACGTTTTTTTGGGTAACCCTTAAAATTCGCCCTTAAAATCATCCTTGGGGATTATTGAATGGGATGAATTAGATAATAGCTTCATAGACATATTTCAATTTGTCGATGATCATCCGTCAATTGATGTTGCATTGAAAGTAATCAAGACAAAGTTATTTGAAAATATCCATGTCGCAATGACAAACTTAAATCAACACGGTGCAACAATCTAACACTGGTTGGAGTGCTATAATGTGATGGGAGAACCTGATGATGATGACCCACTTGAAGTAAACATACCAAATTTTGAAGGTACATGCACAGTGGAAGGATTTGGTATTTCTAGTGATCAGTTTCTAAATCCACTAAAAGTCACAAAAATCAGCATTGGCTCCATAGAGAATCCAAAATTTGGCAATATTGGAGATTATTGGGATGACGATACTGTCGGGAAGAACATGGACCTATTGCATGATTTTCAGTATATGTTCCCTATGAATATCTAAGAGATGAAATCGATTTATAAGACCTTGGAGGGATGAATATACATTTAAATCCTGATGCAAAACCTGTCAAGCAGTGAACATACCAATTGAATCTATGGTATAAAGAACAAGCCAAGGCTCTTGGACCGAATGCTAGATGGAGGTATCATAGAACTAGTAGAAGAATCAAAGTTGATCACTTCAATAGTACTGCAATATAAAAATACTACTTTTGACGTGCATATTTGCATCGACCTAAGAAAATTGAACAATGCATGTTCACATGGCCCATTTTTTTTCCATTTACAGATGAAGTATTATAAAGTGTTGGGGGTGAATAGGTTTATTCATTTGCTGATGGGTTCTATGGCTACCATTAGATCAAAATCACAAAGGAATATCAACAAAATACAACCTTTACGATGGAGTGCCATTGTTTCCACTACACAATAATGCCCTTTGGACTCAAGGATGCTCCTGTTATCTTTTATGGATAGTAGTGGTTTCCTTCAAAGATTATATTCATAAATTTCTTGAAGTCTACTCCAATGATTGGATGGTATTTGGGCTCATTAAGGATCATATTGAGAGCCTTAGAATGATGTTGGAATGGTGTTTCTAGTATCATATTTCGCTGAACTTAAAGAAATGTATTTTTTGTGCCCCTTTTGGAATTCTACTAGTTCATGTGGTTTGTCATGATGGAATATTGTTCGATGTTGCTAAAATTGAAATTATTGTCGGCCTACCACCACCTACTATAGTGAATAAACTGAGAACAACATTGCGATATACAAGATATTATCAACAATTCATCAAAGGATATGCATAGGTGACTGTTATGATGGAGAAGTTATCGAAGAAAGATGTTAAGGTCTAGTGGACAAAAAATTGCCAAGAAAGTATGTACACTTTAAAGAAAAAGATGGTTATAGTGCACATACTTATATTTCTAGAATGAAAAAAATAATTTCATGTACATGTCAATGCATCATCTGTCACGCTCGAAGTGGTACTAGCACAACCTGGTGAAGGGTTGATCGATCATCCTATTTCTTTTGCTAGCAGAAAATTATCAACAGCAGAGAAGAACTATACCATGACAGAAAGAGAGGGACTAGCTATGGTATATGCTCTATAGATACTTCCATGGTACTTGTTTGGTGGACATTTAAAAATGTACACATATCATTCAACATTGAAATACCTAGTTAATAATCTAGTATTGGGGGGAATATTTGTTTGTGGCTTCTCCTTTTAAAATAATTTGACTTTGAATTCATTGTTAAACCAGATCGACTGAATTCAGGGCCAGATCATATCTCTAGGATTGAGAGTAGTAAAGAAAATGGTAATATTGATGATAGTCTCCCCGACGCATAATTATGTGCGATCACAATCATTAATGATCATTATAGATATGTAGAAGAAATAATTAGTTGTGCGAGATGCATATTTCTAGTTAATCATTGGACAGTGAGGCAAGGCAAACACCTTCAACATATCTCTTGATTATGGGATGAACTATTATGCTTGAAATGTCAATAAATTCAAACAAATACCACAAGATTCCACATTCAAATATGATGATATTCTTCATCACTTTGTCTTGGAACATGAGCGACCAATGATACTAAATGAATCGCATGCTGGTGTCATACGAGGCCATTTTGCTAGAAAATATACAACATGAAAGATATTGCAAGTAGGATTTTCGTGTCCCACCATGCATGCAAATTCCTGAGAATAGTGTCACAGTTGTGATGTCTTTCAAAGAACTGGAAAGTCATCACAACAAGATGAAATTCCATTAGTACCTCAAATAAATTTGCATGCATTTGACAAATGGGACGATGATTTTGTGGGCCCTATTAGACCAACAGGGAAGCGAATAGCTGCAAAATATATTATTACCGTGATCAATTACCTGACCAGATGGGTCGAAGAAACCTTAGTAAAATATTGTACTACTACAACTACTGCTAATTTTTTGCTTGAAAATTGTATAACTAGATTTGGATGCCCAAAAAATTTGATAAGAGACCAAGGCACACACTTTGTCAATAAATTGATTGAGGAACTGATAGAATAATTCTAGATCCAATATAGAAAGGCAATGCCATATCACCTTCAAACAAATGGTGTTGTCTAAGAATTTAACAAAATCCTAGAGAATGCATTGACGAATATTTACAACGTCCAAAGAGATGAATGGGATCATAAAATTTCCACAATACTATGGGAATATTGCATGACCTATAAGAAATTGACAAGATGGACTCAATTTCACTCGGTGTCTAGACAATAAGTTGTGATGTCGATGGAAGTCATTGTACCCATCCTAAGGATTGTTGCAATTAAAGAGATGATAGATGTTGGTCGTATCGAGGAAATACTATCACAACTGATACAGTTAGAAACGGAACATTTTGTTGCAGGTTATCATCAAAACATTGAGAAGGAGCAACGAAAAGTATGGCATGATTTCCACATCAAGAATAAGCAATTTTTGTTAAATTTGAGAACCATAGATCTATAGGCCAATATGAGAGCTATTGGAAAGGAATTATGCAGTAGAATAATTAAGATAAATATACATTAAGCAAAGAATTCATGATAGAAATTTCAGATAAATAGAACAAGAAATTCTCAGATAATCACAACATTAATATTAATTCATTAATCAATAATACAATGATAGTACAATGAATATTATTCGAATACTATGGATAGGATTCAAGTCTACCAACTCTAACTGAGTGTTTAGATAAGTCAATGTGGGGAAAACACATATGTGTGTCACTAGTTTAACTACGGATGTCTAAATCATTCTACAATAAGTTAACTGATGAGGCAGGTTGAAAAAAGGTGTGACAATCCCTGCATGCATGCAAAACTGGTGCTAGGCTAACTGATTGTACTTAGAGGATAACTCAACATAACTGTTTAACTATCAAAACCAGTTGAAGGTGACTACTAGTGGCACTCATAGTGGGCTCCTATAATGTAGGGATTGGTCCTAGAGGAACATGAACTCATCCATGAAGATGCAATAAGTGGAAGATAACCTCTAGGTGTGTCGTCCATACTCTAGTACAATGATAATAACTTCATAAGTTAGGAAAAATGACCAAATAGACTATATTGGACAAAGGAGGATTAATTAATCCTAACACCCCCCCCTTAATACTAGCTTTGGACACCTTGGGACCTGGAAACTAGGACAAAAGTCGCCCATACAATATAAACAAATAAAATTGGCCCAGATTCCAGCATAAACACAAATTTTGAAGTGGATTTTATATCATTCCAATCTCCAGCTCTGTATGAATATGTGAATCCAATGAGATCTAACTATGAATCAGTTTAATAATGGATCCCATATCCTCTAGTACCATGCAAATAGTGCAAGATGTGCTTTATTTCCTTCCATTGCAGCTCATGTGGCTCCTACATGTATCTATCAACAACACTCACATCATAGGATATATCTGGTATCGAATGTGTGAGGTATAGAAGGATCCCAATGAGCTATCTGAAAAGAGTGTTATCAACCAATGGTGCATAACCACCTTCTTCTAGCGTAATGCCAGATAGTAAGGGAAAACAAGCTGCTTTAATGTCTTCCATGTGTAATATTTTGTGCAAATCTGATGAGTATCTAGACTGTGATATCATGATTACCGAAGTCTTTTGAATTACTTCAATACCAATGAATAGTCTTAACAGTCCTAGATCAATCATAGAGAATGATTTATTTAAATATGAATTGATGCTTCTCAATCTAGCAACAGATCTGCTAGTAATGAGCAAGTCATCCACATATAGGACAATCAATAATAATGACCCCTCTTTCTTCTTCATGTAAACATTGTAGTCTGATATGCATATTTCAAATATGTGTGACATGAGAAAGGAATCCATCTTGGAATACCATTCCCTTGGGGCTTGTTTGATCCCGTAGAGAGATTTTCTCAGTTTGCAGACTAATGAAGAATACTCAATGTAAACCTCGGGTTGTTTCATGTATATTTCTTCTTTTGGGTCACCATGGAGGAAGGAACTCTTTACATCCATGTTATGTACCTCCCACTTCTTTGAAGCTGCAAGTGCCAATACTAGTCTAATGGAGTCCATTCTTTCTACTAGATCGAATGTCTCACTGTAGTTAAACCCATGGAATTGTGAGTATCCTTTTTCCACCAACTGATCCTTATACTTGGTTGTGGATGCATTAGATATTATATTGGTCTTCTAGACCCATTTTTAGTGGACTAATTTCCTACCGAGAGGAAAGGTGAGAATATCCCAAGTTTTTTTTTCTTGTAGTGAATCAAATTACTAATCCATAGTTTCTTTTCATCTTGGATCATGGAAAGCCTCTTTGAATATTTGAGGATATAATCCCATCATCATGAAACACCTCTAAGGGAGAAGTGGATGTGTATGGGACAAAGCAACATACTCATTCTGATACTCAAACCTCATTCTTTTTCTATCATCTTGATTCCCAACAACATCGCCAACTACTTTAATAATATTTTTGGCCCATTTAGGCTGTTTAGATGGAATATATGTTGGATATAGATATAGATCCTTTTGAGGTGTAATATAAATACCAATATCATTTTGATCTTCCTCATCATTTGAATTCAAAATATTAGACAATAAATTTGTATCTGCAAATGGAAATAAAGGAGATTTTATACCTTTATCTACTTCAAATGAAAACTGATATTTTATTGGGTATGAGTATGGCATGAAGTGTGAGAATTCATATGATTCAGAGGAATGGATTGAAACACCTTTCACTATAATATTCCTAGATGATATATATGTGATATCTACTAGGTTGAGACCAAATACCACCTGCTTTGGTGAGCCAATGTCTGTCATTTGATATACAAATAACAAATTTGCCGCAAGAGAGGGAACATGAACTACATTTTTGAACTCGCTATGATGAATTTTAATAAAATATCTCACTACAGCAGTGATGTGTGAGTCATCTCCCATGCTAATGCCAGGTCCTCGTGAGAGAACCAAAGAGGTGAAGGATTATTTGGAAGAAACCATATGATTGGATGCTCCTGAATCAATCAGATAAGCCTTTCATCAATAGAAAATTGCTTTCAAGGCATGGAAACTCTCATGTTCTTTTTTCTATTGTCCTTCTTCAGAATTCCTTGCACTTTGTGGGAGAGAAATTGATCCGTAGGACCTCAAATTTAGTGCATTAAAAAGTTTGTTGTAAAATAATGTGATCAACAGGTTAATTAATGGAACATCATTAACAAAAATTAAATTCTCAGAAAGAATTGAAAGGCAAAACCACAACACTGATAGGAAAATACAGGAAAAAAACACAGAACCAGAGTCACAAACAGAAGTTGATAACGGAGTTCACCCCCTCCACCGGGCTACATCTCCGGGTCCCTCTCCAATGTGAACCGATCCAATTAATGGCTTTAAAAAAAAAAGGTACAAAATGGTTCTGACATCTACTTCAGCAAATGTAAAATAGAATGCTAGACAGAAAGTCTTCAATACTCCTCTCTGTGAAATGACAATCTGGTCTTCAAAAGATAAAGAACCCAAAATGTAACAGAGAATGCAGTCGACTCCAATACAAACAGCAATCTCAAAACTACAGCAAAACTCCCCAAGATTTTCATAAATGAGAAATGATGTACTACCCTGAACGAACTGATTTTCTCTTTCTTCTCCCCCCCTGGAACCATCCCCGGTTCCTCTCCTTTGTATCTCATTTTTTCCGTTACAAAGGAGCCAAAACGTCAAAGAAAATGTGACTGTTCACATCCTCCCGCCAAATGCCAACTCATTTATCATAACAGGCTGTTCATCTCCTTATTACAATCATATGCTAAAAAATGAACCAAAGAACCACAAAATGTTACCAATGCGTCTGTTCCATTCCCTGAAACATGGCATCAAAACTGTGTAAAAACCGTTTTGAAATGTCCCTGCGCGAACACATTGCAGAGTATTTGCGTCGAAATTTTTAGTCATCTGCGCTTCCATCGTTATGGAAGGGGATGTCCTTGGGACCTCCGATATTTTTCTCTGGTGAACTCTATCTTAATCGGCTGTCATCGGGTTTTCCATCGGGACATATGTTACTTTGGTTTCCACAGTGGCGGATGGCACTGTCTCTAAGTCTTCCATAGTGGCGGATGGCGCGGTCGCTAATTCTTCCATTTCCATCGGTTTACTTCGCCGATCCTTAAGATTTAAGTTTCCACCGTTGTAGAAAGAGATCTTCTTCCGACCTTCGATGCTTGTGTGCTCCAACGTTGCGGAAGGAAAACTTCTTCCGACCTCCGATCCTTATATTTTTGCCGTTTGATTTTTTTTTATCCACTGCTTCTTTGAACCATTGCAACATATTGGATCTTTAAAGAGGAATAATCCGCAAGATCAATCCTCCCCATTGGCAAGATTTTGGACCACCAAAATCCTGAATTATTCTGCAAGTAAGTGAGGGTACAGCTCCCTCACTCTTCCAATCTCCATCCACCTTGCTTTGCTAGGATGCATTCCTTTCAGCCCCACTCAAAGGTACTCAGCATTCCCCCTTCGTGAAGTCCTTACATTTATATCAAGAATAACATCATCTTGCAACTCTCTTATATATTCAGGTGCCAAATCATCAATTGAAGGAATCAGTATGTTAGTTTCCTCATCCATGATCATAGGAGGCTCATACATTTTAAGATTCTCAACATTGATAACTGAATAAATTTGCATGTATGGAGGTAAATTCAAGCGAAAAGCATTAGTACTGATCTTTTCCAAAATCTCAAAAGGACCATACCTGATAGGCTTAAGCTTTTTACCTTCACCTTTAATTCTTTCTTTGGTGATGTGTAACCAAACTTGGTCACCAACCTGAAAGTGATGATCAATTCGATGCTTGTCATGCCTGGCCTTGTACTTTGTCTGGCTCTTCTCCAACTATTCTTGAACTTCCTGCTGCACTGCTTGGATTCTCTGAATGAACTTTAAAGCTTTATCTGCATCATGATTTCCATCCATTGCATCTTGGCCAAAAGAGAAGTCCATCCGTGTCTTTGGCAGATAACCAAAACAAGTTTCAAAAGGAGATCTTTTCGTGGAAGAATGGACTACATGATTGTAAGCATGTTGTATATACTAAAACTGCTCATCCCAAAGTTTAGGATGTTTACTACAATATCCCCTTAGCAGCTGAACCACTATTCTGTTCACTACCTCTGTTTTCCCATCAGTCTGTGGATGAAAAGTTGTACTTTTCTTAAGTTTAGTGTCCATAAGCTCCCATAAAGTCGACCAGAATTCTCCCAAGAACTGGGAATCCTGATCAGATACAATAGACATGGGTAGCCCAAAATGTACCCAAACATTCAGAAAGAATAGGTGAGCTGTTTGTTCAGCACTGATCTGTTTATTACATGGCATTAAGATACACATTTTGCTGAATCTATCCACAACAACATATAGATAATCATGCCCTTTTCTAGACATAGGTAGTCCTCCTACAAAGTCCATAGAAATGCTTTCCCAAGGACGAGAAGAAACTGGAAGAGGAGTGTACAAACCCAATTTCCTATTGCTAGGCTTACTTGTTGCACACATAACACAACCTCTTATATATTTAGCTACAGTTTCTTGCATCTAAGGCCAATAACAATGATTCTGCAATACAGACAACGTTTTACCTACACCAAAATGTCCTGCAATCAATGAACTATGTGCTTCTCGAATCACATGCACTCTCTCTTTCTCTGGAATACAAAGTTTACCCAGATGATACAAGAGTTGATTATGCACATAATAGTTCTCTTCCTGTTTACCATGTATTAGTGATATATATATACTTTCTTAAAATCTTTATCTTCTGCATACCGTTCAATATAACTTTCATGTGTTAATGAACTGTTCTGAAGAATGATTGAAGCATTCATAGGTGGCCTTGATAACATGTCTGCTACTTTATTATGAATTCCCTTTTTGTACTTAATGATGAGATGAAACTGTTGGAAGAACCCCATCCATCTTAAATGCCTACTTTGTTGTATTTTAGTTTGAGATTGTAAATATTGAAGTGGCTGGTGATCAGTATGTATGACTGTTTCTTTTCCCATGATATAATGTTTCCACTTCTTCACACTCTGTACTAAAGCATACAATTCTTTGTCATAGGTCAGTTAGTTACTTACCGCAGTAGAGAATGTTTCTGAATGGTAACAGACTGGCTTCCTTCCTTGCGTCAAAACTGCTCCCATGGAAAACCCGCTGGCATCGGTTTCGATCTCAAATGGCTGCTGCAAATCTGGCAATGTTAGAACTGGTGCGGTGCTAATCCTTTCCTTCAAAGTGTCAAAGGCTCTCTGATGCTTGCCTCCCCACTGGAAAATTTCTTTAGTGCTTGTCAACGCATGTAATGGAGCAACAATGGAAGAAAACCCAAAAATGAATTTCCTCCAATACTGAACCACACCCAGAAAACTTCTAATTTCAGTAATGGTGTTAGGCCGTGGCCAGTTTACAATGACAGCAACCTTGGTTGGGTCCACTCGCAGGTGGCCTCCACCAATAATATGGCCTAGATATACTAAAGAAGTTTTAGCAAATTTACATTTAGACATTTTTACATAAAGCGTTTCCTTTCTCAATACATCTAAAATTTTATTCACATGTTCAACATCCTCTTCCCAAGTTTTTCTAAACACAAGGATATCATCTAGATATACAATTACAAAATTATCAATGAATGAACGAAAGACATCATTCATGACCCGCATGAAAGTAGCAGGTTCGTTACAAAGCCCAAAAGGTATCACAAGCCATTCATACAAACCCTGTTTTGTCTTAAACGTTGTTTTCCAGGCATCATTTTCAGCAATATGGATTTGATGATACCCACTACACAGATCCAATTTTGTAAAATAAATGGCATGTTTCAACTGATCAAGCAAATCATAAATGCGAGGAAGAGGATACCTATTTTTAATGGTGATTTTGTTAAGGGCCCTATAGTCGATACACATCCTCCATGACCCATCATTCTTGGGAACCAAGACTATAGGGGAGCCACAAGGTGAAGTGCTTGGCCATATGACCCCCTTCTCAATCAGTTCCTAAACTTGCTTCTTGATCTCCTCATTCTGCATTACAGACATGCGGTACATGGCTATGTTCGGGATTGGCACATCCTGCTGCAAATGTATCTCATGCTGAATCTCCCTCTTTGGTGGTAACCCCTTCGGATCCTGAAATAAATCATCATACTCAGAAATAATTTCAATTAGTTCAGATTTATGCTCAGGGTCACACCCTTCAAAAGATTTAGAGATCTCATCATTTTTCATCTTAACCATCATTAACACAAAATTCTTACTAGCATTTACCAACCTCTTCATTTTTCCTGCAGAGACTATGGCTAGATTGGTCTTTATCTTATGTGCTCGTACAAGATATTCCACACCATCTTTAAAAAGATGATACTTATTCTGCTCTCTATAAAAGACTGCTTATCGGTCATACAAATATGGACTCCCAAGTACAATTCCACAAATGTCAAGTGGTACTACATCTAGTTCTACCTCATCTATGAACTTTTCAGTAATTGCAAACTTCAATACACATTTATTTGTAACTTGCAATCGTGTATCATTAGTAACCCATCCAAGAGGATAGGGTTTTTCATGAGGCATAGTAACTAAATGCAATTTCTTAACCACTTCTTCAGATATCAGATTTACTTGTAAACCACTATCAAACAATGTATCAATCCTTGTGTGATTTGCAATGACATGAACATGAAACAGTGCACTTCTATTTTTATCATTTGAATTAGAAGTAGATACCAGATTTGTACTTGCACTAGAACTTGATTTTGCATCAATGGGAAGTGAGATACTTTTATCCTTACCCTGGATTCCGAAAGCTATAACCTTTGTTTCATCACCCGAGTTGGATCCTAAGTCTTGAATAACTGCTGCAGTGGATTTTTCTTTTCCTTTGTCCTTGTTTCCTCCGTACTTCTTTGGCCTTAACTCCGGATGAAGTTTCCAACACTTAGAGACATCATGTCCCTTCTAACAATGCGAACACGTACACTTTTCACCCTCTTTCTTAACAGTAGCCATCTTCTTTTTCCCCTTATCTTTACCTTTCGATTTGCTATCAAATTTAAAAGATTTATTCACAAAAGTATCATTAGCATGCTTACCCCTGGCTTCTAAATGGGTAGCTTGAACACATACATCATCCAAATTACTAGGATTAAACATCAACAAAGTATGCTTCAAATAAGAATGTATGCCACCAATGTACTTAAGAAGAGTTTCCTGTGTATCTAATGCAACATTCAATGCAATAGCCCTTTTTCTGAATTCATGAGTATAATCTTGAATGCTTTGTCCTTTAGCTTGTCTAAACATTTGCCAACCCATGGTTAATTGTTGAATATGGCCTAAAGGATAAAATTTCTTCCTTAATACTTCAATGAATTCATTCCAAACTGAAATGATTTTACCATTCTTTTGAAGATCTTGCTGAATCTTGCTCTCCCACCAAGTAAGAGCCATTCCACTCATTCTCAAAGTGGCCAATTGAATCTTGGAAGGGTCATCATTAATGCCCTGCACCCTGCAATATACTTCAAGATGCTTGATCCAATTGTCTAACTTTTCAGCATCTAAATCTCCATTATAAATTGGTAACTCAAACTTAACATCCAATTTGAAGTAAGGCATATTAGAATTTGCATTAGCATTATGTGAATGAGAAGTATGAGAAGAAGAGAAAGTTTGAGTAGTATCAAGAGGATGACCATCACCTCCTACTCCTTTGCCCTTTTCTTCCTTCTTCACTTCTGCATCTTTGGATGAAGATCCTTCTTCTTTCTTCTTCCTTTCTGCTCACTCATCGAGTAGAATTTCCATCATGGCTTTCATGCTCATAAAAGCCTCCAGAAACTTAGTTTCAGAAATAACAGGTTTTTCCCATTCAGTATGTCCTTCTTCTTCCCCTCATGGAGAAGACATGGTTCTTGAGAATGTTCTCCTGGATCCAATCTCATGATCTCCTTCAACTAATTCTCCTTCACCAACCGTTGACCTGGACCTGGTAAGCATTCACAAACTTGCACAACATTCAACCTGCTCTGATACCATAATATGATCTGTAGGACCTCACCTTTAGTGCATTAAAAAGTTTGTTGTAAAAGAATGCGATCAATAGGTTGATTAATGGAACAACATTAACAGAAATTAAATGCTCAGACATAATTGAAAGGCAAAACCACAACACTAATAGACAAATATATGAAGAAAACACAGAACCAGAGTCACAAACTGAAGTTGATAACGAAGTTCACCCCCTCCACCAGGCTACGTCTCTGGGTCCCTCTCTAATGGGAATCGATCCAGTTAATGGCTTTAAAAAAAAAGGTACAAAATGGTTATGGCATCAACTTCAGCAACTGTAAAACAGAATGCTGGACATAAAGTCTTCAAGACTCCTCTCTGTGAAATTACAATCTGGTCTTCAAAATATAAAGAACCCAAAATGTAACAGAGAATGCAGTCGACTCCAATACAAACAGCAATCTCGAAACTACAACAAAACTCCCCAAGCTTTTCATAATCGACAAATGATGTACTGCCCTGAACGAACTGATTTTCTCTTTCTTATCCCCCCCTGGAACCATCCCTGGTTCCTCTCCTTTGTATCTCATTTTTGCCGTTACAAAGGAGCCAAAACGTCAAAGAAAATGCGACTGTTCACATCCTCCCACCAAATGCCAACTCATTTATCATAACAGGCTGTTCATCTCCTTATTACAATCATATGCTAAAAATTGAACCAAAGAACCACAAAACGTTACCAATGCGTCTGTTCCATTCCCTGAAACATGGTATCAAAACTGTGTAAAAACCATTTTCAAATGCCCCCGCGTGAACGCATTGCAGAGTATTTGCGTCGAAATTTTTAGTCATCTGCGCTTCCGCCGTTGCAGAAGGGGATGTCCTTGGGACCTCCGATATTTTTCTCCGATGAACTCTGTCTTAATCGGCTGTCATCAGTTTTTCCATCGGGACATATGTTACTTTGGTTTCTGCAGTGGCGGATGGCGCTGTCTCTAAGTCTTCCACAGTGGCAGATGGCGCAGTCGCTAAGTCTTCCATTTCTGTCAAGTTACTTCACCGATCCTTAAGATTTAAGTTTCCGCCATTGCGGAAAGAGATCTTCTTATGACCTCCGATGCTTGTGTGCTCCGACGTTGCGGAAGGATAACTTCTTCCGACCTCCGATCCTTATATTTTTTCCGTCCGATTTTTTTTTATCCGCCGCTTCTTTGAACCATTGTACCATATTGGATCTTTAAAGAGGAATAATCTACCGGATTAGAAATATTTTTATGTTTAAGGAGATTTGGCAGATCATCAATTGGTTTCTTCATGCACTGGCTCTCTGGATGAAATCCTCTCTTACGACAGGAACACTTAGCCTTCTCAAATTTATTTTTTTCCTTGGAACCTGAGGCTCCATTAGAATATTTATGATTCTCCTTTGGTTTTGAATCAATATTTTTGGTTTCCTTCCATTTTTTCTTACCTCTTATTAGTGCATTGCTAGAGTCACCAGCTAAGAGTTCTTGATTCTTGGATCTGAATCAATTTTTCTTCCTCCTCGATCAAATAATATGAAAAAGAATCAGGATAAGGCATATTCCAATTTGGAATGGAAACTCTTCTGGAATGGAAATTAGAGACAAATACTGAGAATTTTGAGCCAAGCTTGCTCAAAATTGACAACACAATCTTCTCATCTTTCCTTTATATCCCACATTCTTTACATTGTAGTACTAGAGTTTTGTATTTTTAAAAGAATTGTTGAATAGTCTTGAAATTGTTGGGATCTAGTGTAATGATTTCATTCTCTAGAATATGGACTCTACGCTAATATTATTTTCCAAACAAAGATTCGATATTTTCCCATGCTTCGTTTGGAGTTCTGAGTCCTTCAAGGTGAAACAAAATATCCCTGGATATGTGAATGCACATGAAGTCGAATGATTTATCTAGCCGGTTTAGAACTTGAATTTATCAACATACTATTGGGGATCATCTTCTCTTCCCTTTTTCATCGTAAATAGTCCCTTGTTTTGCAAGTCCATCTGCATATGTTCTCTCCAATCAATGCAATTGAAAAGTGTAAGTATTCTATGTGTAAGAGTAGAAGAATTATCCATTTCATTGTATGTTGATCAATCAAATATTTCAAAAGATACGTAGATACCTGCAAAAAATCACTGCAAAGCAAACCAATTCACAATCATATGTAAATTCAAACCCTTCCACCTCGACATGTGCACTTTTTCAGAATCTGTCACATAGATAGTCTCCTTAGGATATAATCAAGAGGAAGAAATGCTATGATTCCAAGAATTATGTGGAAACTCAATTGCTTCTTATGCAACCATGGAGTTTTCTAAAGTTTGTTGCTAACCTAAACAAGGATATGATACCATTTTGAATTTGAGAACCCTACATCTACATGCCAATATGAGAGATATTGGAAGGAATTATGCAGTAGAATAATTAAATCGATATACAATGAGCTAAGAATTCATGACAAAAATTTGAAATAAATCGGACAAGAATTTCTCATATAATCACAACATTAATATGCATTCATTAATCAATAATAAAATGGTAGTACAATAAATAGAATTTGAATATTGTGGATAGCATTCAAATCTTCCACCTCTAACTCACTATTTATCTAACTCAGTATTGAAAAATTACAACTAAGGTCACTATTTTAACTCCAAACGTCTAAATCAGTCTATAATTAGTTAACTGATGACGTAGGTGGAAAAAAAGTGCCACACTCCCTCCATGCATGCAAAACTGGTGCTAGGCTAAATAATTGTGATCTAACTAATTGTACCCAAAAGATAACTCAACATAACTGATTACGTACAACAACCAACTAAAGGTAATTGCTAGTGGCACTTAGAGTGGGATCCTATAATGTAGGGATTGGTCCCAGAGGCACATAAATTTGTGCATGAAGATACAGTAAGTGGAAGATAACCTTTAGGTGTGTCTCACATACTCTATTACGATGATAATAACTTCTTAAGTTAGGAAAAATGACCAAATAGACTATATTGGACAAAGGAGGATTAATTAATCCTAACAATTTCAGGGTAGAGGACTTGTTCTTCTGTATGATAGAAAATTTTTAAACCATTCGGGAAAGCTAAAAACACACTAGATAGGCCCATATATTATAATTCATATCATTGAAGGAGGCTCAGTGTAACTATACAAGTTAGATGGAACATCGGCCAAAGGTTTGGTGAATGGAAGTCTCCTAAATCCCTACCAGGATAGCCATAACTTGGTTGACTCCCAAAAAAAAAAAAAACCCTGAGAAATTTTATTTTGATTTGATTGCAAATTGTGAGCTGTCATAAGAAGAATCAAAAGGTTTCATACACTATCTATTTGTCATAAATGCAAAAAGAGTGCCAAAGACATTTTTTTCGTCGCAATAAAAAGAAAATGTCAAAGGTTGAATACAGGTCGCAGAAGAAAAGGAGATATCACAACATGAACTTGCATCGCAGAAATGATAGTTGGATGCAATTAATTCAAAAATGCGAGCATTTTTTATGACATACTTTTTGGTGAGTTCCATCATTATTGCACAATCACTACCATTGATGTGAGAAGGGAGTGGCGGCATGTGTAGAAGTTTCCTAATAATCATTCGAACAATCGGCCCATCTAATGGAAATGACAGCTACCTTTCCATTACTTACCCGCTCATGTGGAGGAATGACGAAATGAAAAAATAGACGTTATCACCTTCACGAACAAGTCCAAGTTCATTCTATTGCATTCAAGAGAGATATTTCCCTCTGCAACTACAAGAGTCAAAGTGAAATTTTCACAAATTATGGTTGCTCCAAGAGGCGCTCTACAGCCTAGTATGGAGGAGATCTTGTAACGTTATGTAACGTTATTCTTGGTTATGAGGGAGATGTTGCAATGTTACTTTTTACTTGCCGATTATGATGTAGATGTTGTAACATTATGTAACGTTACTTTTTACTTCTAAAATGTTAATTTATTGGTTTTGTAGACCATTGAGTAAAATGTAATAAATAAATTTTTTAATTATCCTCCAAAATAAACCAGTAACAACAATACATAAATTAGGTTAGAAAAGAGAACATAAAAAAATTTCTTTCTATGGAGAATTGATGGGTTGAATCTCGCGAAAAATACAACCTGTCTCAACAATCCAGGATTTTGATTTGGAAGAGTTAAGTAAAATTGCGAGTGGATATAAAAGAAACTTAAACAGAGTCCACGAGTGGATCGGTACAAAGAACATAGATATTTTTAGATACTTTGAATGTCTAAATGTTTGGAAGTAAAGAACCAAAAAAAAGATTCTCACTTGGTACGGGCATATTAACCTTGAAGACCGTGCTCTTATATTTCTCTATGCGGTTCTTGAAGGATTTGTTGACTCCTTCTGTTACAAAATATTCAAATTGATCAGCAAGAGTGGCCAGGAATGGGGGCCCTTAACTTCCCCGGATTTCTTTCATAGGGATTATTTATAAAAATATTGAAGAAGATTCAAATTTAAACCACGATGTATTACAATATTAAGTGCTTAAGATGCTACCAATAATGCCCAAAAAAACTGAAAAAATATATTTTTTAAAGACCTCTTTAAATTTAAAAAATGAAGACAATACAAAGTAAAACCATGAATGATTATAATATTACCTACTTAGAGGTGTCCAACAAGATGTTTGAAAAGTAATAGAATATTGTGCATATCATATATATCATACCACATACTATATCCACCATGGGATGTCACCGTCATCCATGTTGACGATATAACTGTCTCACAAATTGCAATGACTGCACACTTTCACTTTCTGGATATCAAGAATCTTTAAAATACATTTGCCAACTCAATTTAGAGTTATAAAACTCCTCACAGAGTCTGTGAGATGCTCCATAATCTAAATGATTTCCCTGATGAAGTGCAACGGAATAGGTGGATGGATCTTGAGCAGCCGCAGCTCTGGCCTGAAGGTGTTCGATGGGGATCAAATTAATTTTTTAATTATTCGGCCCACCTCCATCTAATTTATCCGCCTGCAATTAAGTTAATCGTTTTTTCTGGATTCTACGTAATATGGTGAAACCAATAAAATGGAATGGGAATTCATTTTCTTGAATGGAATGTCACGGGGAAAATGACAGTAGTAGAAATGTTGTGAAAATGTTTGTAGTGCAATGCTTTTACTTATCACGTTTATAACAAATAAAATATATGAATAATTTGTTGGATTTTAATGTTTGAGCTATTTTGAAATTTTTTATGAGAAAATTTTATAAATATCAATGCTGCAAATTTATGTTAAAAATAATTACTTTAAGTTGAAATTTCCACCTCCTTCATTGGTCCAATATCTTACATTAACAAAACCATGGTTAAATGATGATATTTGGCTTCCTACATTATCAAAATTTATTAAATAAATATAATTAAACTTTATAAAATGGTTTATATTTCAATATTAATTTAAACTTTAACGGAATATATAATATATATTAAAAAATAAATATTGAAACATTTATAAATACAAAAAGGATTCCATAATCATATTGGTCAAACTTATTTAGGGCATAGTTTGTTAAGTGATGTATTAAAAAGATAATAACAACATTGGATTGGATTGTACATGCAGCCGGAATGACTAATTTTGGACTAGAATCTATCGTACAAATATCTAGAGATTCATATTCACACAGATTAATAATTTAATTATATATATATATATAAAAGCAGCATTTACTTTGGAAAGAGTAGAATTTTTTTAATTATGAATATTTTTTTTAAATCTTTTTAAAAGAGCTAAAATAATAGAGTTAGAATAGTAGTTACAGATCTATGGAAAATATAAAATTAACAACGACTTAAACAAAACCAAAATATTTTCAATAAGTCTTGAAATAAAATTAAGCTCTAGAATGTTTAAAGCATGTGAAAATTTCTTTATATGATCCAATGATGCTGCATATGTAGGGAAACAAATGAACAAGGGTTTAAAAAAATGTGTGTCCTAAGGATTTAACTGTTCAACTCAAATCTATTGTTAGGAGTACAATATTCAAAATTGGCCAAGTTCAACTCAAAACTTGGTTTTTTTTTCTGGATTCCTCTTTGTTTGGAGAAGAATTGGTGTTCAGGCTCCCTCCCGCCACTTACCTTCTCTCCCTCTACCTCCTCTCAGCTCCTTCCGCGACCGACCGAGCTACAGCCTCCCCCTGCCTCCTGCTGTCGGCTGCCAAATATATATTAATATATATTTCAATATTGAAAAAAAAAAAATATATATATATATATATATATATATATATTAAATTAAAATATAATTATAAATCATGAGTGAATAAATGATAATGCAAATCACTGTTTTTAGTAACAAATATCATAAAAAATAAACTATTCCTAAAAAAATTATAAAATTTAAAAAAAAATATTATTTCAGATTATGTAAGATATAAGACATTGCAGTTGTAGGTGAATCTCTCTAATTCCTACACGGACATTGAAAAAAATAAATTGCACATTTCAGTATTGAGAATGATTGATAAATGAATCCCTCTAATTTTTGAATGGATTTGATCCCTTTAATTCTTGAGTGGATTTGATCCGTCTAATTCCTACAGAAACATTGAAAAAAATTAATTACACATTTCACTCTTGAGAATGATTGGTAGACCAATCCCTCTAATTCCTCGGTGGATATGATCCTTCTAATGACAAAAATTAATTACACATTTCACTCTTGAGAATGATTGATAGGAGAATCCCTCTGATTCTTGAGTGGATTTGATCCCTCTAATGATAAAAATTAATCACACATTTCACACTTGAGAATGATTGGTAGGAAATCCCCTCTAATTCTTGAGTGGATTTGATCCCTCTAATGACAAATTAATTACACATTTCACTCTTGAGAATGATTGGTAGGCGAATCCCTCTAATGACGGTATCTTATTATTTTAATTGATTATCATGTTATCTACTTAGATTTATAATTGTGCTGAGGTAGTACAGAAACTAAAGATAGTAATCTTACATGGATATAATCCCTCGGCACATGTAATATCAACTAAAAATTTGATGACGTGTAATAATCCTCAAAAATATGTTGGTCTTGCACATTGTTTTAAAACCATGTGAAAGGCCTCCTAAAAAACCATGTAATACTTCTTAAACAACCCATGGTAAATTTCACTCAAGGAGATTTGTTAATTTTTTACCAAAATTCAATTAAAAATAAAGAAAATAAAAAGTAAACTACTCCTAAAAAAAATTATAAAATTTCAAAAAATATATTATTTCAAGCACTAATCAATACCTTCATTTCCCAATATTGTTTTTCCATGAGCATTGTACGATCCACCCTAAATCATATTGAAACAAATTAAGATATGCTCAAATTCTAAATTCATTATTATACTTTAAAATTTCTAAAAAGATTACAATTGTACTTTCAAGTCTCTGTCGCTAGATGACCAAATTTCTAACCATGTTTGGATCAAGTGAAAATGGTGAAGAGCATCTCAATCTCTGCCGCCATGATGAAAATTAGCTAGGAGCTGAAAAATGTTGCTACATTTCCTCATAAATGAATTTGCTACATGCTGAGCAAGGGGAGTATTGTTCTAAATGAAAAGATAACGAAACATGGTCCTTGCAATGTTGATCGAACTCGAGTTTTATGTCACCTCCCATGACTAAAACCATCCTATATCCAAATCCTAGGTTCTATCAAGCGTTGAGAAGGATCAAATATCTCAAGGTACAAACGTATTCTTAGGCATTGCAATCAAGGAGGTTTGCACCTCGGGATATTTGATCCCTCTTGGTGCTTGATAGAGCCTAGGATTTGGATCTAGGCTTATTATTTCCATTTCCAGTACAAGAACAGTTACATAATCTGGTGTCACGACTGGATGAACCACACCCATTATGGAAGACACTTTCATATATGTTCCACTGGAGGCCATGATTGCAGAAGACGCTGAACAAATTCCATTCATCCTTGCGGTAAGGTTACAACCAAACCCACCTAGTATGTCAACATGGAAGCACTCTAGTAACCTTAATAAGAAAGAACCAACAGAATCACCACTAGAGAAGGATGAAAAAACATGATATGAGACTCTGCTTCCACCGTATATTCCACCAAGACAAGATGGTGTGCCTAATATTGGAGTTCTAAATAATACACAGTACCCACTAGTAGTACCAACTGTGCGAAAAGGAGTTTGGGTAATGCAAAACATTCTTCCTAATCTCAAGAAGTTGACCTTTGTCGATCACGACATACAAAAATTTCCAGAGTTGGAAATCAAGAACTACATGGTTTCTATAAAAGCTACAGAGAATAGCCCCACGTGCCTAGTTTCAGTGGAATGGGAAAGAGGATTGGACAAGGTAGGTTTACTGCCGTTGATGTATATGTCGCATTTTAGCATGGAGGTGAATTCATGTGTTAAATAGTTACTGGTATAATTCCATGGGGTCTTCCTATGGATCGACCAAAAAATTTATGTCGATTTTGAGTTGATAAAAACAATTACAGAGCTTCCACTTGCAGGCGTAGACTCGTCGCCATTTTTCAAAAACTACCTAAACACTTTTATGAGGAATAAGTTAAAAGACAAGCATGATTTGACCAGAGATACCAGAGGATATTTAATCACCTCCATCAATGACCACATTATTTGGTTCACAGCTAAGGTTTTAGCTACCAAGTTGACGCAGAAGATGCGACCAAAGAAATGTACTGCAGGAACAATTGCAACGAATGAACTCTATACGACAAGGTTCAAATGAAATGGTCACGCTATCTACTAAATGAATTGTTAGAAGATGTGAGGAGTCACGGGAGAAAGCTAACACATTCCATTATTCATGGTTACTTATTTTGATTCTATTTGTCGCATGGGAAAAACAATCAAACTACCAAGGGTTAGATATACCAGTTCGATGTCAAGGCGCTTGATACCTGAATATCTCATTCAAGAAATATATAAAGAAGAGACAAAAAGACAACAATGTACAAATCTTTTTACAAGGAGAGGCCATGCAATATCATGTCAGACAGCAAGCTAGAATTACCAAGGAAATCACTCAATGGTTTCAAAATATTGTCAACTTTATAATTGGTCCCCATCATATCTTGTTGCAGCCATGACAAGACCCACAATGCCAATGGTTATAGACACAATATCTGCTATATCTAATGAAGAAATTGAGGCCATTACGAAATATTGTCCAGAATAATGGCTAGTCTCTATTGGAGATGACCTACTATCTACAGAAGAAGACCAATGAAAGGATGATCCATCGACGCAGGAAGAGGGAGAACAAGGAGAGGACCCACCACCAGAAGCACAAAACCCGTAAAATTATCCCACCCCTACCCATAATTATTCTATTACAACCCCAACAGATCTAGTAGTGGGAGATAAGAGATTGTAGACAGAGCATCCTGAGACAAGCCATAAGAAAAGGAAGGCTCACAAAATAGCAAAAACTGTCAGCCTTACTAGCGACGATTTTACCCTTCTAATGGAAAAAATGACACAATTTGTTACACAAATCCTAAAGAACATGGATGAGTGACAAACATATCTCACAAGACATATTATATACTTAATCCAAATTATTTGCAAAGTAGTGAAAGAAGTGTGGGTAGAAGTTGACTATAAACCACAATTTCCAGTGTCGTGGGACTTAGCTGGCTCATCAGAAGAGTGACCAAGAAATGTGTCAACACCTATCCCATAAATAAATACCCAACTAGTAGGATAATCACTCGACATGGGAATAACAAATATGAATACTATGGCCAAGAACTTGGGCCATGTCACCATATATTTTTCTCAAATGTCGATGTATGAATTTTATGCCATTCAGAATGTTGCAATGGAGGAAATGAAGGTTCACAAAGGTGCATTGATCAATAAAGTTAGAAAATAGAATAATGTTTTTATTAATATGAAGAAAAGATTCAAATAAATTGAGCAGAAAGCAAAAACCTAGGAAGAGGACAAGCACTGACTCGACATCACTGTAACACTTGCTTCCAAGACTTTTATATACAAAGGAATGAAAAATATAATAGGAGGAACTTGGAGAAATAGAATAGGACCTCCAAAGAAAGTTCATGGCATTGGAAGCATAAATGACACCCCATACACCTCCAGAGGTGCTCGAAGAAAGAATACAAGTAGCAAGAGAGGTTGTAAAGAAGATAGAAGAGGCAGAGGAACTTTGTTACAAGGAGATCAAGCAAGTTTCTCAAATTTGGGAAGCTTTGATCCATGATGAGGAGTTAGAGAAATTCATAGAGCAGATACGCATTATTGAGATAGATGTGACTGAGATGAAGAATGAGATGAATAAATCTCCCTTAGAAGAGAAAATGACAAAGGCTAATGAGATGAAGAAACTACAACAACAAGTTGTATTGCTGCAAACTCAACAACAACAGAGGACTAAAAAAGTCACAGAATTACAAGTAGAGGAAGAAAGAGTTATAGTAATTATTCAAATTGTACACCAGAAAGTGTGATAAGTAGTAGATTCAACAGGAATTACAACATCAGAACACATCAGTTCCAACCTTGTGGGGACTATGGAGAAGAAGGAAGAAGAAGTAAGGAGGACACCACATAGATAGTGAAAATATTCCAAGAATTTCAAAGTAATTTCATCATAATAGAAGCTTTGGATTAGTGTGGCTTGGAATGAGACACACGTGAGTGTGTGGAACCTTTTGGCCCCTACAAAAGATAGGTATAATTCATCCAGAATTGGCTGAATTCTTCTCGATAATATGAATATTTCGGTCGGATGCAAGAGGAATCTATGAGGGAGGAGAGGATCAAACAAAAGCAGCTGCGAGGTTATATTTCACGACAGAATGGAAGTTGTGGTGAAAGCAGTTGCACCGAAAGGAACAATGATAGAAGAAGACATGCAATGGATAAAAAGGACATCCCTAGAAATCATGGGTAAGAATTCAGTTAATATAACACATGCTTTGGGGAATAAAGCATATTTGTATTTTGTTCTGATAGTGCCTACTCACAGTTGTAACTAAATGTATGAGAATAGGAATGATAGTTTGTCATCTAACAAAATGGAGTCAATTGACTACAACATGTAAGAGTCTACAAAAGGGATAACCCAAGCTATGTCCAAGTTACACTCTGGGTTGGTGTATGTTAGTATCTCTTTTCTATTGTGTGTTTATAGAGTTGTAGAGTTGCATAGGAGAGAGAGTCAATCCAGGCTGTGTGCAGATTGATAGTAGGGTGAGGGAGAGAAAAATTCAGAGACACGATACTAGAGAGCATGATAGGAGATATAAGTTTGTATAAATGTAGATAATATCTAAAACAAAGTATGCAAGTTGGGAGCGTAGACGAAAGGTGCCTTATATTTCTCATGCCAGATGAAGAGCGCCTTTATGGTTTTTCCTTGATGGGTTTCCACCTTGAATTTTTTCTATGTGTATATTTGATGAATGTGCTTATGTCGAATGATTGTATGTTGTGAATAAATGTATGTGTATTTGCTTATGAATGAGTCCTTATATGCATGTGTCTCAATGTTGTTAGTTGGAATTTCTAATAATGAATCATACTGACTATTGTAATCTCTATCAATGGATAATTATATAATATATTGAATGAACATGGTAAAAATAGGAAACAGACCCCTTTCCTTCATTCGATCAAGATACTAAGGTTCCAAGGAAGAGGAAATCCCTACACAACTCTAGATACCTATTTCTGGAAGTTACCGATAAGATATATCTCAGGTGAGACTGCATCTACGTGCAAGTGCTACTGACTAAGCCCTACTATGTCAGGATGATATCTCATGCTTTTTTTACAGACAAATAAGGGCTTGAACCTGGCTCGAAGGGAGAAACACCAATAGATGATAATATGAGATATGAGTCACTTGAGTACCCAAACAAGAAAATAATTTGGTCCAAAAACTTCCTGTGTAAATGGGATCCCTGTCACTTACTATAATTTTTGGAGTACCATGTATTTTTGGGTTGTCTCCATAAAATAATTGGTGATAGTGGTGTTAGTTTTTCAACATATAAGCTAGCAATATGATCTTAGGATATTTTAACTGAGAGAATAACAAGCACAACAATAAAACATAAGCACAACACAACAGACAAGAGACACGAAGAATTTTCCTCAGGGAAACCATAAAGGAGAAAACCCCGCAACTTCCTCAGAGATAGAATCAACACCAAAAGGTAAAACCCCAAAAGAGTAAGATGATCTCCCAATAGCAGCAGTCTCTCTCTCTTTCACTGAGAGAGCTTCTCCTCTCTCACTCATGCGCCCCAATGAGTGAGTGTGAGTGTTACAAGTGAGATAAATAGAGAGGCTCACTCTCTATTTATATTCTTTCATTCACTTGAAGTGCACTCCAACATGTCGGGCTCACTTAACAATTACTTACTAGAGCCGACATCTCTATGAGTGTCTAATAACCCTAGTGCCCCACAACTTGTGGGGACTTTGCCTCCTCCAACCAACAAGGAGGTTTATCCTTAACACAATGGTGGGGATTATTTCCCTAACTTACAATGACTCACCTAGGGTCAACTTCACTAGGATAGTCTAATAACCCAAGGGCCCCACAACTGTGAGGACTTTAACCCTTGACCAATAGGAGGGTTACCCACAATGACTTGACATGACTTTATCATTATAGAAACTTCCCAGAATAAACATTGGGGTATGACATGACTCAAGTACATTACAATATATCCTGGAATGAACATCGGGTTACAATAGATAAGAAATACAAGTGAATACATTTCGAAGTTACAATTACATCAACACTCCCTCTTAACTAGGAAGGTATTCTCTCGACACAATTTATTAGGACAAGTCTTCTTCTTTGTATCATCTGGGTCATTTCCAGGTATTCGTCATCCTTAAGTCATCTTCATATTCAAGTCATCATCATCTGTAAGTCATATTCATTTGTAAGTCATCTTCATTTGGATCCGGATCATCACTTGATTTGGATCATCACTTGATCTAGGTCATCATCACTGAATCTAGATCATCACTCGATATGGATCATCAATCAATCTGCATCATCATCATTGAATCTAGATCATCACTCGATCTGGATCATCGCTGGGCATCATCATTGGATTTGGATCATCACTTGATCTGGATCAACACTGCTGGATCATCTTCACTGGATCTGGATCATCACTCGATCTAGATCATCATGGGTGCTATCTCATGATTCTTCTCGTCACAGGAAGTTCTACAGAGCCAGCCCTTTTTCATTCTAGTTGTAGGCCTAGCATCCATGTAGGTCTTCTTCAGTACTTATATCTGATCAACACGTGATCGAAGAAAGGCTCATCATTTCTATCTGATCAACACATGATCAAAGATAGATACTGCACTTACATCTTATCAACACATGATACAAATAATGGCTCATCATTTCTATCTGATCAACACATGATACGAAGATAGATACTTCACTTACATCTGATAGACACATGATATGAAGAATGGCACGCCCAACACTTACATCTGACCTACTCATCAGAAAGGCATGCCCAGCACTCACATCTGATCATGTAGGAATTAATCCTATAATTATATCAGAAAGGCCCAGCACTTACATCTGATCAACACATGATCAAAGAAAGGCTTCAACATCTCTATCTGATCAACACATGATGTGAAGATAGATACTGCACTTACATCTGATCAACACATGATACAAAGAATGGCACTGAACTTAAATTTGATCAACACATGATGCAAATAAAGGCACAACACTTATATCTGATCAACACATGATGTGAAGAAAGGCTCAGCACTTACATCTGATCAACACATGATGCAAAGAAAGGCTCTACACTTACATCCACCCAGTGAGGGAACACATCCCATTACTGATGGAATGGCTATGCACTCATATATTATCATGAGGTAATACATCCCAGCAATCATATCAGAATGGCCCCCAGTCCTCCTCGACTGAGCTACCTGGTAATTGACCAGGTGCCTCCATTCTCCTAGAGAATGGCAATTTCCCTTACATCCGACCTACTAGTCGGAATGGCGAACACTCACATCTGACATCGAAGGAACTTAATCCTTTATCCATGACAGAATGGTTCATCCCTTACATATTATCTAGTGGGAACACATCCCTCTGTCACATCAAAATGGCTTCTCAGTTCTAGAATGAGTTTTCCTGGTAACTGACCAGGTGCCTCCATTCTCCTGAATGGCAGTTTCCCTTACATATTTCCTACTCGACAGAATGGCCAGCACTCATATCTAACATGGAAGGAACCACTCCTCTCACCATGATAGAATGGCTCAGCCCTTACATCTGACCATGGAAGGAACCAATCCTCTCACTATGTCAGAATGAATTTGGGACTCGTCACTTTCCCTTGGAGGAAACCTCGATCTGGAGAACACCAAGCTTCTCCCTAAAATACTCAAAATTCACTATGGCCAATGTCTTTGTTAACACATCAGCTATATGTTCCTCTGTCGCAACATACTGGAGCTTCACTGCTCCCCTCTGCACCATATCCCTGATATAGTGGTACTTGATCTCGATATGCTTCGACTTGTCATGGAACATTGTATTCTATGACAACTTTACGCTACTATGGTTGTCACAATGTATACAAGTAGCATCCAACTATAGATCAAATATATCAGACAGTAGCTTCCATAGCCATACTACCTCACAACTAACTAAACAAGTTGTGACATACTCTACTTCAGTTGTACTCAATGCCACACAGGATTGCTTCCTGCTAAACCAAGAGATCACACCTGATCCTATATTGAAGCAACACCCTGAGGTGCTCTTCCTATCGATGGCACTTCTTGCCCAATGTGAATCAACATTACCTTCCAGGTTAATCTTTTGATTTGCATCGTACTTCTGCCCATAATCAATTGTACCCTTCAGGTACCTTAGAATATGCTTTGCAGCAATCAAGTGAACATTTCTCAGATCTGTCAAGAACTGGCTCAAGTTTTTCACAGCAAAGCAAATTTTTGGTCTCGTGTTCGTCAGGTACATCAATGACCCAATCATCTGATGACACATCGTAGCATCAACCAACTCTAATGAAGCATCACTCAATAGCTTCAGGTTCGATGCCATAGGTGTGGTCATAGCCTTCCAGTCCATCATCCCAAACCTCTTTAGGATCTCTATTGCATACTTCCCTTGTCCAAGGAATATTCCATCTATACTCTGCCACACCTCCATACCTATAAAATAGTGCATTGACACATAACAGGAGCATCATTGGTCTTTCGCCTTCAACCTTGAAGAAAAGGTTGGAATCCGCTTTACTCTCAGTAATGCCTAGAGTCATCAGTAATCTATCCATCCTGTTGTACCATGTCGAACCTTAGGATCTTCTGTAGTCACTCCCTCTAAATTGTAGCATCATACTCCTTCTTTCTTCCATACTCTATGCATTATGTACTGGAGTGACAAGTAGTATCCATCTAGGATCATTGGATACCAAGATCCTCTATTTTGAACTTTTTCAAAAGTTCTTCTCACATCCATCTGTGAGCTTGTCGTCCTTTATCAACCTTGTAGAAAAGGTTAAGATATTCATCAAGCTCATCATGTATGTGTTATCCCATGGGTGTCTTCTGAACTCATACAAAGCCTTCTTTCATTTGCACACATGATTATGCATGTCATGTGACTTCACTTCTAGTGGCTGCAAATGTCTCTTCATATTCTATGCCTTCTTTTAGTGAGAATCCTCATGCTACGAATCTTTCTTTGTATCCCACGATGTTTCCATCTACTGCATGATGGAGCTATGAACTTCTCTTCAGGTCTCGATACTGCATTCTAGACATCATTCATTCTAGACATCATTCTTCTTGAACTGGTCTTCTTGGTTACTTATTCATAGCTGGAATATTATGCATCAATGGTGTCGCTGCATTCATCATATTATTCTTCATCTTGACCTGTCGTCACTTGTTCTTCGGAACAAGTTTCATCCTTCTTTGCTTGTAGGCAATTATGTATGCGGTCTTTCCTACAAGTCAAATGCATTTGTATGGTTAGAAAAATTTCATAAGGAATATTCATACTAGAAAATTCTTATACATAAATATATGATCATGCAACTACTTTAGCAAATACAACATTCATCCATATCTCACGAAAACTTTTCTAAATGCCTTCCATCTCTACCAGGACAACATTAAGATTGTGCAATAATCCAATATGTCGGCAAAGAGGTATCATTCTAGATAAGTAGCAATGGAGAGTTGTATAGCACCATGAGATACTTACCCATCATATGAATATTAGTAGTATACTATCATTAATGCAAACATCCTATCATCCATAATACATCAACTGAATATAAACAAATGCGTAACAAAACAATATCATGAAATGACAATTGAATACTTATCTTTATTTCTTTCATGGGTAGACTCCTTCTTGAGCCTTTAGATTTATCGTCTTCTTCATTCATAATAGCATCATTTCTTATCCAAATGCTAAGGTGGATAAGAAGTTATTCAAGATTTGATATCTTCATATTCCTCATCGATTGAGGGATCTTCTTCAGTTGCTCCCATTTTCTCTTCTCTTCTTATGAGTTGAGCTTCTTCTTCTTCTTGGAGTCTACTGAAAGTAATCACTTCCTTCTGGCACACATTCCTCGAATGAATGAATCCCATGATCCTGGGAGGCCACTCAAGGTGGTTATCACTGCTTCTGCATTCTTCACTTCCTCTTTTACTTCTTTAAGTTGTTCTTTGATTTGAGAGACCCTAGTAAAGTATGATTGTATGGTCTCTGCATTCTGGATCTTCACATTCTTCAACTGATTTCCTAAGGTCATCTTCTAATGTATGCTCTTCCCTTCAAATAGCTTGGTCAAGGAATCAAACATCTTTTGTGTCTTTAGGGAATACACTTGTAGTACAAGTTGATTTGTGACTAAATCAACAATGATCTTCTTGGCCTTGACCAAGTTCTTCTTGTGTAAGACTTCTAGCCTCATCTCCCTTTGGAAATGGAACCTCTCTACTCATGTAGGTGTCCCATTCATTTTTTTCCAGAGAGATCATATACTTCCATGCTTGGAAGTTTTCAACTTCACCAAGCTTATAATCAAGCTGATGTGATAGATCACTTTGAAATGATAACCTCAAATGGAAATAGCAAAAGATTAGATCTTACAGTTTTGAGGTGTCCGTCTTGGTTCCAGAGCTCACTGATCTAGGGTTTGTCACAGAAATCCTAATTTCCAAAACTTGAAATATTTAAAATATGATTGGATATAAAAATATATCTCTTCAAATGGATCCGTCCAATGTATTTCTTTTCTGAAAACAGTGGAGGGAAGCTTCCGGAACAGGAAGCCCTAGTTTTCCAATTTTTCTGCATAAATGTCTATCATGGTTTCTATGATATATCTGAAATTAATGCTCCTCTATGTCTAAAATTTTTCACTAAGGTAACCTCACGTGTTCCTAATCCAACACCATAGGTTTCATCAGAATTGGTTCCACCAATTAGGATTTCTGATCCTTTTCCCAAGGTGACGTGTTACAGGACTGTTCAGAACAATGAAGTTGTATGGAATACCACATGTCACTGGTTCATATTCTGAGTTTGAGATTCATAAAATAGAAATTAAATTTTGTTCCATTTTTTGAACAGCTTCAATAATTCCATTTGGACATCTATAGCCTAAGCTCTAGCAATTCTCCCTAGGTGTCCTGTTTAGCGATGAATTCTGGAAGAGGCTGGAACCCTAACTTGGAGGGATCATATCTCCCATAATATAGTGAATATGAGGCTGAATTTTGGATACACTGTGCATCAATATCTTTTATTAATCGCCTAAAATTTTCATTTCCTAATACTTCACCAATCTCAGGATATAGCGAATGTACCAAAACTTAGCAGTTTTATTATTTAGGGTTTTTCTAGCTCGGGGTCAAACTAGGGTTTGACTCTCCCAGAGTTTCACCCAACCAAATTTTTCTTGATCCAGGTCTCTAAAATTCATTTTTGATGAGGAGAAAAATCCTATTCCGGGCTCACTCAAAAATTCATCTTCTGTAGAAAGCCCTAATTTCCACATCGAAAACTGAAAATGCTCGGAAATAGAATTCTGCTTCGACAGAAAGATGCGCCCTTCAATGGAGAGTTAGCCTAGCATACTTTTGTTGATGGATTGTGGAGAGAGACCCAAAAATTAAGAATCCCTAGCTTCTACAGCTGCACAATTTCTTCTTCTTAGGTTATCTCTGATACGATGTGATTTTTTCAACATATAAGATAGCGTTATGATCTTAGGATCTTTTAACTAAGAGAATAACAAGCACAACAATAAAACATAAGCACAACACAAGAGACAAGAGACACAAAGAATTTTCCTCGGGGAAACCATAAAGGATAAAACCCCATAACTTCCTCAGATATAGAATCAACACCAAAAGGTAAAACCCCAAAATAGTAAGATGATCTCCCAACAGCAACAGTCTCTCTCTCTCTCACTGAGAGAGCTTCTTCTCTCTCACTCATGTGCCCCAATGAGTGAGTGTGAGTGTTGCAAATGAGATAAATAGAGAGGCTCACTCTCTATTTATATTATTTCATTCACTTGAAGTGCACTCCAACATGTCGGCCTCACTTAACAATTACTTACTAGAGCCGACATCTCTAGGAGTGTCTAATAACCCTAGTGCCCCACAACTTGTGGGGACTTTGCCTCCTCTGACCAACAAGGAGGTTTATCCTTAACACAATGGTGGGGACTATTGCGTTGAATTACAATGACTCACCTAGGGTCGACTTCACTAGGATAGTCTAATAACCCAAGGGCCCCACAACTATGGGGACTTTAACCCTTGACTAATAGAAGGGTTACCCACAATGACTTGACATGACTTTCTCATTATAGAAACTTCCCGAAATAAAAATTGGGGTATGACATGACTCAAGTACATTACAATATATCTTGGAATGAACATCGGGTTACAATAGATAATAAATACAAGTGAATACATTCCGAAGTTACAATTACATCAACAAGTGGTTTCTTTGAAGTGGTGAGAAAGTGATTAAGAGTGTGCATATTTATTAAGTCTATCAATAACCACCATGATGACACTCTTTTCTTCAGACCTTGGTAAACCTAGGATAAAATCCATCGATACCTTTGTCCACCTTTGGCCTGGAATGGAAAGTGGTTGTAGGAGACTAAGGGTCTTAATTTTTTCCACTTTATTTTGTTAGCAAACCAAACATTTTGTCACAAATTTTTGAACATCGTTTTTAAGACCACCCAAAAAAATTATTTCTTTACCTTGTGGTAGATTTTTAATAAACCTAAGTTCCCTCCCATTGGTGAGGAGTGAAATTCAAAAAGTACCTTTTGTTTGATATAGGAACTCTTACCAAGATAAAAGTGATCCTTATACCAAAGAAAGTCATCTTTCCACCTAAATGTATTAGAGGCACTGGGATCATGCTGCATATTCTGAATAAATGTCCATATTTCATTGTCATTTTTCCATTCGTCCCTTGCTTCGGCTATCCATTTTGGTTGGATGAATGAGATAGAATAGAGTAATGCTTCAACATGCTCATATTTCCTCAAGAGTGCATCCATGACAACATTTTGCTTCCCCTTTTTGTAGATGATTTCAAAGTCATATCCTAACATCTTTATCACCCATTTTTTTTACTCTTCAGAAGATATCCTTTGTTCCAAGTATTTAAGGCTATCATGATCAATTTTAACCTTGAAATGTCTCCCTTCAAGGTAGGGGCACTATTCCTTCAAGGCATGTAGTATTCCTTATCATAAATGGTATTTTTTAAGTTTTTTCCCTTTATTGGATGACTTGTGAAGGAAATACGGTGTCCTTCTTGCATCAGTACAACTCCAATTCCATTTCCTAAAGCATCACATTCCACAATAAAGGTTTTTTTGAAGTCTGGTGTCACCAAAGCAGGAGCTTTACACATGGACTCTTTGAGTTGTTGAAAATATTGAGTTTCCTCTTGAGTCCAAGAAAATGCATCTCTCTTTAGTAACATTGTTAGAGGCGTTGTTATTCTTCCATAGTTACAAATAAACTTTTGGTAGTACCCTGTGAGGCCTAAGAATTGTTAGATTTTTAATGGTTATACAAGATCTAAAAACATTTAGCATCATAACATCATGACCATAAGAAAAGGATCATTGAAACAAATACAAATACAACAACACAAGAGAACACAAATATTTTCCTCGAGGAAACCAAAAGGGAGAAAAATACGCAAAACTTCCTCAGTATATAAATCGACCAAATACAATGTAAAGCCCTAGCAACAAGAATAGTTTCTCATCTTTGTTGACGGATCAGGCTTGTAGGTTGCTGGAAAATCTACAAGGCATTCAACACAAGGAAATAGTCCAACCAAAACGGCTTCAAATTGATCCCACGTAGAGATGATTCTATACCCAAGTTATTTGGGATGACTAGATAATATGGATACAAGGCCTCCACTGGGAAAAGCATTTTTCAAATCCAAGAGATATGCTCTTCCCTCAAGGAAAATCTAAAAAGGTTTGAAGTAACTAGATCGTAGACTAAACTGTCGAAGAAATCTTTAACAACAACTGTAACAGAGTCTAGGAAGGGAAGTTGTAGTATGTGATTGATAATAGGAAATAATTAATAAATGTATAGAAATATAAGTCAAGTTCACTTCCCTTAACCAAATTCAAATAAAACCACACAATGAAAATTGGAAAATATTACCCAAAGTATTATAGATATACAACATGTCCTATTAGGTAATACTAATTGAAAAATTAGTATTTGGGATTTAATAACTAGTCATCAGTTGTAGAATAGAGCATGTGAATTAAATAAATTCATTCATTCGATGCACATTAAACATGTCAAAATTTTAATGAGACATTAATACATACATCGACACGTTAAGTAGATAAACAACCAATAATCAGCATGCCCGAAAGATAGAAGAAAGACTAGAATTCATGAAAGACATTTAATGAATAACCACAGAACATAGCATAAGTAACAATGTAATTTTATTTAATTTGCAAAACATTACGTCACCCAAAAATTACAAAGATTTTCTTATATGTGCTCGGTAGTCTCCTCTTCTGTAGTTCTCCTGTGCTAAACCCCGCTAGTCCCTTTTCTTGGTAAAGACCCTTCCCTTTAAATAATATTACAAAATTTACAAAGAAAGAAAGTTCCCTAGATGTGGGATTACAAAATATTCAGTTTTAACATTTTCCAAGGGCAGTTTTCCACTTGTCATATACATCCATAAAATCCTCAAATTCCTGATATTTGGTGTGTTCTAACTTTAGCTCTGCTTTAAAGATCAAACATGTAATTCTTGATCTTCTCCCACTATCGTAGGACCAAATCATTCTCATGATCAAAGTGAGAGGTGTCTCAATCCACTTCATGAACTTATGCAAGGTAAGTTGAGTGATCCCCTGGATTTTCTCCTTGACCGTAGTGAAATCCCTTTCAATTTCATCCAATTTTAGCTTGGGGGGAGCAGCCTGATCAAACCACCTGGGTTTGCATGCCACATGTCCATCCTTGATGATGGATTCTACCACATCACATATAATCTCCCAAACTTTGATTGTCACCTCAGTCTTCTTGATTTTAAGCTTGTCCAGGACAAACATATTGTCTTGTTTTTCCTAGATATGCTTATGCCATTCCAGTGCATTGTCATAGGCCTTGGTTTCTTCCTTTCTCTATGTGTTGTGATCATAGAGAACATCGAAATGATTCTCAAATGTGTTTTACAAATATTGCATTTCATTAAAACCTTTGAACAAACTAACCATGCTTTGATAAAAATCATCATGTATTTTACAAGCCAGTCGCTTGAATCATTCTCTTAAAATTTGGAGAAAGAAGAGGTGGTTGATACTAGATGGATTTCCTTAAGCTGTTTCTCAAGGGAAGCAATCTTGTTTTCTTTATGCTCATTCAAATCATCAGATTTCTCAAGTTGATGCTTGAGGAAATCATTTTTCCCTTGAATTTTCCTCAACTCTTCCTCATGTTTATTTCTTAGGTCCTATATTTCGTTCATCTTATGTCCTTCATCCTACACTTAGTATTGTTTGGACCTTTGCAATTCATGTTATTTCTCTTCTACCTCCTTTTTCTATTGAGAGACTGAATCAAAATTGGTTGCAACAAAATCTCCCATAGCGGCTGCTATGTCCAAGGCACCTTATCTGATATTAAGGAGTCCCTTTTCAAAATGATTTGATCTAATTCCAACCCCTTTTTGGTGGTTTATTACCTCAACCTTTTGATTCCCTTGTTAATCACTACCCTCTCTTTCATACTCCAGAAATACTACCCCAACGAGACAATTGTATCCTCTCCAAAATCAGCCAGCTCGTCTGCTTTTGAGATGGTTCCTTCATGGATGGTAACCAATGGTGTTGGATGAGGGATTTTAGGAGTAGGAATATTCAAATTAAGAGGTGGAAGGGTGGTGGGAGGAATATGAATATTAGGTGCCAAAGATGAAGAGATAGGAAGAGGGTTAGATGCAAGGGTTTCAAGGGAGGAAGTTATAAGAATAGAGGAAGTAGCAGGTTGTGGGGTTAAAGAATGTGAATATATAGGAGAAGTGTGGGGTTCCAATGATATCATAGGAATAAGTGAAGTAGAAGGAGAAATTCTAATAGGTTTGTTTTGTGATGTCGAAGAGAGGCCACTAGTGGCAGAAAGAATGTGAGACAAATTTGTATCAGAGAAAGAATGTTTGGGAAATTTATCCTAATAAAGGTCCTTCTCTGGTCAAGTGGTGGTATCAACCGATGGTAAACTCATAGGAAACATGATAGGGAAAGTAAATGTAAAAGGAGAGGTCTATTCTTCAAGGTCACTCTTAATTTCATGTATCTCAGTGGTTGCTTGAGGAAAGGGATCAATCTATTGAATTCGATGCACTTGCATAACTAAATGTTCATGTGGGGAAGGTTGTGCTGGTGGAACTGGTTCTTCTACTCTCTGCACTTATTGAGGCATAGGATGTGGATTAGCAGATGTTTCTTCTTGTACATGTACATTTTGAGGGATCACTTGAATCTTCTACTTTTTTGGTGGAGGCTTAGCCACTTATGATTGTTCTTCTATCTGTGAGATGATCTTCTATAATTTTTTCTTAAACTATGTCGGTTTATGCAAAGTTTCAATCATCGAGGAAGGTTGTTTTCTCATATGAAGTTGAAGAACTTCTTCCCCATTGTCCTTTGATTTATTGGAAATACGAGAAAAAAATATAGATGAATGTTCTTTGGCTTCTATTTCTATATTTTTCCTCTATATATTCTCTTCCACTCTCAATTTTACCTATCTAAAATGCAACATGGTAGCCTTCAACTCTTTTTTATATTGAAAAACAAGAGACTTCTTGGTGGGATCATAAATTCATCCCAGTACCTCCTAAAAGTCGATGGCCCCTACGTAAATAGAATCATTAGGAATACCTTGATGAACATAGGGAATATTAAAAAGCTCCTGAACAAAATGACTCATCGGGTATGAGTTAGGGTCATGCACCCTCTTTGGTGCTTTCCCTAGGTTCATTTCAGGGATTGATTTTCCGAAGATAGCGGCGTGAGTGGAATTATGTAGAATGAGAAATACAAAATTCAATGGAAACTTGGGCCAAGATTTTCTTCTGGATGATGTGAAATTTGGAAAAACCCCATATACAACAGTATGATATGTTATTTCCTATAGAACCATATGATATGGTACTATTATTACATGGGGGATTCACATGTCGACCAATCTCATAGCACGTTAGTTCATATTGTCGATTTTAAATTTCTTAAAAATCAGGCCAATATACTACAGTTATTGGGGCGGATGAGGTGTTTATGGTGGGGGGTTAAGGGGATTTATAAGGATTAGGGTATAAAAAGGGGTGGTGGGGAGGTCTCAGGTATTGGGAGGGGGTTTAAACAAAAGGAGATTATACCAATATCTACATAAATTAAAGGTATTCTTTAATATTCCATGATTGCACATGCTATGTGAGAGGTTCACTAAGTGAATCCCTCATGTATTCTTAGCAGCAGGTGCATTACATTGCTACCCCAAATCCGAATGCAAGATAAATATTCTCGTACATACCAATCACCAATTACTGTAATCAAAGCTTTGGCTCTTTCAGAGAAACTTGGAGCATCTGCTTTGAATATTTTTTTCAACATTGACCCTAGGAAAATATCACAAATTTCGTAAATCTAAGGAACATAATTATCCTCCCACAAGTCTGAATAATAAATATGGACTGGAGGTGACGCCTTAGTCCAATCTCATCCCATAGCAAAAAATGATGTAGTGCAGAAAACATCCATTACATATGCTGAAAGGAAGAAAAACAACTTCCTGGAAGTTGATGTCTTCTGGTACTTCTCAATCTCATCCTTCATGTTGACTGATAGAATATGTTACCGATTAAATGACTCACCTGTAATCAAAATATGGTGGGATACACGAGCCCACTTGACTTTGAACATCGAGTAATTGGGTAATCCATACAATTGGAAAAAAATGGCCACTAACAAGGGACAAGGTTCCCTAAACCATGAAATAGGGTAAGAATTGTCCTCCTTGTGGACATACTTAGAGGGATTCTCCATTTAATATTTTATTACCTCTTCAAAATAAAATTGGGACATGGCCGCATGAAGGAATTTTGCGGTCAAGAGTTGTTGGGGAGGTCTAAGAGCATAACCTCTATAAAAAATGTATGGATGGAAAGATGCCACTTGGATATGAGTATTTTCATCAAAGGACAGCTCCTTATGGTTTGTGTGGTGTAATTCTCACTTAAATGGGTCAGTAAAAGGCATGAAAGGAGGTCGAGCTACAATGGCATGGAGATGGGAATTTCTAATGTTGGCACAGGAGATATGGTCGTGGGTAATAGAAGAAAGGTCGTCATTGTAAAATATTGAATAAATTCTTGACCAATCCAAATGGATGGTTTCATAAACATGCCCACTGGTATCAATAAAGATACCAGTGCTTGGGTCCTTTCTCTTCTACTCGTTTAGAGAAGTCTTAGACCTGGTGTTCCTGGTCATACTGGCCAACTTGGAAGTAAATTGGGATCCAAACTTAGCAACCATGACTAAATTTTACCCAGAGTAAAAACCAGAAAAGTAAAACTCTGGAAATGGAAAAATTACCCATGGACGAATTGGATGCTAAGGATTGGTGAGCTTTAATGAGAAAAATATGCAGTAAAACCGTTAAGAATAGTAAAAATGCAAATGAAATGGTAAAGAATTCATAAATTCGAATGAATTAAATAATCCAGGATTCAACGACAGGATATATATGAGTCATAGATCTTGCAAAAATGGACGGTTGAGATTATGGCAGGAAATCAAAATACGTAGGTGAAATCAACCAAGATCTTTATACCTTCTGATTTATGCAGTCCTTGATGCCAGTTGCGAGATGCAGAACGAGATCATTCATCAAGAAAAATTGTTAAAGTTCCGCAATTGAAAAAATATTAGCCAGTTGTACATTTTCGGTAGGCAAGGTCGCAAATTACAATTTTTTTGAGTTTCTACTTTCCATAATCCCCATTGCAGGCTACGGTTTGTGGAACTGAAAAAGGAAAAACATGCAAAAAATGACTTTTCCTCTTTCCACAATCTGCATTGCGAAAGGCAGAAAACAAAAAGGATGAAGTTTAAATTTGAAAAGGATTTCCACAATCCGCAATCCACATTGTGGGTTGCGGATTGTGAAAATATAAGTATTTATTGAATGAAAAATTCTAACTTCTGCAATCCGCATTTACGGGTTGCAGAATGCGGGAAAATGATTTCCAAAAACCTCCAAAAAACGTATTTCCACAATCTTATTTTTTATTGTGAAATGTGGGTTGTGGAAACACAAAACATATGTAAAATAAAAGGGTGCTTCCTCAATCCACAAAACCCCAAAAAAAAGTTTTCTAAAAAAAATATTATGAAGGCCAAAACACAATACTTATAGTTAGAAGCCCCCATAACAAGATTATGGCCTCAAAAGACAATTTAAAGGATGAATGGGGCTCCCATTTTAGCAATTTAAAGTGGGATTTGTTTCTTCCAACAAAAAATGGTGACTTGTTGGATGAAGCAGTTATCTCTGTACAATTTTACAAAAGACAAAATCAAGCAAGATATGTCGGTTAGAAAAAATGTTTAAGTTCGTAAAAACCAACAAATTCATGAAAAGACAACCAGATCTAGTAAAGTGATATATATAATTATCTTATTGAGATCCAATAAGCAATGATAATGATACTCAACAAATGAATATGTCTTAGAAATAATAAGGTATTTCTGTAAACAAGATATCAGTAGTGGGACAGTTTTAGATAATCGTCTTGGTAAACACTTTGATCTAGTTCATGATCATCAAACTAGTAACCACCTTGAATATGGATTGAATATGGATTTTTTTTTTTAGCATAATAACCAAGAACAATGTTGAAGCAAGACCACTTCCCTGGTAAGGTACAATGCCACACATAGGCCTTACTTGGAAACTGAACAAGCTAGCTCTGTAAGGAGACTCCTTGTCTTTTGGTTTTTATACCAAAAGCAATTAGCATGGATTGGTAACCACCTATTAGTAATTTTAGTCCAAATAAGGTCCATGAACATGTTCAAGTTGGATTGTGATAATCACCCCTGTCCTTAAATACAACAAGTTGTAACTTAAACAAAGAAAAGAAAAACAATTTACAAATGCAAACTATAAGCCATTACCCTAGCTTGGGAACCATATAGTGGTAATGTCATTCACTCAGTATGTTTATGAAGATGATAGGTTGGCTTGTGATCTTGATGTATTTGTAACTTTGGAATGTATTCACTTGTATATCTTATGTATTGTACCCCGATGTTCCGATCGGGAAGTATCATTAATGTAATTGAGTCATGTCATACCCCGATGTTCCTATCGGGAGAATCAGTAATGTAAAAAAGTCATGTAAAGTCATAGAGGGTAACCCTACTTATTGATCAAGGGTTAAAGTCCCTGCAGTTGTGCGACACTAGGGTTGTTAGACTCTCCTAGAGAAGTCAACCATTGTGAGTTAATGTAAGTCAGGTTATTAGTACCCTACATTAGAGGAAATTTGGGGTATAAAATGGGCCTTATAAGAAAACACGCCAACAATAAATTTTGTGAGTTGGAATTCAAGAACCAATAGAATTTCAATCAAATGAGTCAACCATAATGGTTGAATTGACATATTGGTCATAAAAAAAAAAGAGTTTTTTTGTTCGTATTTTTGACATATCTCCGTGTGTTCTTACTCAAGTTTCAGGTGAGAGAGCTCGTTGGATGAGGAATTCAATTCTACATCCAATGAGTACCCACACTACATACTTTTGACGGACCCCACTACCCCGAAAATAAGAAATACCTGAAAACATGTGATGATGATGTCATCATCACATTTTTTTAGGTATTTCTTATTTTTGGGGTAGCGAGGTCCATCAAAAGTATGCAGTGTGGGTACTCATTGGATGTGGAATTAATTTCTGCATCCAATGAGCTCTCCTCCTCGGAATTTGAGTAAAAACACAAGGAGATATGTTGAAAATACGAACAAAAAAAGTAGTTTTTTTCATTCTTCTTCAAAAATTAATAACTATTATTTTATTATTTTAACTATTATTTTATCATTTTCCTTAGGAGGCCCATTTTAGACCTCAAATTTCCTCTAATGAGTTGTGGTTACTCAAGCCTACATAACTAAGTTAGGATTACTCGAGCCTACATAGCTAAGTAAGGATTACTCGAGCCTACATAACAGATTCAAATATTAAGTGAATGGAAGAATATAAATAGAAGTGAGGCTCTCCTCATTTCTATAGAAAATACACACTCCCTCAACTGGGATGCATGAGTGAGAGGAAGTGCTGGAACAAGTGAGAGAGGTCAGATGTAAAAGATCATCTTTATGTTTTCAGGTTTCACTTTTGCTACTAGTGCTCATTTTATCTCTGAGGAATTTGCAGGGTTTTCTCCTTTATAGTTTCCCCAAGGAAAATTCTTTGTGTATCTTGTCTCTTGTGATTATTTCTATGCATGTTATTCTCTCATATAAGATCCTAAGATCATATTTCTTAAATGACAAAAATATAACATGGTATCAGAGCTAACCTGAGAAGAAGACACTGTGCAGCTGCAGAAGCTAGGGATTCTTACTTTTTGGGTCTCTCTCCACAATCCATTAGTGAAAGGAGGCTAGGCTATCTCTCTATTGAAGGGCGCATCTTTTTGTCGAAGCAGAATTTGATTCAGGGAATTTTTAGCTTTTGCTGCAGGAAATTAGGGATTTTTACAAAAGAGGAATTTTTTAGTGAGCCCGGCATAGGATTTATCTCCTCATAAAAATCAAAGGTCAGATACCAAGGTCGATATTTTTGGTTGGGTAAAACTACGAGAAAATCAAACACTAGTTTGACCCCTAGCCTGAAAAACTTAAAATACTAAAATGGGTACTTTTAGTGCATTCACTATATCTAGGGATTGAAGAAGTCTCAGGGGCCGAAATTTTAAGAGGATGAAGATAAAATCTTGATGTCCCATGTGTAAAACTTTCAGCCTCCGATTCACTATATTCTGGGAGATATGTTTCCTCCAAATCATGTTTCGAGCTTCTTCCAGGATTCATCCCTAAATAGGACACCTAGGGAGAATTGCTATATCTCTGGCTACAAAGGTCCAAATGAAAACTTTCAAGATGTTCTAGATAGGGGGTGGAATTTTATTTATGTGGTAAATGTTTGAGACCTTGATGATGAAACTGGGACACATGGAAGTCCATACAATTTCACTATGCTGAAGAGTCCTGAAATAAGTCTCACCTTGGGAAAGAAGAACCTCTTATCCATATTAAGCATTTGGATAATAAATGATGTTGTTATGAATGAACAAGATGATGAAGCTAAAAGAATTAGTCTACCCACGAAACAAATGAAGCTAATTATTCAATTGTCATTTCATGATATTGTTTTGTTATGCATTTGTTTATATTCATTTGATGTATTATGCATGATAGAATGTTTGCATTATAATAGTATACTACTAATATGGATGTTTTTATAGCCTGTTTTTGCTTCTCATTTTAAAGCATTTGCTTGTTTTTCTTAAACATGGTTTTGTTCATTTTAAGTTGGGATTTTACGTTACTTTAAATCTTTTCTTTGATTTTTATGTTTGTATTTAGGTGGCTTCATAGGTTTTTCCAATTTTGGCTTTATTTAGAAAAATTCATAGTTTTCAGAGGCATGTAGGATGTCTATATGAATTAAAGGTCATAAAAAATATCCGATAAGTTTTATTTTAATCCATTTAACCAAAGTTAACCCTTTACTGTGAGTCTTATTTTGAAAATTATTGAAAGAAGCATTCTTGTAGCACAAGCCCGAAAACGTTACACACGCGCGCTACAAGAAAATCACGTTATCTAAAAATCATGATTTTTGGCTCAAAATTTTTGAAATTCACACATAGGAGAGGTCATTCACTCTTTTTAATGATTTTTATACGTGTTTTTGGTTAGAGTGATCATTGTGACAAGTTTTAACAGTTCAGGAAAGGAATCATTAGGGTAAGTTGCAGTGGTCTAGAAGTTATGATACAAAGTAGTGGAACATTGATAATTATCCATGATGAGGAAAATTATCCTTGAATTACACATCTCCTAAAGCTCATAAAGAGCATACGAGGTCATGGTAGAGTTTTGGCAGTTTGTAATCAAGGTTTGAAGAAGTTCGGTAATTTAGGGCTTTGAAGGGTGACTGTTTGGCACTATCGTGGCGGTCAGAGAAGAATTAATGAATGAAACTAGACACCTAGCAGACTAGAAAACGTATTTCTAGCAAATGAATTCACTATTCTAACAGGTAGGAGGAGAATTACTATCAGATTCCATGTATTTGGATTCACATTGACAGAAGATTAATTATGGAGTTTAATTAAGAATGCTAGTATATAAACCCAGTTGATGCTCAATGTCGAATTTTCCCTGTCAATAGAATTAAGATAGTTATAAGTTTAAGTGATAAAATCCAGTTCAGGGGTTTAGTTTCCCAACATATCATTGTCTGTCGAAATTGCAAGGATCTGAATAGAGTTAGAGTTCTTTACTAAAAGAAGCAATTTTTAAGTTCAGTCATTTAAAATGAAGAGGAGCGGGAAAACAAACAGAGATGAACCCTCACACATGTCTTGGGTTCAAACTTTTCCAAACTGTGCAAAATTGTTTTTAGAGGCAGGATGGTTAATCTTTTTTGAGAAAATTGATGGTTATCACATAGAGGTCTCATATAAGGTTGCTCAGTGTCTAGATAAATATATTGTTACTTTTGACACCTTGAAGATTGAATTGACCAGAGAACTAATAGCATAGGCTACAGGGATCCCAGATGAAGACGAATATTGGTTCAAAAAAGTAACTTTTACCTTTGATGCACAAAATTACTTACTTACACATTTGGTTGCATACTGGGGTAAAGCAGTACATATTCAGAAATTCAAACCAGAATGGAGAGAGCCAATAAAAATTCCACAAAGTTATATCACTTGTGAAGGAAGATTTGCATTTGTTTTTAAGTATCATTTCAGGTTTTTGCATCATCTTAACCATGAAGCAAAGATGAATCTTCCATTCTTTTTCCTTGAAAGTCTACAAAAGATATCTAGCAGGGTAAAGCAGCATCAAGACCATACTAAACAGTCTATATTTTATCATGGTCTTATAAAGCTAATAATAAGTACTGTTCTTCGAAAGAAGGAAAAAACATGGTATTATTTTCTATTTTGGTCTGGATTTCAAGCAGAGAAGGAAGACCAAGCTCAGAAAAGGCAATTGAATAAAGGTCATAATTTGGTCAAGAAACTGAAAAAGAGAGTCAGAGTCTAGATTGAAGACGATAATGTACCAGAAAAATCTATGACTCAAAAAGATGAAAATGTTGAAGATGAACATCAGACTAATATTGATGAAAATGAAATATCAAAGGTAGGAATGAAGGATTTGGAGCCTATAGAAGATAGTCTTCATGTAGAAGTAAACCAGGGAGTAAAGGAAAATGTGAAAGAACAGGAACAAGTTCCTATAACAGTACAGTCAAAAGAGGAGAAAAATTCATTGTTTGATGAAGCTAGGGTTGACACTGAAGAGGATGTATAGAAACAGTCTGAAGAAGGGGTAATGTCACGAGGGATAAAAATAAAGGTAGTTTAGCTTGCTTCTATCAAACATAAAGGAAAAAAATTGAGTATGTTAGGGGAAATTGGAGCAAGTTGGAGGCCCAAGACTAGACCTAAGAATAAACTCATATTGAATATGAAAAAAATGTTAAACCCTAAACTAGCTCAAAAGAAAATTATAGTGATTGAAGACTCTTCATATCAAGAAGAGTTAGAAGACAATGAAGATGTAAATGAAAAGGAGATGAAGGGTAAGAAGCAAATTATTTCAGAAGATAAGTTAGCTTTCACTGAAACCAAAATTTCAGAGATATTTAAGGAAGTTCGGAAGAAGATAGATGATTCAAAGAAATAGTATTCAGTCATATGAAGTCTTTGTGCAGAGAAAGGAAGGGTTGCAGAGCCATCAACCCAATGCATTGTTGAAGTCAATGAATATTCAGGATTCCCTGTAGCTATGACAGAGCAGTTGGAAGAAGATGAAGAGATTTTTAAGAAGTTGAAAATCCCTTGGATGCCAAAAGAAATGCATCCAGTATCAGAAGGGAAGTGCATTGATTCTGAGAATGAGAATTTGTAGATAAACAGTACAAATATCATATTGAGTACCTTCATGAAACAAATGAGGGATTAGTGACTGCTAACAAAATATTGAGAGAAGACTTAGAGGAGGTAAATAGCCACTATCAAGAATTAATTGTAGTTTCTAAGGAGGCTCTAAAAAGGAAAAGACAGACACAAAGTCTGTATGCGAAACTGAACCAAACCATTCAAGACCTAACACAACAAAATCTGGAGCTTTCAAAAAGAGTTCAAGAGCTAGAAGTTGATCATCATCAGAAAGAAGGAAGACTCAAGCTTTAAAAGGAATATCTCTTTTGGAAGAGGCTGCTAAGGACATGTAAAGTGATTTAAGAATAGTGGTTATTAGTTAGTTTTTGAAAAAGTTTGTAACGTCCCCGACCCTTTGACCAGCAAAGAGGATGCTACTATACATCAAATAATCTGGGAATCTAGCCCCATGAACATGAACATACATATACATATAATGTTGAAGCATGATACTTTAAATCATAAAACATATCATGAAGCATAACCATTCATTATACACAATGGAAGCAAAACATATCAATCAACACTTCATGCATATATCGATCAGCATTTAACATGTATATCAGCATTCATTAACATTAAATATGATTGCATATACAATTTAGGTAAGGATACTTATCTTATAAAGAGCTTGTTCCGCAACCAGCTACGTCGCTGCAACGTTCCACCCAACCGTAGGCTCACGTGCTCTTTAATCTCTCAGCAACACTGCCACCTCTAAGTTGGTCATGATTCCCCAAGGAATAAGGAACTAAACAGACTTACACATAGCCATGGATAACAACACCACAAGGGTACATAATTCATCCAAGCCAACAAAGTTGGACTTATTAGGCGAACAATGGATCAGCCAAGCCAACAAAGTTTGGTTTATCAGGCCATCCAGGAGTTGGGAAAGGATAATGCTAAGCTGGTGAGCTCATTGAAGAGCTACAGACACCAACACCAGAACCAATATGGCTTCTAGAACACCCACACACACCCAACACAAGGAAATCAGCCCTTTCTCTATAACGTAGTCCCTCAGACTCTGATCTCCCTTCCAGTGCTATTCAGGGGTTGTGGAGAAGGAAACCAGTTCAGTGGCTCTATATATTTGGTTCTCAATCCACCAAGTTCCTCAAGAATCTCAGGCCCTCATTCACCACTCCAATGTAGTCTAAGGACAAAACCACTGCATGCAAGCAGCCAAACAACTATCCAAGCTTTTACAGGGGGGGGGGGATACAGTTAACCAGAACACAGGTACTCACAACAATATTCAACCTATACCACCATAAAAAGGAAATACACAGCCAAAAAAATCATGGCAATGATAGCCCACGATCAAGTCTGAGCCCACAGTGCACAAATGTCACTCCAGACGCTGGAAAAACTTGTACAAACCGGGAATGGAATAGGTTCCAACTTCTAACTCTACGTGAAATACAGGACGCAATCCATAGAACTATGGGTGTGATTACAAACAAAATTTCAACGATGGGAAGAATAGAACATTAAGAAATATTCCAATGGTGGAAAAAGACACACTCTCTACGTGATCAGAGGATAGAAACAATCCACCAACCCTCGAATTCGTGAGGCAGAGGAGAACTATCTTCTGCATGAATGGGGAAGAAAACTCACCGACTAGAAATCCTGAGAGATAAGGAGAACCCCCAACAATGGAATGTGGATTTCTTTAACTCCCTCGCGTGAAGGAACTTAACAGGCTCACGATCGGGGTAGTGGGCAAGCCAACAAACGCATCGTGGAGAGAGAGTGAGCAGGCATGGGCGTGGTCTTTTTGCCAACCAATTCACTGTCCCAACTAACCAATAGAAAACCAAGGTGGTGGGAGTAAAATAGAGAGGTGACATGTGGCTCTTCCCCATGACTCAAAGTTCAACATTCCCCTCCCTTCCTTATCCTTCGGAATCGTGCCCCTTCTCAATTTAGTTGCCGCAAACATAGCTGGTTGGGTTATTTAATTAAAATGTGTTTTTAAATGATGCCACAATTAAATATATGGTGTATGTCCTGATATCCATCAGTGACCATTCTCAAAACAGAAACACAACATAACCAAATCGATGGTGGGGCCTTGGCCTTTAGCTCCACACCAAGATTATTTACAATATATGTATCATGTTTTTTTAATGTAAGCAGGGTTAAAATTGGGGTATTACATTCCCCTCCCCCTTCAATAGAACTGTCCTCAGTGCTTTACAAAAGTGAACAAAATGCTACATTGGTACCGCCTCGGTGTTCTGCAGAATTTAACAAAAATGCATGTGCCAATCACATGGCATCCTCCAGCTCCCACGTAGCTTCTTCAGGTCCGTAATGCTCCCATTGCACCTTTACCTAACCTATGGCTCAGTTCCAGAGCATTGTGACCTTCTTGTCGAGCATGCACATTGGCTCAATTTGGAACTCTCCCTCGGGTTCCACCTGAATCACATCCCAATTTATCACATGGTTAGGATCATGTACATATTTCTTAAGCAAAGAAACATGAAAAACATTATGAGGTCTAGTACTAGTAGTCAATGCAAGTCTATATGCAACAGGCCCTATTCTTTCAAGCACTTCAAATGACCCACAATATCTAGGTGACAGCTTGGCACAACTTCCAAGCTTCAAGGAAAATTTCTTTGCTTTCACTCTGAGGTAAACATGATCCCCAACACTGAAATTTTTGTTCACCCTATGCTTATCTGCATAGCTTTTCTATCTGTCATGTGCTGCTTTTAGATTCTATATGATCTTTACAACCTCTTGCTCCATTTCCTTAAGCAATTCTGGTCCAAGCACCACTCTGTTCACCAGGTTGTCCCAAGTCACTAGTGTCCTACACCTTCTGCCATACAAAGCTTCATATGGACTCATCCCCAAGGATTCCTACTGTCCATTGTTGTAAGTAAACTCTACCAAGTGTAAGTAATCTTCCCACTTGGTTGGTTTGTCCATCACATACATGCGAAGCATATCTTCAAGCACCTGATTAACTCTTTATGTCTTCCCATCTGTTTGAGGATGGTATGCAGTGCTAAAGTTTAACTTTGTACCCAAATCTGCAAACAACCCCTTCCAAAAATTGGAAGTGAACTTGACATCTCTATAAGAAACGATTGCCTTTGGAAATCCATGCAATTTAAAAATCTCCCTCATGAGATTCTTTGCAATGTCATCAGTCTTATGCATAGACTTAACTGGTATAAAATGTGTTTCCTTTGTAAAATTGTCTACTACAACCATGATGGAATCATGTTGTCTCCAAGTCATCGAAAATCCTGTAATAAAATCCATGGAAATAACCTCCCATTTCCATTCTAGAACTGGCAAAGGCTGCAACAAACCTGCTGAATGTTGATGCTCAACCTTTACCTGTTGGCATTTCATGCACCTTGAAACATATTCAGCCATGTCCTTTTTCATACCTAGCCAAAAGTACCTCCTTATAGCTGTAGCAATTGTCTTTTGATATCTTGGGTGACCAGAATACGGAGGTTGATGGATTTCATCCATAACAATTCTCCTCAAATCTGCTAGTTTTGGAATATAAATTCTTCCTTTAAAAGTGAGGATTCCATCTTCTTCCAATTTATATCCATCGTACCTCTTCTGAATACTTTTCTGCTGCAATTTGTCTTTTACCTACTCATACAATTCATCTCCGACAACATGATTTCCAATCTACTACCTGAAATCTGATTGGCAAATACTAAGATATGCCACATGCATTTCCTGTACCTTCTGACTGAGTGCATCAACTACCTTGTTTTCTTTTCCTTTTATGTGCTTGATTTCAATATCAAAGTCACATAGAAATTCCAGCCATCTTGCTTGCCTATCATTCAGAGTAGTCTGATCAAACAAGTACTTCATGCCACAATGGTCTCTTCTGAGCTCAAATATTCTACCCATCAAGTAATGTCTCCACATATTGAGAGCATGTACTATGGATGCAAGCTCTAGATCATGAGTGGCATAGTTCTTCTCATGCTCCTTCAAATTTCTCGACTAATAACATATCACGTGGTTGTCCTGCATAAGGACTCCTCCAAGCCCTTGTCCGCATGCATCGGTGCATACCACACAATATTTTTCTAGGTCTATAAATTTCAATACTAGTGCATTAGTGAGAAGGATCTTCAACCACTGGAAGATTTATTCATGCTTTGAAGCCCATTCAAACTTCATCCCCTTCTTTTGCAAAGAAGTGATGGCATGTGCCACCTTGGAAAATCTTTCAATGAATCTCCTGTAGTATCCTACAAGTCCCATAAAATATCTTACATCCGTCACATTTCTTGGAGTAGGCCAATTCATAATCACTTCAATCTTCTCAGGGTCTACTGATATACCCTCTTCTGAGATAATGTGACCCAAATACTGAATTCTATCCCTGTAGAAGTCACACTTGCTCAGCTTTGCATACAACTGATTTTCCCTGAGCACTTTCAATGTCAATCTCAAATGCTCCTCATGCTCTTCCTCGTTCTTAGAATAAACAAGAATTTCATCAAGGAAAACAAGAACAAAATTGTCCAATTGCTTACTGAAGACCCTGTTCATAAGGCACATAAATCTAGCAGGCACATTTTTGAGACCAAATGGTACCACTACAAACTCATAATGTCCATACCTTGTCTTGAAGGCTGTCTTATGAATGTCTTCATCCTTGATTCTCACCTAATGGTAACCAGACCTCAAGTCAATCTTGGAAAATACCTTTGCTCCTCTCATTTGATCAAAAAGGTCATCAATCCTGGGTAAAGGATATTTATTCTTCAGAGTAACCTTGTTCAACTGTCTGTAATCAATACATAACCTAAGTGTACCATATTTATTTTTTACAAACAGAATTGGTGCTCCCCAAGGAGACACACTTGGACGGATATACTTCTTTTCCAACAACTCTTGCAGTTGCATCCTCAATTATAGCATCTTCAGTGTACTCATTATATAGGGTGTCTTGGACACTAGTGCTGATCTTGGCACAAGTTCAATGGTGAAATCAATGTCCCTCTATGGAGGAAGCCCTGGAATCTAATTAAGAAACACATCCTTGAATTCCTGTAACACCTGATAGTCCTCCAACCTAGGAGTTTCATCTCCTGTTGGTTCCAAAATATGAGCTGCATACAACTAGCAGCCTTTCCTACAGAACTTCTTCAACTGCACTGCTGAAACCTGCCTTACTGAAATTACTTTAAGAATACCTTTCACAACTATCGGGTTTCCTTCTTCATCCATGCATTCAAAATTCTTGTTATAACAGTCAAGCTTCACTCAGTGGTCTTCCAACCAATCCATTCCAATGAGAACATCATAAGAACTGAGCGGTAGAACATTCATATCTACAAAAGTGTTCAATCCATTCATGACCAATGGGCATTTCCCTACCATGTCACTAAATTTTCTCTTAGTACCAGTGGCTAGCTGAACTAACCAAGATTTTCTATGCTTTACCTTCTTAAAAGCACAACTCTCCACTACCCTAGTAGTGACATAACTGTGAGTAGAACCAGGGTCAATCAAAATAGGAACAGATTGTTCAACAATCTTGCCTGCAACTTCAACCACAGGTGACTGATGATTTTTCTGGTGGTCCTCTAGTGCTGCATAAATTCTAGGTACTGTTAGAATAATCAACCCATATTTTACCCACTTAGACATTAATTTAATTATTTTTGTCTTATTAGCCTAGTTCATGTGTCCCACCTTGTGCAAGTTGTCTTTTACCTATCCATAGTGGTCAAACTTTCCTTATTTGACTCATGTAGCGCATGGGAAAGCCCAAGGAATCAAATATACTTTATTCCTGGCCTCCTAGGCACCTTTCTACTTTTTCTGCTTTATTCCCTGCTTTTTCAGTGTTTTAAGGAAAATGGAAAAGCTAGACTAGGTGAGGTGAACTAGTTTTTTGTCCTCTTCATCCTCCACTCTTTTCTCCTTGAAAAAGCATGTATGAGCTGCCATTCCACCACTCTTTATCTTTCCTAAGCCATTTTTCCAATTCATGAGCTCCATGACAGATTTGGGATTAGCTTTTTACACCTATGGGGGATTTGCTTATTTTTAGTAAGCCTGGTTTATGCTAGATTTGAATTGCTCCTCATGTATTCAAATCCCTGATGTATGTTATTTATTTAGAAACCTATTATGTTACAGGGTTGGCTATTGTACACTGAGTTAATACAGTTTAGTGTTCAGCTCTAATTTCAGTCTCTTTTGTGAGTGATTTTGCATGATCAATTGTTAATTGTTGTGAGTAAAATTAATCTATCACTGGGTTCAATTTCCATATGGTATTAGAGCCATTTTATATTTATTTCTCTCCTTCAAAATTGTTTTGTAGGTTCGACATCAGTGACTGGGAGCCTTCTACTGACAGCCGGGACAGATTTTCTAAGCTATGGATCAATCACAGAAAACTATCTTGACTCCCTTCAATTTATTTGAATGGAAAGTAGATATGAGATACTATTGAGAGCGAAAGGATTCTACAGGGTGAATATAGCAACATAAGCAGAGCCCAACGCAGCTGCAGAGAAGATAAAATGGCACAACAGGAGGGATGAGGCCTATGGTCTCCTGTGTCTGAGTATTTCCAGAGACCTCCTTTTCCATATTGATGGATTGACATCACTGAATGAAGTATGGGAGAATCTTTCTGATCTTTTTGGAAAGACAGATGAGATGAGGGGACATCAAATCGAAAATGAGCTGATTTCTTTGAGTTCAAATAGCTTTGAATCCCTGCAGCTATATTTCTCCAAGTTCAAAGCACTAGTTTTGCAGCTGAAATAGTGTGGGATCGAAAAGAAGGATGATCAGCTCATCCTGGCCATTCTCTCGAAGGTAGGCCCTGACTATTTAGTGTTTGTTTTGACCTTCTATGCCACAAAACTGACAGCTCGAACCTGGAAGATGCCTAGCCTTGCAGATCTCATGGAATCTCTCACACAAGAACAGGATAAGCTGGTGATGATGGGCACCATCAAACCATCCAAATATCAAGCTTTGATTGCTGGAGATTCAAAGGTGGATTCAAAAAGCAAAAAGAAAGCTAAAAAACCACCTGAGCAAAAGAGAGACAAGAAACAGTCTCCAGAGGAGCCACAAGGTTCCAAGAAGAACTACTAGAAGAAGAAAAACAAAGGTGAAATGAGCAAGTGCACATACTGCAATAAGGGCAATCACACTGAAAGCTCTTGTATGAAGAAGCAAATAGACATGATGACCAAACTCCTGGAGAAGAATGGCATCTCCCTTCTAGAAAACTCAAAGAAGAGAGAAGGAGGATCAAGTTCAGATGACAGAGAGAGAGTTCATGCATTGGTTGCTGGCAGATCAACCTCACCCAATTTTATCATTGATTCTGGAGCTTAAAGACACATGGTTTCGACCAAGGAGGCCTTCTCCTCACTTGACAAGTTGAAAGGACCATCTATAGTACTGGGAGATGACTCTCTCACTGAATGTTTGGGAAAAGGGAGGATTGATCTTGATCATGGTCAGTTCAACAATGTCTTGTATGTGCCTGGTCTTTCCTCCAACCTCTTGTCAGTGTACCAGATGACCCACACTGGGTCTCCTAAGAAAGTCATATTCTCCCCCGATGAAGTTGAGATCACAAAGATCTCAAGTGGTAGAGTCATTGCAAAAGGAGTTGCAAATCATGCTCAAAAGGTATACATGTTCTCACACTTCCTACCCTTCTCAAACCCCTCTTCTCTTCTGATTCATGCTAATGAAGCCAGCAATATTTGGCATGAAATATTTGGCCACTTAAATTACAAGTATCTTTCTGATCTTAGTGAAAAATAGATGGTCATAGGGTTGCCCAAGATAAAATTTTCCAAAGGAGTCTGCCAAGGTTGTATCCTAGGAAAACACCCAGAGCATAAATTTGAGAGAGCTAGTCATGAGAGAACCTCTGCACCCCTCGATCTGATCCACAGTGATGTTGCTGGCCCATTCCCTCATATTTCCATGAGTCAGGACAAATATGCATTGACTTTCATTGATGACTTTTCCAGGTATTGCTGGGTTCACTTCCTGAAACACAAGTCTGAAATTTTTGGCCTATTCAAAGTCTTTAAGGCTTTGGTTCAGAACCAATCTGGAAGGAAACTCAAGGCCCTTAGATCTGACAATGGTGGTGAGTATGTAAAGTCTGATTTTATTAATTATTGTGCAGATGTAGGTATTCATATGCAACATTCTATCCCTTACACACCACAACAAAATGGTGTTGCTGAGAGGAAGAACAGATCACTGAAGGAGATGGCAACATGCATGATGGAGGCCAAAACTTTGCCACCAATGTAATGGGCCAAAGCTATCAACTATGCACCCTATATTTAGAATAGGGTGCCTCATAAACATCTTGATGGCATGACTTCCTTCGAAGCATGGAGTGGGCACAAGCCAGATGTGACCCATTTTAGGATTTTTGGCTCAAAGGCTTGGGCTAGAATTCCAACAGAGAAGAGGAAGGCTTTGCAACCCCAAAGCCAAGAGTGTATTTTTCTTGGATAATCTGAAGATTAAAAAGGGTACAAACTAATAAATTTGAGCACAAACAAAGTCTTCATCGAAAGGTGTGTTCAGTTTGAAGAAGAACCCCTTGCAGCAGCAGAAGTTGGAGAAGCCTCTTCTCCACCTGAATCTCAAGAAGTAAGTAAAGAGTTTGTTGAACATGATGATTCTGATTTTTCTGGTGGATATGAGTTTATTGTAGACCCTAACAGCCCTACAAGGCCAAAATGGCCAGCCAAGACACTACATGCAGGAGGAGAGCTAGCTGGGGATCCCAATGACCCAAGGAGGATTAGATCTCAGTTTGAGAGTGGTCTGTGCATGAAGGATCCTATGTTTGCTGAAAAATGCTATTTGATGGTGGATTTTGATCCTCAAACATATGAAAAAGTATCAGGATATCCAAGATGGCAAACAGCCATGAAGGAGGAGTTCAGCTCACTCCAAAAGAGCAACACATGGGAGCTAGTGGATCTTCCACTGGGGAGAAAACTAGTACAGTGTAAGTGGGTCTATAAGACCAAATTTGCTGATGATGGTTCACCACTGAAGTACAAGGATATATTGGTAGCCAATGGATACTCATATTTTCATGTCATAGATTACAATGAGACCTTTGCCCCAGTGGCAAAGATGGATTCCATCAGGCTAGCCTTAGCCATTGCAGCCTCAAGGCAATGGGAGATACATCACATGGATGTAAAATGTGCCTTCCTGAATGGAGATCTCACTGAAGAGATATATATGCAGCAGCCTCAATGTTTTTCTACTAACCCTTCTCTTGTGTGTAGGTTGAGAAAGTCATTGTATGGGCTAAAGCAAGCCCCCAGGGCTTGGTATGCCAAGATCGATAGCTTCTTGCTATCACTGAATTTTGTTCGGTGCAAATTAGATCCAAATGTCTATTTGAAGTTAGTTAATGGTTCATTAATGATCATTGTATTATATGTTGATGACCTCCTCATTACAGGAAGCTCAAAGGCTAAGATTGCTTCCTTAAAAGGAGCTATGAACCAAGCCTTCTCCATGACAGATTTGGGGCTCTTAAGTCAATTTTTGGGGCTTGAGATTGCTCAAAACAAAGCTGGAATCAAGTTGCACCAGTCCAAATATGCCTTGTAATTGCTGAAAAAATTCAAAATGAAGGATTGCAAAGAAAGCAAAACTCCTTTCCTTTCAGGAGTGAAGCTGGAAGAAGCTGATTCTTCACCAATGGTAAACAATACATTGTATAGGAAATTGATTGGATGTTTGTTGTATCTGACACATACTAGACCTAATATTTGTTATGCAATAAGTATGGCTTCTAGATACATGGATCAGCCTCATGAGATCCATTGGAAAGCATCCAAAAGGATCCTTAACTTTGTTCAGGGAACAAGGACACATGGGATCTTCTATAAAGCAAAATCTGATCTTGATTTGATTGGATTTACTGACAGTGATTGGGAAGGTGATAGCAAAGATAGAAAGTCCACATCAAGATATGTGTTCATGCTTGCAGAAGGGTCAATCAGCTGGTCAAGCAAGAAACAGAGTGCCATTGCACTCTCATCTATAGAAGCAGAGTATAGAGTAGTTGTTAATGCATCAACTCAATGTTTATGGTTGCAAGGTTTACTTGGAGAGTGTGGCTTCGAACCAGAGTACTCAACTACCATATACTGTGACAATCAAAGTACCATTCGAATATGCAAAGATCCAGTTCAGAAGCAGAGAACCAGACACATTGAGATCCATATGCACTACATCAGAGAACTTGTGCATGATGGCACCATTCACCTACTCTTCTATTCATATTCAGAACAAGTAGCTAATATCTTCACCAAATCATTTTGTGAGAAGACCTTCAGCAATCTCAAATCACTGCTGGATATTTCTGATCATCCTGTGAAGCATGAGTGAAGACAAGATTCCAAAATTTTGTTTTACAGTCCATGTTTAAGGGAGGATTTTCCCAAGTTGGTTTTGCCTCTTTCCTTATTTAAATGGACATGAAGTATGTAAAGGGTGACTAAGCCTTGTTGCTAGGCCATATAATTTTCTGATATGTTACTCATAAGTCAGGCTTAAGGGGGTTTCTTATAATAATCAACCCATATTTTACCCACTTAGACATTAATTTAATTATTTTTGTCTTATTAGCCTAGTTCATGTGTCCCACCTTGTGCAAGTTGTCTTTTACCTATCCATAGTGGTCAAACTTTCTTTATTTGACTCATGTAGTGCATGGGAAAGACCAAGGAATCAAATCTACTTTATTCCTGGCCTCCTAGGCGCCCTTCTGCTTTTTCTACTTTATTCCTTGCTTTTTCAGTGTTTTAAGGAAAATGGAAAAGCTAGACTAGGTGAGGTGAACTAGTTTTTTGTCCTCTTCATCCTCCACTCTTTTCTCCTTGCAAAAGAATGTATGATATGCCATTCCACCACTCTTTATATTTCCTAAGACATTTTTCCAATTCGTGAGCTCCATGACAGATTTGGGATCAGCTTTTTACACCTATGGGGGATTTGCTTATTTTTAGTAAGCTTGCTTTATGCTAGATTCGAATTGCTCCTCATGCATTCGAATCCCTGATGTATGTTATTTATTCAGAAACCTATTATGTTATAGGGTTGTCTATTGTACACTGAGTTAATACATTTTAGTGTTCAGCTCCAATTTGAGTCTCTTTTGTGAGTGATTTTGCATGATCAATTGTTAATTGTTGTGAGTAAAATTAATCTATCACTGGGTTCAATTTCCACAGGGACTGCTCTGGCTTCCTGAACCACTATTTTTTCTCCCTGAATGTTATAAGTTGGCCTTGCACTTTCATTATCAAGAGGACAATATCTGCGTAAGTGAGGTCCTTCACATTTCCAACATTTGAGTGGACCTTTATTCTGTTGTGGCTCTTTAGGCTTTCCACCTATCACTCCAATGGGATTATTTGCAACTTGGGATGGCTACTTCTCCTGACTCCTAAATCTAGAAGGTTTGAAACCTTTCTTTCTTTGGTCAAACTTTTCATTCTTCTTGTCCTTCCATGCCTTATGGTAATCAGGTTTACCTTTTCTCTACTCATAGCAATATTTAGCCTTTCTTATTGCTTCCTCGAGAGTTCTCGGCTCATAGAACTCAATTCTATCTTTTTAGGCTTGAGTAAATCCACTTAGAAACTGTTGGATCTTCACTTTTTCATCTCTGATGTACCGGACATACCTCAACAATTCAAAGAATTTATTTGCATATTCATCCATGGTCTGCTGTCCCAATATCAGCTCATGGAATCCCTTGATCTTGTCATCATAATACCTGTTAGAAAGGTATTTCTGCCTAAAATAATTCTTGAACTATTTCCATTTCAGTTTCCTTTCACTGATCTTCTTTACCTGCTTGAAGTGTTCCCACCAAATGGATGCCCTTCCATTCAGATTGAATATGGAAACTCGTGCCTTCATGTTTACTGAATAATCCTACACTTGAAAGTACTTCTTGATCCGAAGAAGCCAAGATTTAGCTTCTTGTCCTATCTTTATCTCACCATCAAATGTAGGAGGTTTATCTTTCCTAAATTCATCTCGAGAGCGATCCCTATGGTGCCTTTTTATTTTTATTTTATGAGAAGATGAACTTGTATCTCCACTGGATTCCTCATAGTCAGATGATCCACTGGAAGTCCTTCTTCGTCTCCTAGTGCTACTCTTACTGTCTTCTGGTCTTGATGTACCTCGTCTAGAATCTATATTTTTCTTTAATTCTGTCAAACTCTACAATATGGAAACATTCAACTGATGCTACTCTTCCTGGGCTTTAACCAAGCTTCTCATGGTGGCTGCAACCTCGGACGGTGTCCCCTGGAATCTCCTTCCATTAGATTCTATGTCCTCATTTCCATTAAGGAAATTTTCTCCCATGGAATCTTTTTCTCGCTCATAAGAATCCCAATCATCATACCCATCATAGGTTCTCATGAATGAACCACCTCTTGCTTCACTACACTATTCTTTCTGGAGTACTGATCTTGGAAATTATCTATAGTTCTGCAAATGTGTTAGTAGCAAACTGTTAGATGCATACATTAATATAAATCAAAACTACTTACCTTTTTCTTCTAGAAATTTCATAAAACAACAATTATGCTAAAGCACAGAATTTTCCCTCTTTCTTTTCAGCCCTGTGACCGCTGATAATCTACTGAAATCTACTGAAAACAAACTGAAAACTGTTTGAAAAACTGCTGAGAAATCCCTTCGAAAAATCGAAATTTCCTTAGGCCCTAATCGGACCTTATCCCAGTGTTGTGCCCCTGCTCAACAGCCTTTAAAAAACATATTTCATCAAACAAAATCCCATTTTGTTTGATGAAATGTTCAAATTTTAAAGGTGAAAATCTAATGAATTATCAGCTACTAAAAAGGTGGTCTCCCCTGAGCTACTGATTCAGCGAAATTCCATATTTTCAAACAACCTTTGTAAACTATATTAGATTAGCGAAATCACTACTATGAAGTTATTATTTTGGGTGGATGAGTATTAATGATTCCTATATCTGTTATCGTCATCCTAGTCTTGCGCCTTATCCAAAACATTATAAATCTATTTTATTGATTGATTTCATTACTATAACTATTTATAAGCTCACGATATTGGAATAGTTGATCTTGGTATGGTTGGTCACATTATTATGGATTTCATTTGTGAGTTGATTAATGGTTATCAATGGTCGGTTTGTTATGACTTTGGTAAAATCCTAGAGCATGAAGGCCAAATGTTTTATGTGCCATATCCGCCATATCCTAAGTTCACGAACCATGGTTGATATTACCACAGCTGTTTACGCTGATCATTATAATATGGTCTGTATTGCAAAGTCTAGTTTCAACTTGATGGGTTGTAATTTTGTTCTATTGTCCGCCACCTTTGAAGGGTAAGTCGAATCTATGGTAGGGAGATATGTATTATGGTTTATCGTCAGATCAATTTATGTCATAGCCTCCATCCCGATCCACCTGTTGCGAAGTCGATATGCTATCATGACACTAGTACTGAACCCTGTCCATCACGTCTAAGTCTTAGTACTTGTCCTCCATCATGGCTACCTGTCAATGGAACACTTGTTCTGTGTACAACGAAGGGCCTCATATCATTAATGCCAGTTATATAATGATAACATGAGTTATCTGGAGTCTTTGACTGTCATTCCTCATTAATCGATTACCTCTCTGAGCGATAATGTTTTCGTTTATGCTGAACTTGCAGGGGTATAGTCTGCGTTTATGCATGGCTTATTCTACTTATCACAAGGTGAAATTTCATCACTTGTTCTTGCTTAGTCTTTACCCGGAGTGCTCATTCTCTAATTTTTTGTCTTGTGCCGAGCTGTGGTATTTGTTTTGTGTGCGGTTACGTGCCTTGACACAGTCAGTAATGGCACCAGTAGTGAGGGTCGAGCCCTGCGAAATGACATTGCTGGATTTGAACCCTGGATTGTCAGTAAAGGTTGAGGCTATTGGGTGGATGCCGTTCATAAGTAAATTCTCTGATTCGAACCCCGAATTCACAAGGGTTTTCGCTCTCTCTCTGGTTGATTTTCAGGCAGAAGTGGGTGATCTTCATTTTCGGGTGGACAAGCGATCAGTGGCGATTGCCACTAGCCTGTCACTGACCGGTGAGAGATGGCTTAAATATAAGAGGATGGACATTACTGAATGGCGCCAGTTGCTAAAGAATCCTGGTCAAGAAGTATCATTTCGGAGTGGAGTAGCTCGCATGTACTTCAAAAAGGAATGGCGTCCTATTCTGGATTTGATCCACTGATACCTGACTTGTGAACGCCGCTTGTCTTCAGCATACGTCTATCATCTCAGGATCATGTCTGCATTTATAGGTTTCCCGCTAAACTTACCCTATTATTTGTTGCAAATTCTGTTTAAGATGTCTGCTTCCATTAAAAGGGGTCCTAAGAATGTTAGTCATAGTCTCTTTCACCATGGCTTAGTCCGCATGTTAATTGATAAGGAGCTTCAGAAGTCAAATTGGTCCTGGGATGAGTTCATCGAGTCCAATGGATTTTCCTCTGTCTGCCATTGCCAGTTTGACAACCCTGAGGAATGCAATAAGAATAAGGAGCCGAGTCCTCTTTCGGTTCCTTCTTTACGTAAACCCCTATCTAACCCTGGCCGTATGAGTCCTGAATATTTCCATGATCGGTGTCCACTGTAGTGAGAAGTGCTGATACTCACCTGGGTTCTAAACGCGTGACGATATTTTCATCTCTGTCACCGATTATGCCACAAAACAATACAGATAAAATTTGCAATCGTGGACAAGACAGACCGAAAGCAAAGTTGGTAGGTAGATTCACCAGGAGTATGGAAAAAGTTAATACTGTTAAAACCCCTGTGACTGACATTGTTCAGGTTGAGACTATGGTCTTAGATGATGAAGAAATGGATCTCCCTCTGCCTGTTAATGATAATATTGTTCAGCCTGAGTTCGTTCCGAATCTTGTTGATGAGAGTCCTCCTGCCATTGGTAAAGATATTCCTGTGGTTGATAAAGACGTTCGGGGGGATTCTGTTATTGATTCTCTAGCAAAAGAAAATCCTGTGGGTACAATCCCGCCCGATTTTCATTACGTAGGGGATATGATGCATCCTCTATTCATTAACTGTCTTTTAGACAAGATACGCAGGATGGAGGAAAGCGTAACTGAAGTAGTAGCCAATCACGATGTGATGGAGGCTAATAATCTAAAGTTAAAGGAGAAAGTTGACTTGAGTGAAAAGCATCTCGTGCGCCTAAAAAACCATCAGAACAAACTGATTAGAAGGGTTCTGAAATTACAGAGTGAGAATGATAAGAATGAAGAGAAGCTTCGGGAGCTTAATGCTCAAGTTGCACTTATGCAGTTTCGGGGGCAATCAACGAGTCAGTCGAGTGGGGTAAACATCCAAGTATTCAATGCGCCTGTAAATTTGTAATGTTTGGGTGTATTTGCTATCAGTTTCATATTTTGAAGTTTTGATGGATTAACGATCAGGTTACCTCTGTATAGGTACTGATTTGTTTGATTTTTGTTTATTGCATAGTTTTTGTCATTTTGATTTTTGTATGTGTGTTAATTAATTTATTTTCGTGTGTTGCATTGTAGACGATATGGTTGCTATTCTTGCTGCGGGTTTTGATGACTATCTGTTTTTGGATGATCCCCCACATGATAGGAAACAAAACGACTATCAGACTTTCTAGGTGTTGTTTCGTTGTTGAGATTTTTGATTTTTATGGATCGAATCTTACCATTTCTTGGTGCTTTTACGTATATGGAAAATGACATGTCTTACTTGTCATTTTTTTAAAGGGAAATTGGTTAGAGGGTTCGATTTTGCTATCTATAGTTTTTAGGATTGTTTCTCTTTTGAGATTACATGTATTTAAGGGGAGATGGCATGTGGGTTATGGGGTCGATAGTTAGGGGAAAAGAGACAACAAGACTGCGGTTTGATCTTTTTTAACTGAAGACAGCTTCCTGTCAGCAGATACAGTCTTAAAATGGTGATAAATTATATATATATGTTTACAGTTTTATGCTCAACACATGTGTATGCTATCCTTAGTCTTGTTACTATTTTTCTATATTATGCATGTTTGTCATAATCTCTTTTATGAAATTCTGCAAATATATTCTGTTTGGCTATTGAATTATGTTGATTATCATTCTGTTAATAAATGCCATGTTGTAAATTGGTGATTGACATCATTACATACGTGGTTTACACGTCTATTGCATGATCTTGGTGATTTCTTAATTTATTTCGAAGATTGTCAAGATTATTGATATTCCTGTTAACAGATCTGATTTCAGTTTAAATTTCGCATTGCTCCTGATCAGGATAGTACGTAGGTTAGGATAATATGTTTTTATTTTCTGTTGATTATATTTTTTTAAAAATCTATTTGAAACAGATGTTTATACTCATGTCATATTCAGGTTATTCTTTTCATTTCTGATTAATATACAAGTGTATATAATGTATCTATGTTATTAATCAAGCTTGTTAATAGTTATTTAATTTTTCATCTTTGTAATATAAACTAATTTAACTTATTTGATTAATTAATACTGTAATTAATAATGTTATTAACTTGTACAGACATAGGTACATCTCTGATAAGTAATCAGTAGTGTTACATCTATCTCTTAGATTTTTATATATAGTTAGACTTTTAGGCTAACAGAGCCTTTAAACCTGTCGAGAACAACCATCCCAAATAGCTTGGAGCCTGCTTTAAGGATCCCGGTGTGGGTTGTCTTCCCCCGTTGCGTGCATAGTCATCTATGCCCGTCAACACCCAGCTATTCTTCTGATTCCACAATGGTCAAAACAACTATGCCTCCGATCAGCATTGGGGAGGAAATTGTCTGTTCATCGGCAGTTTGTTGTTTTATTCCTTTTCGGTGTTTCAGCGGGTAAAATGACTAAACTCCTACTCTGTATCGGCGAGCAAACCATCTGTTGATCGGGTGCATAGTCATTTGAGTAGCCGCAATGGCGGAAAACAATCTTCCTACCATTTTTGCGGGCGAACCGACTGAGATTCTGATCAGTGATCCGATCATTAAAAAAATTTCAATGCCTTCTTACTCCTCAAGTGGGGTCTCTTTCCTTGCTAACTCCCCGGCATGTCAGATATTCGTTGGTCTATTCCCTTCTGGTGTATCGGTCCTTAATCATCTATCATTCTAAATTTTGTCAGCGATAGCAGGGGTTAACTTGTTGCATCGGCGGTTGGGTGCCCTACGCATTGGATGGTTAATAGTGAAGCATTCCACAATGGTGATCCACAATCAAACTAAATCTTCCATGACTCTTGACTTTGTCGGCAGTCAGAGCCTTTAGAAGCTGCGACATCGGCGCTCAGAGGTACTCCTCGTCAGGTGGTTAGTCTCTTCGATCTCCACAACGGCGGACGCTTCAACAAACTTCACTTGTCGTAGCTCATTGGTGACCGCATCCTCTGAGTATCGATGATGTGATCAGCCAACCGTTGCCGATGGCTGATGATTTAGGGACTTAGAAAAATTTTCAATTTTTTCTTTAGTTTTCCTTTTTGCCGCTTTGATCGTCTCAACTATCTCTTATTCGTCATCGAAATAGCTCATTCGGTAGCCACAACTGCGGGTTATCATCTTCGATCTTTTTTCTATCGACGGCCCCACTTGCTAATGACTTCCAATCGGCAAATTGAGGCATAACCCAATCGGCATCGACAGTCGAAACTCTTCTCGTTGGAAGACTAGTACCCTAGGATTCTATAATGGCGAATGCACAAACCACTATCTTCTTTCGATGACCGATGTTTTCATCACTTGGAAAAAATTTTGAACTTTCTTTACTGCGTCGGTGGTTGGAGGCTCTATCCCTCAGAAGGATAGTCCTCCAGATTTCTACAACGGCGGTTCTACAATCTCTTGATCCCTTCCGTTGTTCATCGGCGATGAATACCACTAACATGCTTCGATGGCCGATGAAGTCAACACTTAGGAAATTTTGGAACTTCTCCACAATCGGCGGTTGGATCAACTAACCATTGCCGATGGCCGATGGTTCCATGACTTGGAAAAATTTTGAAAATTTTTCTTTTTCGCTGATTCAGTCAACTGTCTGTCAGAGGGATCTTCCTTTATCTTTCGTCGGTTCCGTCGGCTCCATCTTCCCTTATACTTCTCTAAATCAACAAACAACCACCCCGGCATTGGCAAGTGGAATCTATAACTGTTGGAGGTTTAGTGGACTAGGCTTCCGCAATGAAGGCACTTTGTTTCACTAAATCCTTCCACTGTAGTTTCCAACTTTCACTGCATAGGCAACATGATTAGTTGTGCATCGGTGATGCAGTCAACTAATCGTCATCGATCGCCGACGGTCTCGTTACTTCGTTAAATTTTCCAAAATTCCCCGCCATCAGCAGTCACAGGATCTACGCGTCGGGGGAAAAGTGGTTTAGCCATCTGCAATGATGGGTGATCGATCAACTAATCTTCGTTGATGATTTCAGCACTTAAACAAAAATTTCAAAACTTTCTTCTTATGTCGACAGTCGAAACCACTAGTACTGCTGCATCGGCATTTTAGTCCCCATGACAGCCACAACAGTGACAACCCATTCAACTAACTCTTGTCGATGTTCATCGGTAGTTTTCCCATATGACCATCGACAATGATAACAACTATCTTCCATCGATCCCTGATGGTCAAACTTAGGAAAATTTTGAAATTTTTTCAGTTACCATCCTTCGGGTGGCCTTCCCACTAAGTGCCCGCTGCATTGGAAGATCTTGTCACTGCCTCTTCCGATGGGCCGATAGTTCTGGCACTTAGAAATTTTTTTGATATTTCCTACCATAATTTTTTGATTGCTGTTGGATAGAAGGAAACCTACTTCTGCTATCTAATCTGTCATGGCCCATTTAGGCCCATGCTGCAACCAGGGCTCTGATACCACACTGTAACATCCTCGACCCTCCGACCAGCGAAGAGGATGCTACTATACATCAAATCATCTGGGGATCTAGTGCCATGAACATGAACATACATATACACATAATGCTGAAGCATGATACTTTAAATCATAAAACATATCACGAAGCATAACCATTCCTTATACAAAACATAAGCAAAACATATCAATCAACACTTCATACATATAGTGATCAGCATTTAACATGTATATCAGCATTCATTAACATTAAATATGATTGTAGATGCAAGTTAGGTAAGGATAATTATCTTATAAAGAGCTTGTTCCGCAGCCAGCTACGTCGCTGCAACATTCCACCCAATAGTAGACTCGCGTGCTCTTTAATCTCTCAACAACGCTGCCACCCCCAAGTTGGGAATGATTCCCTAAGGAATAAGGAACTAAATAGACTTACACATATCCATGGATAACAACACCACAAGGGTACATAGTTCAGCCAAGCCAACATATTTGGGTTTATCAGGTGAACAATGGATCAGGCATGCCAACAAAGTTGGGTTTATCAGGCCATCCAGGAGCTAGGAAAGGCTAATTCTAAGCTGGTGGGCTCATTGAAGAGCTACAGACACCAACACCAAAACCAATCTAGCTTCTAGAACACCCACACACACCCAACACAAGGAAATCATCCCTTTCTCTACAACACAGTCCCTCAAACCCTGATCTCCCTTCCAATGCTATTCAGGGGTTGTGGAGAAGGAATCCAACTCAGTGGCTCTATCTATGTGATTCTCAGTCCACCAAGTTCCTCAAGCATCTTAGGCACTCATTCGCCACTCCAATGCAGTTTGAGGACAAAACCATTGCATGCAAGCAGCCAAACAACTATTCAAACTTTTACATGGGAGAAAAATACAGTTGACCAGAATGCAGGTACTCACAGTAATCTTCAGCCGATACCACCATAAAAATGAAAGGCACAACCAGAAAAATTATGGCAATGACATCCCATGATCAACTACGATCCCACAGCCCATAAATCTCACTGCAGTCACTGGGAAAACTTGTACAGACCGGGAATGCAATAGGTTCCAACTTCAAACTCTGCGTGAGAGACAGAATGCATCCCACATAGCTATGGATGTGATTACAAACACAATTTCAACAATGGGAAGAATAGAACATTAATAAATCTACCAATGGTGGAAAAGGACACACTCTCTGCGTGATCAGAGGAGAGAAACAATCCACAAGCCCTCGAATTCGTGAGGTAGAGGAGAACTATCTTCTGCGTGAACGGGGAAGAAAACCCATCGACTAGCAATCCTGAGAGAGAAGGAAAACCCCAAACAATGGAATGTGGCTTCCTTTAACTTCCTCATGTGAAGGAACTGAACAGGCTCACGATTGGGGTAGTGGATAGGCCAACAGACGCGTCGTGGAGAGAGAGTGAGTAGGCGTGGGCATGGTCTTTTTTCCAACCAATTCACTATCCCAACTAACCAATAGAAAACCAAGGTGGTGGGAGTAAAAGAGAGAGGTGAAACATGGCTCTTCCCCATGACTCAAAGTTCAACATCCCCCCCCCACCCTTCCTTATCCTTCAGAATCATGCCCCTTCTCAATTTAGTTGCCGCGAACATAGTTGGTTGGGTTATTTAATTAAAATGTGTGCTTACATGATGCCACAATTAAATATATGATGTATGTCCCGATATCGATCGGTGACCATTCTCAAAACAGAAACACAACATAACCAAATCAATGATGGGGCCTTGGCCTTTAGCTCTGCACCAAGATTATTTGTTAGTTTTTCAACATTAAGCTAGCATTATTAGGATCTTTAACTAAGAGAATAACAAGTACAGCAATCAAGCACAAGAGACAATGAACACAATGCTTTTCCGCGGGGAAACCATAAAGGAGAAAACCTCGCAACTTCCTCAGAGATAGAATAAACACCAAAATAGTAAAAGCCCCAAAACAGTAAGTGATCTCCCAATAGCAGTAATCTTCTTCTTGTCTAGCCCGAGTGTCTTCTCCTTCCTCAACTATGCGCTACACTTGAGTGTGGATGACTTGTGTGATAAATAGAGACTCTAGTTCTATATTTATACTAATCCCGACATGACTAAAACCCTACCAGGGCCGGCTTCTACTAGGAGAGTCTAATAACCCTAGTGCCCCAGAACTGCGGGGACTTTAAACCTTAGACAATCGAAGGGTTACTCATTATGACTTGACATGACTTGTATAATTGATCCTCCTGATCATAACATCAAGGCATGACAATATGACTCAATTACATTATAGATACATCCCAGAATAAACATCGGGTTACAATACATAAGATACATAGATGAATACATTTCGAAGTAACAAATACATCAACACTCCCTCTTAATTAGGAAGGTATTCTTTTGACACAATTTTCAGCACTGGTCTTCTTCTCTTCATCAACTGGATCATCTCGCCATCTGCATCTCAACTCTTCTGAGTCTTCAAGTCATCATCAATCTTTGAATTTGGATCATCATGGGACATCATCACTAGATCTGGATCATCACTCGATCTAGATCATCACTGTTGGATCATCGTCACTGGATCTCGATCATTACTCGATCCGGATCATCACTGGCCATCATCATCACGAGTGATATCTCATGATTCTTCTCGTCACAGGAAGTTCTACAGAGCAAGCCCTTTTTGATGCTGGTTGTAGGCCTAGCCTCCATGTAGGTCTTTCTTCAGTGCTTATATTTGACGCTAAGTTAGAATGGCCTGCCCAGTACTTACATATGACCTACTCATTAGAAAGGCATGTCTGGCACTCACATCTGATCATGTAGGACCCAATCCTATAATCATATCAGAAAGGCCCAGCACTCACATTCACCAGCATGATAGGAACTCAAACTACTATCATCTGTGAAATGGCTTAGCACTTACAACCACCAGCATGATAGGAACTCAAACTACTATCATCTGTGAAATGGCTTAGCACTTACAACCACCAGCATGATAGGAACCCAAACTACTATCATCTGTGGAAAGGCATAGCACTCACATCCACCAGCATGGTAGGAACTCAAACTAATACCATCTACGGAAAGGCTCAACACTTACAATCACCAGCATGGTAGGAACTCAAACTACTACCATCTATGAAAAGGAACAGCAGTTATAGTCACCAGCATGATAGGAACCCAAACTACTATAATCTGTGAAAAGGCTCGGCACTTACAACCACCAGCATGATAGGATCCCAAACTACTATCATCTATGGAAAGGCCACTACACTTACATCTGAGCACGTGGGAACACATCCCTTAGTCACATCAGAAAGGCTCTCAGTCCTAGACTGAGGATCCATGATACCTCACTAGGTAGCCTCATTCAAAGAATAGCAGTAGCCCTTATATCTGACACTAATTTAGAATGGCTTAACACTCATATCTGACATGGGAGGAACCTAATCCTTTAGCCATGATAGAATTCCTTCATCCCTTACATCTGATCAAGTGGGAACACATCCCTCTGTCACATCAGAATGGCCATGCACTCATATTTGATCATGTGAGAACAAATCTCATGGTCATATCAGAACAGCCCTCAGTCATAAACTGAGTTTTCCTGGTACCTCACCAGGAAGCTCCATTCCAAGAATGGGAATATCCCTTATATATGATCATGTAGGAACCAATCCTACAGTCATATCAGAATGGCTTAGGACTCATATCTTTCATGGAAGGAACCAATCCTCTCAACATGACAGAATGGCTCAACCCTTACATCTGACCTACTCATCAAAACGACTATGGATCTCAGCACTCATATCCGTCATGGAAGGAACCAATCCTCTCACCATGTAAGAATGGCTATGGGACTCATCACTTTCCCTTGGAGGAAACCTTGATCTGGAGAACAACAAGCTTCTCCCTGAAGTACTCAAACTTCACTCTAGCCAATGGCTTCATTAATACATTAGCTATATGTTCCTCCATCACAACATACTGGAGCTTCACTGCTCCCTTCTACACCATATCCCTGATATAGTGGTACTTGATCTCGATATGCTTCAACCTGTCATGGAACACTGTATTCTTTGACAACTTCACGCAACTTTGGTTGTCACAATGTATACAAGTAGCATCCAACTGGAGATCAAATAAATCAGATAGTAGCTTTCGCAGCCATACTACCTCACAACTAGCTGAACAAGTTGCAACATACTCTGCTTCAGCTGTACTCATTGCCACACAGGATTGCTTCCTACTAAACCAAGAGATCACACCTGATCCCATACTGAAGTAACATCCTGAAGTGCTCTTCCTATCGATGGCACTGCCTACCCAATCTAAATCAACATAACTCTCCAAGTTAATCTTTTGATTTGCATCATACTTGAGCCCATAATCAACTGTACCCTTCAGGTATCTCAGAATATGCTTTGCAGCAATCAAGTGAACATTTCTCGGATCTGTTAAGAACTAGCTCAAGGTGTTCACAAAAAATAAAATGTCTGGTTTCATGTTCATCAAATACATCAAGGACCCAATCATCTAACGATACATTGTAGCATCAATCGTCTCTGATGAAGCATCACTCAATAGCTTCAGGTTTGATTCCATAGCTGTGACCATAGTCTTGCAGTCCATCATACCAAACCTTTTCAGGATATCTACTGCATACTTCCCTTGTCCAAGGAAGATTCCATTCGTACTCTGCCACACTTCCATACCTATAAAGTAATGCATCATACCCAAGTCCTTCATCTCAAACTCAACAGCAAGATTTCTCTTCGTATCAACAATCAACCCATCTATACCTATCACAAATAGATCATCTACATATAGTAGAAGCATTACTAGGTTGCCATCTTCAACCTTGTAGTAAAGGTTGAAATCTGCTTTACTCTTGGCAAAGCCCAAACTGGATAGAAAGCTGTCAATTCTGCCATACCAAGTCCTGGGTTCCTGTTTCAAACCATACAGTGCTTTCTTCAATCTGCATACATGAGAATCTCTGTCATGTGTCTCAAAACCGAGTGGCTGTTCTACATACACTTCCTCTTCCACTACACCATTCAAGAAAGTAGTCTTGACATCCATCTGGTGTATCTTCCATTTCATCACTACAGCCAGAGCAAGTACTTATCTGATGGAAGTGTATCTGGCTACAGGTGCAAAGGTTTCTTCATATTCTATTCCTTCTTTCTGAGAGAAACCCCGAGCCACAAATCTTGCTTTATACTTTTCAATGCTACCATCTGCAACATGCTTGATCTTGTAGATCCATTTGGAAGTTACAACTGACTTCCCTTCTGGTCTTGGGACAACATCCCAAACATCATTCTTCATGATCGATTGGTATTCTTCGAGCATAGCATCCTTCCATTCTTTCCGTTCTACTGCTTCTTCATAATTGGAAGGTTCTTTATCAATGAAATCACATAGTAAAGCTACATACCCAGAGCAGGATCTGGTCCTCTTTCTTTCTCTATGATTCTCTTCTGGAGCCCCATATATTTTCACTCCTTGGATAAGTTCTCATACCTAAGCAGGTTTCCTCTTATGAGGATTCTTCTCCAGAGGTGAATCTATAGGTCTTTGTTGTTCTTCAAATTCTCGATCTTCTTCTTGAGCTTCTTCATTCATGGTTGTATCATGAATTCCGGGTACTTCTGCTTCTGCTTCTTCAGGTTCTTCAGCAAGTATCTTTCTGGATTTGTTGTAAGCTGTGTCTTCATCAAATGTTACATCCCTGCTGATGTCAATCTTCTTGTATCCTGGGAAATAGATTATGTAATCCTTCGAGCTTTCAAAGTATCCCATGAATATACCCTTCTTTCCTGAAGGATCTAATTTTGTCATTTTCTCCTTTGGGATGCGTATGTACACAGGACAGCCGAATATTCTAAGATGGCTGACTTTTGGTCTCTTACCGGAGAATACTTCTTCAGGAGTCTTGTTCTCGAGTACTCTATGTGGATTATGGTTCTGTACATACACCACTATTCTGGCAGCTTCTGCCCAAAGATGCATAGGAATATCTTGATCATGAAGCATTGCTTTTGCAACTTCCATGATAGTTCTATTCTTCCTTTCTGCAACCCCATTCTATTGTGGATTATAAGGAGTGGATAACTCCCTCTTAATCCCTGATTCTTTGCATAGCCTCTTGAATTCATTTGAAGTGAATTCTCTGCCATTGTCTGATCAAAAAGTCTTGATTTTCTTTTCAGTATGGTTCTTGATCAAGGCTTTGAATTCCTTGAATTTGCTGAATACTTCATCTGTGTTCTTCATGAAGTAAACCCATGTCTTCCTAGAAAAATCATCAATAAAAGAAACTTAATATCCATACTCGCTTAGTGAGCTTGATGTCATAAGACTGCATACATCGGAGTGGATGATTTCCAATATTCCTTTTGCTTTTCTTTTGCTACTTGGAAATGTCTTCTTTGTGTTCTTTCCCTTCGCACATCCTTTGCAGACCCCATCATGTTTTTCTTGGATTTCTGGAAGACCTTCAACAACTTTGCTTGCAATAGGTAGTGCTCTGTAATGCACATGTGCAATCCTTCTATGCCAAAGTTCACTTGGCTCTACTGTATCATGGACCATTGCTTGTTCTGGATGGCCCTTCAATTTGTACAATCCTCCTTCTTGTTCTCCATTTACTACCACATCATCGATAGTATTTCCTCTAGGCCACATAATGACTTGACCATCTATGAATGAAACCCACATTCCTTTTGCATCCAATGCTGATATGGAGAGAATGTTCTTCTTGAGTCCTGATACAAACAATACTTCCTTCATTGTTAGAGACTTACCAAAGTCTAATTTATATGAATATTCCCCACTACCTTTTATTGGATATCGGTAGTCATCTCCTAGCTTCACCTTGTGAGGTGATTCATGTTCGGATAGTCTTACAAAGGATTCCTTGAATCTAGTCATATGTTTGGAAGCCCCACTGTCTATAATCCAATCATCACTACCATGAGTAATGTTACCTATGAGAGTGGAAATAAAAACATATTCATCCTTGCTTGAAGAATCTTCACTTTCATAACCGGATCTCTCCATGGATGGTTCATCATCCTCTGTAGCATGAGCATGATGTATTCTTTTGTTCCCCTTCTTCTTATGAGAGTGATTCTTTCTCTTAGGACAGTCTTTTGCAAAGTGCCATTTTTTCATCACATGTATAACATCTCAATCTAGATAGGTCCTTTCTATTGTTAGAATGAGAGTTCTTACCTTTGGAGTAATGAGGATTTCTTCTTCCCTTCTTAGAGTGAACTGTGAGGGCTTGATCTTCACTTCCCATCTTCTCTTCTTGGGTTTCTATCCGAGCTTCTTCTTGAGAGCATTCTTCCCATTTCCTGTTGAGCTTGACTAACTTCTTTCTAGCACAGATTCCTTGGATGAAAGAATCCCATGACCTAGGAAGGCCATTCAAAGTAGTCATCACAATCTCTGCATTTTCCACTTCTTCATCAACAACTTCTAATTGTTCATTGATCTAAGAAACCCTTGTGAATTAATACTGGATAGTCTGTGCATTCTGAATCTTCACATTCTTTAGTTGATTCCTCAGAGTCATCTTCCATTTTATGTTCTTCCCTTCAAACAATTTGATTAGGGCATCAAACATAGCTTTAGGTGTCTTAAGAGATGATACCTGTGGGATAAGGTGATCCTTGATAGAATAAACAATGATCCTCTTTTCCATAACCATCTTCTTCTTATGTAAGGCCTTTGCCTCATCTCCCTCTAGAACTGGAACCTCCTCATGGATGTAGGATTCTAATTCATTCTCTTCTAGGACTAGGGAGATCCTATACTTCCAGGCTCGGAAGTTATCAACTCCCTCAATCTTTTCATCAAGATTGGTATGATGAGACATCTTAAATGAGAACCTCAAAGGGAAATACAAAATATTTTAGATCTTACCATGTTCAAGATGTCGGATCTGAAACTTGAGCTAAAATCCTGCAGAGTTGGTTCAGGAGCAAATTAGGGTTTTGATTTTTTGGAGTTCTGTTCACCCAAATGCCTTGAAATTTGTCCCTAACTTCAATTTTGGGGAGGATATCAATCCAGGTCTAGGATCACTGAAAAATTCCTCTTCTGTGAAAAGCCCTAATTTCTGGCAGTAGTGACAGGTCCAAAACTGAAAAACCTCAAAACTAGATTATGTTTCGATAGAAAGATGCGCCCTAAGGAGGAGAGTTATTCCACCCTACTTTTGCTGAAAATATGTGGAGGAAGATCCACAAACTAGGAAACCCTAGTTCCTACAGCTGCACAGTGTCTTCTTCTCAGGTTAGCTCTGATACCATGTTAGTTTTTCAACATTAAGCTAGCATTATTAGGATCTTTAACTGAGAGAATAACAAGTACAGCAATCAAGCACAAGAGACAATGAACATGGTGTTTTTCCTCGGGGAAACCATAAAGGAGAAAGCCTTGCAACTTCCTCGAAGATAGAATTAGCACCAAAATAGTAAAAGCCCCAAAACAGTAAGTGATCTCCCAAAAGCAGTAATCTTCTTCTTGTCTAGACCTAGTGTCTTCTCCTTCCTCAACTACGCACTACACTTGAGTGTGGATGACTTGTGTGATAAATAGAGACTTTAGTTCTCTATTTATATTAATCCTGACATGACTAAAACCCTACCAGGGCCGACCTCTACTAGGAGATTCTAATAACCCTAGTGCCCCGGAACTGCGGGGACTTTAACCCTTAGACAATCGGAGGGTTACTCACTATGACTTGACATGACTTGTTTACATAATTGATCCTCCTGATTGGAACATCGGGCCATGACAGTATGACTCAATTACATTATAGATACATCTCGTAATAAACATCGGGTTACAATACATAAGATACATATATTAATACATTCTGAATTTACAAATACATAAACATTATTTACAATATACGTATCATGTATTTTTAATGTAAGCGGGGTTAAAACTGGGGTATTACAAAGTTAGTTTATTTTGTATAACTATGTTCTTATTGAATAATTTGGTAGTATGACCTAAAATTACTTTTTTTAGTTATGTAACTGTCTTTGAGAAACCAAGATAAAAGTAAGGCTGGAAAAAGACTGAGGGTTCGAATTTTTGTACAAGGGGAGTCTATCAAGCTATTATTTTATGGAGCTAAGTGTCAAAAACTCTTATGTATTTTGAATGACTGATTATGAAATACATGCAAACTATAATCCCTATTTAGCCTATTTGTTGGTTTCATTTCTAATTTGTTTAATCACTCAGTTGATATATTCATTTCTTTTTTGAGGTTATTGTTCATGAAATGCTTGTTAACTGTGAATTAAATTCAGAGCTGTGATTATTGTTTCTGGTTTATATTTTATATATTATGCATCTCAATCCTTCTTTGTGGATGATTTAGTGTTTTCCTTGGCCTTGTGAATTTTTTACCCTCTTGTTGACAAACTGCACAACCAAAACCCTAAAAAACCTATTTTACTTAATTTTTTTTATAAGATTGTGTTGGCTTGTTCTTTTGTAGTCTGAGAACAATTTATGGCACTAACATATTTGGCGCCATTGTTGGGAACGAAGCTGAAATCCTACTTTCCCTGGGTTACTCATCATTTAGCTGGTTTTGAGAGGTGGACTTAAACCAACAAATTTTAGAAGACTACATTTCACAAAATATTTCACAGTGGCTACTAAAGGAGTTGGAATAAGAAGTAGACCTAGTTTACCTTTACAACTGGGTTTCTCAGACCTAGAGAAGATTCTGAAAACATCTAGAAAAATCAAAAGGTCTTAGTCATCTCCAACCTTATGTAACCCTGATCAACTGGACTTATCATCACCTTTTTCTGTTTTGAAGGAGGAGGAACAAGATTCATCCTGGTTGAAACCTACAATCCCTGTTAGTAATTTTCAGATTTTTATTGATCCTCAATATTTCAAGAAAGCAAAGACTTTATCTCCTAGAAAAATCCTTTTATTTCACCTCAAAGTTGGTAAGACTCTTTTTCATCCAAGTCCTAGTCAATTTTTTCCTTCATCTAAACCAGTCAACTTAAAGATGGAAGCCCAAAATCAACCATTAGACATGATGGACCGAATGGTGGCAGCTAGGTATGCACCTCTAGTTTTTCCTTAACCCTTAAACACTCTCCCTGGTGGAGATTACCAAAAATACTTACCTAGGTTTAATGGACAAGGTGAGACCACAACTAAGGAGAATTGGGATGTATTTCTCAGCTATGTAGATAATCAAAATATCAAGGCAAAGGATGTGTGGATGAGGAGGTTTGTACAGAGTCTAGACGGAGAGGTCAGAATATGGTTCAGAGGGTTACCAACAAACTCTATTACTATAATAGAACAGCTTTAGGATCTTTTCATGAGACAATGGGGTGATACTAAGGATCACACATATTACATTACAGAGTTTGGAGCTCTTAAAAGGAAGAAAGATGAAACTATAGTTGATTTCTCTAAGAGGTTCAATAAAATGTATGGCAGAATCCCTGCAGAGATTAAACCTTCTGAAACTTCTGCAAATATCACTTATGCTAATGCTTTTTATCATGAGTTTTCCCCACTCTTGAGATAAATAAGACCTGTTACTTTACTTAACATGCAGGATTCAGCATTAGAAGTGGATTCTAATATACTTGTTTCGAATATACTAAAGGGAAACTCAGCTCAACAAGTTTATGAAAGAAAGGGTAAGAAAGAGGTAGCTCCAGTGGTTTCAACATCCCATTCTGTAGAAGGTAAAATTTATGACATGGCAAAACTAGTTAAAATCCTAACAGAAAAACTAAAGAAATTGGAATTAGAGAAAAATTCAAATAAACTTGTTCAAGAGGGAGACAGAAACCCTAATAATCCAAATCAATTCAGAAGATAGTTTGCACCTTGTTTCATTCCCAGAGAGAGAAGAAATAACGATATTCAACAAGAGCGGAGAGAAGCTAAGGATCAAAAGGTGCCAACCCCACTTCAGAATAATGTTACTAATGAAGGAGACATAGAATAAGAAGATTTTTTTAAGGATCCAGATCAAGATATGAATTATTTTGGAGAATAGTTAACTGAAGGTTTTGTGATTGAGGAGGATTTTTTAAACTCAAAATATTATGATGCAGATGTTTTTGAAACACAAAATTATTTAAATCTTGAGGTAACTACTAATATATATCATATTGATCCAAAGAAAACCCTAAATTTAATATCAAGGCCAAAACAGGTGGTTCAAAATCCTAGAAAGAAGGTAATTTTGACTCCTAAACAACAGTCTGATCCAGTATTTGAAAATAAACAGAATCAGGATAAACAAAAGAAGGTTATTGAATTTGAGGAAGTGAATAAAAGTATGCAAAATTTTAATCTTGAAAATGAATTGTCCAAAATTAAAATCCCCATGCCTTTCACTGAGTTGACAAAGAATCCTTCTCACAAAAATTTAGTCTTGAAAATGATTGGTTCAACAAACAGTCAAGTACCCTCTGACATAGTAAATTTACAAGAGGAAAATCCTAAAATATTTATTGGATCAGCTTTGGCAGAAAAAACTGAAAATGAGGCAAGTGCATCTCCTCCTTTTTACATCACATTAACCATTCATGAGCAGATGATACATAATTGCCTTTTGGATTCAGGAGAATCTCATAATATAATGCCAAAAGATGTCATAGAGGCTTTAGGGTTGAGCATAACAAAACCTTATCATGACTTGTATGCTTTCGATTCTTAAGTTGTAAAATATTTAAGAGTGATAAAGGATATGGTGGTTAGTTTAGATTAGCTACCAATGAAGAGTGTGATTTGTTGAAATATTGTAACTTTGAAGAATATTCTATATGTATCTTTTGTGGTCCTCGATGGTCCTACCGGGAGAACCACTTGTATTATATTGTACCCCGATGCTTCTAATTGGAAGAACTAATAAGAGTCATGAGGTTGTCCCCTCTAATTGTAAAGGTGGGTCATTAGCACCCCAGTGTGGTTACTTGAGCCTACATGTGTAACTCGAGCCTACATGATTAACTCGAGCCTACATGTCGGATGAGTTAATTGAAGTGAATAGATGAATATAAATAGAGGTGTAGCTCTCCTCATTTGAACACACACACTCACTTGAGTAGCGCACTTGTGGAGGAGAGAAGTAGCTGGAGAAGGAGGAGGATCAGGCTTTGATCTCCTTGTTGGTTTTATATTTTATCTTTTTGAGGCATCTATATTGAGGAAGCTTTTGCTGGGTTTTTCCCTTTAGGGTTTTCCCAGGATAAATATTTATGTTCCTTTTGTATGGTTGTGCTTTTCTATCTTCCAGTGATCCTGTTTATATCTTTTTGTTATGAAAATGAAATGAAATACTCATGATCTAGCTTAGCATATAAAAATTTAACATGGTATCAGAGCCACCCTGAAGGAAGACATTGTGCAGCTAAAGAATATAGGGCTTATTATTTTTTGGGTCTCTATCCATTATCGATCAGCAAAAGAAGGCTATACTGACTCTCCATTGAAGGGCGCATCTTTCTGTCGAAGCGGAATTTGATTTCGACCATTTTCAGTTTTGGTGTGGAAAATTAGGGCTTTCTACAGAAGAATAATTTTTGAGTGAGCCCAGCATAGGATTTTTCTCCTCATCAAAATCGAATTTTAGAGACCTGGATCAAGAAATTTGGTTGGGTGAAACTCTAGGAAAGTCAAACCCTAGTTTGACCCTGATCTGGAAAAAAAAAACCCTAAATACTAAAACTACTAAGTTTTGGTACATTCTCTATATCTTGAGATTGGAGAAGTATCAGGAGTTGAAAATTGCAAAGGCCACATATAAAATCCTGATTTACATTGTGTCCAAAATTCATCCTTATGTTCGCTATATTTTGGGAGATATGATCCCTCCAAGTTAGGGTTCTAGCCTCTTCCAGAATTCATCCCTAAACAAGACACCTGGGGAGAATTGCTGTAGCGTGGGCTATAGAGGTCCAAATGGAATTCGTAAAGATGTTCTAGAAACAGAATGTACTGTACCTTATGTGGTATGAATTTTCAAACTTGAAGATGAATCAGTGACATGTGGCATGTCGTACAACTTCACTGTTCTGAACAGTCCTGTAACAGGTCACCTTGGGAAAATGATCATAAATCCAAATTGGTGAAACAAATTATGATGGATCCTATGTTTTTGGATCAGGTACATGCAAGGTTACCTCAGTGCGAAATTTTAGACATATAGGAGTAATAATTTCAAAGATATCATAGAAACAGTAACAAGCATTTCTGCAAAAGAAATTGGAAAACTAGGGCTTCCTATTCCGAGAGCTTCCCTCCACTGTTTTCAGAAAAGGAGTACATTGGAAAGCTCCATTTGAAGAGATATATATTTATATCCAATAAAATCTGAAAGATTTGAATTTTTGAAAATTATGGTTTCTCTGACAAACCCTAGATCAGCCGACTCTGGAAGTAGGACAGACACCTTAAATCAGTAAGATCTAATCTTTTGCATGATTTGCATTTGAGGTTCTCATTTCAAAGTGATCTATCACATAAGCTTGATGATAAGCTTGGTGAATTTGAAAACTTCCAAGCATGGAAGTATTTGATCTCTTTGAAGAAAATGAATTGGACACCTACATGAGTAGAGAGGTTCCAGTTCTAGAGGGAGATGAGCCTCAAATCCTTACACAAGAAGAACTTGATCAAGGCCAAGAAGATCATTGTTAATTCAATCATGAATCAACTTGTACCACAAGTGTCTTCCCTAAAAACATCGAATATGTTTGATTCCTTGATCAATCTATTTGAAGATAAGAACATAATTTAGAAGATGGATTTGAGAAAACAATTGAAGAATGTGAAGATCCAGAATCCATAACATCTTGAAGCGGTAGAAGAAGAAGCAAAGAATGGCCTCCCATGATTATGGGATTCATTCATGTGAGGAATGTGTGCCAAAATAAAGTTATTACTTTCAGTTGCCTCTGGGAAGAAGAAGAATCCTGTCTCATAAGAAGAGAAGAAGAAAGATGGGAGCAAATTGAAGATCGAGCTCTCACAATTCAAAGAAAATCCCTCAAGCGATGAGGAATATGAGCAACTCAATTCTTGACGAACCTCTTATCCATATTATCATTTGGATAAGAAATGATGATTTCATGGTTCTAGAGATGATGAAGCAGAATGATCAAGATGGAGTCTACCCATGAAACAAACAAAATATAAGTATTCAATTGTCATTTAATGATATTGTTTTGTTATGCATTTGATTATATTCAGTTGATGTGTTGTTTGCATGCATGTGATGGGTAAGTAGCTCATGGTTCTATACAAATATCCATTGTTACTTATATATAATGAAACCTATTTGCTGACATATTGGATTAGTGCACAATCTCAATGATTTCATGGTAGAGATGGAAGGCATATAGAAATTTTATTTGAGATATGGATGAATGTTGTATTGGCTAAATAGTTGCATGATGCATAAGAATTTGTCGTTATGCATATGTAGTTCTAACCATGCAACTGGTGCATTTGAATTATAGGAAAGGTTCTATACAACCTCCTAAAAGAAAAGAAGGATGAGACTTGTTTCGAAGAACAAGTGATGACAATTCAATAAACATGAATCTGTAGATCCACCTCGAAGGATGAAGACCACCATGGGTATGAGAGATAACTTAAGATGAAGAAAAAAATGCTATGAAAGAATCTATGATCAAAGAATAACAGTTGATTATGGGGAATGATGTATATGATATGATTTCGAGACATAAAGGGAAGTACGTAGTATCTTCCATATGGATATGCAAGAACATGTGTACAAAGCAAGAATCGTGATTTTCCGTAGAAAGAATAGACTATGACATGACATACTCTATTGACCAGTATATATCAAGCATAGAATCACGTATACAGAATGAAGAAGGAAGATAAGACTTCACTTCAGGGGGAGTGACTATAGAAGATATCTGAGTTCGACACAGTACGACATGATGGACAACTTCCTGATGGATAGAGACTTTACCAAGAGTAAAGTGGGTTCCAACCTTCAAAGTTGAATGAAAAAGACTAGGATATGTTGATGATATGACAAGACAAACTCATGGAAGATGTTATGATGATGTTTGGGATATAGTACTCAAACCAGAAAGAAAGCATGTGGTATCTTACAAATGGATTTGCAAGATAAAATATGTCGCTGATAGAAGTAAGGAAAGACTTGTGGCTAGAGGTTTCTATAAGAAAGAGGGAATTAATTTTGAAGAGACACTTACTCCAGGAAGCAAGGTACACTTCCTTCAGAACTATGATGCTAGTTGCTTCCATGATGAAGTTAAGACAATCCTTCCTTAATGGTATGATTGGGGAAGAGATTTACATCAAAAGGATTTGAAGTTGAAGACAGATGGACTCATATATGTAAGTTGAAGAAGGCCCTCTATGGCATGAAGCAATCTCCTAGAGCTTGGTATGGAAGGATAGACAGTTTCTTGTCAATTATGGGCTTTACCAAGAGTAAAGCTGATCCTAACCTTTATCTCAAGGTTGTAGAAGATGAACCTATCATCCTGTTATTATATGTGGATGACTTATTCTTGATAGGGAATGAGAAACAGATCATGGAAAGCAAGAAAAAACTAGTAGAAGAATTTGAGATGAAAGACCTTAGGTTAATGCACTATTTCCTAGGTTTGGAAGTATGACAAAGTTCAGAAGGAATCTTTCTCAACCAGGGAAAGTATGCGGTAGAACTATTGAAGAGATTCAATATGTTGGAATTCAAATCCATGGCCACACCCATGGACTCCAACCTGAAGTTGTTAGCTAATGACTCATCAGAGTTAGTGGATGCGACTCATTATAGACAGATCATTGGGTCATTGATGTACTTAACAAATACCAGACTAGACATTTGTTTTGCTATGAACACCTTAAGTCAATATCTTGTTCAACCAAGATGGGTTCACCTAGTAGCTACAAAACATGTGATGAGATATCTGAAAGGAACTATAGACCTTGGTCTATACTATGATTGTAGCCATGGCTACATATTGTATGGACATACAGATGCAGATTGGGATGGAAGTATCTCAGACAGGAAAAGCACATTAGGTAGATGCTTTTGTTTGGGGTCTAATATGATTTCATGGTTTAGCAGAAAGCAGTCTAGTGTTGTTCTAAGCACAGTCGAAGTAGAATATATAGTAGCTTGATCTGCTAGTTGTGAAGCCATATGGATTTGAAAGCTGATGTCAGGATTATTCAACCTAGAGTTGGACACTACCATGATCCTATGTGATAACCAGAGTTGTGTATGAGATAAGATGCATATGATGATGTTTCAATATTCCCATACTGAAGATATAGATTATGTTTCAGTATTTACATACTGTAGATGCAGATGATGGTGATTCTATATTTCTATATTGAATATAGAGATGATGATGCTTTCAGTATTTATATACTGAAGATATAGATGATGATGCTTTCAGTATTGACATACTAGAGATACATATGGTGATAGTTTAGTATTCACATACTAAAGATGTAGATGATGATGGTTTAGATGATGATGTGTTGATGAAGCCTTTGTCTTGAGTAAAGTTCAAACACTTTTGAGACAAGCTTGGTGTTGTTCAGAAAGACCTTCCTCGAAAGGGGGAGTAGTGATGTTGCAGTGGGATTGTATCATCCCTGGGAACTTTCCCTAAAGTGATTCAGAGACCTTGGTCCTCGAGAATGTAGTGGGATTGCATCATCCATGAACTTCGGCTCAAAATGTATCCGCAGGTCTCAGCCCCCATGAATGTGGTGGGATTGCATCATCCCTGAACTTCGGTTCAAAATGTATCCAAAGGTCTCGGCCCTCGTGAATGTGGTGGGATTGCATCATCCCTGAACTTCAGTTCAAAATGTATCCGGAGGTCTCGGCCCCCGTGAAAGTGGTGTATTGCATCATCCCTGAACTTTTGGTTCAAAACGGATCCGGTGAACTTCGGTCATCGAGAAGGTGGTAGGATTGTATCATCCTTGGACTTCGGTTCAGAACGGATCCAGTGAACTTCGACCATCGAGAACGTGGTAGGATTGTATCATCCTTGAACTTTGGTTCAGAATTGATCCAGTGACTTCAGTACTCGAGAACGTGTGTTGATCCCGTAATTCCTAGAGGAAGGATTGTTTGAGTTCCATAACTGTGTTGATCTCGTAATTCCAAAAGGAAGGATCATTAGTAACTCCGTAAAGACCTAAATCCTATAATTCTAAAAGGAAGGATCATTGACTTGATCCTGTAAGTCCAATAGGAAGTATTGTCTGACTTCCATAGATGTGTTGATCCCGTAATTCGAAAGGAAGGATCATTAGTAACTCCGTAAAGACCTAAATCCCGTAATTCCGAAAGGAAGGATTGTTGGTAGCTCCGTAAAGACTTGATCCCGTAATTCCAATAGGAAGGATTTTCTAAGTTCCACATATGTGTTGTTCCCATAATTCCAATAGGAAGGATTGTCTAAGTTCCACAAATGTGTTGATCCCGTAATTCTGAAAGGAATGATCATTAGCAACTCTGTAAAGACCTAAATCCTATAATTCCGAAAGGAAGGATCGTTAGTAGCTCCGTAAAGACTTGATCTCGTAATTCTGAAAGGAAGGATCGTTTGAGCTCCACAGATGTGTTGATCCCGTAATTCTGAAAGGAAGGATCATTAGTAACTCCGTAAAGACCTAAATCTCGTAATTCTGATAGGAAGGATCGTCTAAGTACCACAGACATGTTGATCCCGTAATTCCGAAAGGAAGGATCATGTTGATGTTTTGATGATGATGATGTTGATGTTTTGATGATGTTTATGTTTTGATGATAATGATGTTTTGGTGATGATGATATTTTCATGATGATGATGTTGTTGCTGACCGAAAGTGTTGAAGATGATGTTGCTGATCGAAAGGTCAAAGTGCTGAAGATGTTGTTGATCGAAGCAGTCAACATATTAATGATGATGAAGACTGAAGATTGAAGATGAAGACTACATAATGTTGAAAAGATTCCAATGATTTATAGATTTTTTACCTTGATGATGTTGATGATGTCCTCTATCTCTCTCCTACTATTGTTGTTGTTGATGTTGTTGTAGAATACCCTTCTCGTTAAGGGGGAGTGTTGAAATATTTTAACTTTGAAGAATATTCTATATGTATCTGTTACGGAGAGAAATTCCTATGGCTTGGGGTACCACAACAGACAGCTAGACTCCAGAAATCAATCTTTCCCAATATGCAATAGAAATTAAAACCATCTAACACTAAAGGATCGAACCTCCTACCTTATTCCGGACGGTTGGAGTAGATCCCCGTTGAGCTTTCCAATCTTCAGCTTGAATTTTTATAGCACGTCCTCAACAACAAGTAAACAATACAAGCATACTATATTTCATGGTGTTAGATCTATTCTAGCATATATAATCAATAATGTATAAGCATTTGACATATTCCAATGGATGCGACATTCATTCAAATACACATTACTGGACGGGAAAATATATTTCTATTAATATGAATCAGAGATTACAAGTGACAACCTCTGACGGCACGTCTGCGAACCGGAGAAACTGAATCCCCCACTTGGGCCTCCACCACCTCAATCCTCCATCACTCCGATAGCAAGCTCACTAGCAAAGGCAAGCTTGGGAAGAACACAACAGTGCTCCAAAGGGACAAAGGGATGCAGACTCAAGTATATTTCTGGCAACAATGGACTATAGTTTCGGTACTCTCAATTCTCTCTTCTTCTTTTCAATGTCTCAATGGTTCCTTATATAGCTTTCCAAAGTGATACTGAAAGGTCGAATCCGTGCGATCTCAAGTCATATGGAAGGCCAGGAGTCATATGAGTCGGATTCAAGGCAAGGAACGGTCCAACAGTTTTGGATTATGCACACATCCTGATGTACACGACTATATAGGGAATATCCACGTATGTACGCGGTTGTCGGGGAAAAGGCCACGTATATCATTTTTCTAATGTTTTTAGGGATGGTCAATGATACATCAAAAGACAATAAATGGTCCATAGGGAATAATGAGTCTGCAGCGGGATAGGGAAAGGCCATACAATGTGTGATTCACCTAGTGTGGTGAAATACGCTATAACAGATGCCCCCTAATGTATCAGATCAGAGGGGTTATACGATGGCCGAAATACATTATAAGTCCATCCCAGAAGTGAAGTGATGAAGGTACCCAAATGGAAGACCAGCCACCAAGTCTCAAGGCACTGCAAGTCTCAAGGCACTCAAAAATGACTGCAAGTCTCAAGGCACTCAAAATGACTCTAGATTCCAATCCCAGAATAAATGATCTGAAGTCGATGCGATGAAATCCGCTGGAAGGAGGGCATTAGGGCATCCCCCATCATCCAACACGAGGTACTCAGCAAGGCTGTATAATATGGAAGAACTCGATCATAAGGTGCACGAACCAGTAACTGTACCGGGAATGGCCGACATGCAAAGTCAAGATAACTGAGGAATGGCCGACTGAATGAAGGCAGCATAGACTCGATATACAAACTGGGACATCTCTATAACACAGGAGGCATAAATAGAGGCTCCATAGGGACTGGAAGCTTAACCAGTCGGTGGAGATAAAACTTAGATAATGAGTACATCTCCTAAAGTCAAACTATAACCCAACCAATGGATGTGATTAACAGTGCTCTGTTCGAAGGCGACACGACTCGATAGCTGCCAAAGATAATATCTTTTCTTGTCTGGATTTTTGGTTTTTTGATTTTTTTGGTCTTTTTCAGTTATTTGAAAAGCTTGAAAAAAGAATAAACTAGCTTTATAGTTACAAACTAGGAGGAGACGAGTGTCATAAAGGAAAACAAACTAGTTCCAAGCAGTGGAACATACCTATGCCGAATGCAAAGACACATGTGTAGGATATCGACACTCAAGGGAAAATCCCCTCTCGGTAAAAAGGGAATCAAGCTGCGAAAGATATAAATAAAGGATCTGCATGGCTAGACATGAGACAAGCTCGGGCTATATGGATGAAACGCAATGTCAGGGGAGCCGGCATAAAGCTCAATAAGACAGGCAAAGCACATGATAATGCATTCACAACTTGATATAAGGGGAGTTCGGAGGAATACAGGCCAGCATAAGATCAAGAGGAGTATGAGGCTCTTGCTAAATGTCATGGCAATACTATACAACGGACTCCCATGCCCTAAAGGGGGAAACATCGGCATGGGCACCAAATGAAAATAAGGCGCTAACTAGGGTACCCATGTAAGGTGAGTCTCTACCACTCACATCATGCCACTTCTATAGCAGCAAGAAGGTTCTGTGACATTATAGAGTGGGTTCGTACCTAAGGATATAGTGACATTGCCATAAGGTCATGCAAAATGCAAACGGTGGTGAACCTAACCTATATGCCAGTATAGACGTTATACCTGAGATCAATATGAACGGGTCAATCCAAAGGATGAAACATCACTGAAAACGGTCTTCTACATCACAAATTAGGTCAGAAACGGTCCAAAAAGGTTAGAAACGGTCAAAACTATAGGAAAGGGGGTAAAAATTTTCAAATATTTGAAAAATTTTCTATAAATAGTAAAAAATATAAATCATTTGAAAAGTTTACCCATTGGAGCTCTGATATTCAACTGCAAATTCCAGGAGATTCAGCCGACGGAATTCACAACCGATTCTTCCAGGTACTTACTCATGTTCTCAGCTTGCATTTCAACACAAATTTTATAATTTTTCATGGTCAAATGAATTTTTAATGGCCAAACTTACATGAGCGCCACGACCCACATGGATATCGAGGTTTTTTCCGCGTATAGGGCTGTCTATACGCGGGAAAGGGGCCTGAAACCGTGTACATAGGCGCTTGTTTTGAAAACAGCCGTGTATGATGCCGCGCACTAAGATTTTTATGAATCTAATGGACATTTTGGTCAACTTATCATGCAGGATGGTGCTAGAGTGGCGAGAACGCGAGCATGGTGATGTAGAGGACGCAGTAAAGGCTAACAAAATGGCTCAAGAGGCTCTAAGAAGATGCGGACTCTACAAGTTTTGGTGCCTAGGAGGCTTGAGGGCCAAACCAGGATTAGTACAGATGCTTGTAGACTATTGGGATCCGGACTCAGAGTCCTTCCGGCTAGACGGCATGTCTCTCACCATTGAGGTGGAAGATATCTATTTTATCACAGGTCTATCACAGTGGGGTGAGACGGTGAACCTTCGTGCCCACGGAGGGCCAGGTCATGGGCTGACTATAGATGAGTACATCGCAATATACTACTATCCAGAGACAAAGAAGGTGGGGAGCCAAGTCCCCACCAATGCTATACAGGTACTGGGCCTAAAGGCCATCTTACTGACGCTGGGTAGGATAGCAGGCTTAGCATCACTCCATCAGGCCTCTCGGCCATTGATGTTCTATGCGGTGGGGTGTATGACACCGACCATCTATGACTGGAGCACATCACTGTTGAGCAACATGAAACATCAGCTCAGTGAGTGCAAGGCAGGTAGGATACGGAACTTCGAGTTCAGTAGTATCTTGAGCACTTTCTTCTTCAAGCGGGTTCCAGGATTGAGCCCTAGAGTGGATGTTCCTCTCCACGGGGTTCGAGATCCATCCCAACGACATTGGGCAGACGTGATGCGTAGACTGGGGGGCGGTAGGGTGGACAACCCTTATCCAGCAAAATTTTTTCCATGGTGGCGACGACAGATTATCACCATAGAGGACTACCCTTATGCAGGGATAGACTTCCGGGGAGACCCAGACATGCCATTACCACTAGGGTCAGCATATGGAGACATAGGTAACGAATCTCGAGCCTAACTCTTTTTAAAATTTTTGAAGTATTTAATTTTTTTGTGTTTTCTTGATTAATGGAATCAAAAAGACATGTTTTTGGGTGACAATACATAGTGACATCTACCATTGATGTGCAGATGTGGGACCACGGCGACCAGAGGGCTTCCCACGTCATAGACGGAGGGGAAGAGGAGACGATATTACCGGTGTGGATGCGGAGCGAACGCTCCAAAGCATCCATACCAACTTTGTGTGACTGACTCACAGGATTCCCATGGCGCAAGTCGAGGACTTTCCTGAGGCTATGCAGAGACAGGTGGTTGGTGTACCACGCGCATGGGTGTGTTTATTCCGGTGGCTAGCTAGAGTCGTGGTGACATATCATGATCACAACCCTCATCCACCTCCACAGGAGTAGACACCTGGGAGTGTATCTATTTTGTACTACCGTGTATATGATGGTGGCTTTCAAAGCCCCAATTTTGTATTATGACACTATGTATTACCACATTTTGATGTATATAAAAAAGTTTTATGGTGATCGGTTTATTTATTTACATATGTAAACATTGTGCTTATGATTAATTTATGATGAATGAAGCAAATGCCAATCTAACACATAGTTAGCATATGAGTCAGCAATTTGATTAAAATTTCTTGGAATGTGTATATATGTTATGTTCTCAAATTGCCGTTCTAACAATCTCACACGTAAGAATCTCCTCAATAACGTCGGATCTCTAACATGGTACAAACCATTTAGCTGTGACACTACTAAATCTGAATCAAGACGTACCTCAAGAGAGAGAACACCATGCGAAATGGCATCCCGTATAAGCTCGATAACGGCTCTATATTCAGCAACATTGTTGGAAGATGGCCGTAGACATACACCTCCTGACGACAGTACATGACCCATAGGAGTAAAAATCACCCAAGCAGCTGAGGCTGAGAGTTGAGTGTGACGGCTTGCACCATCCGTGAATCCTACGAAGGTGGAAGATTCCATTGACATCTGCCACAAGAAATGGAAATTAATCACAAACCCGATCACTATAAACAAAACCTAACTATGCAAAAAGGCTGTACAATAATATACAACAAACAACCTTGGCTAAAGATTATGCATAGTATTTTTGAAGATAGAGCCCATTTCTAGGCTCCGCCAAGGCTGTCCCTTCGTAGTCCACTAACCCATAGGCACCCTTCTCTAATACTCGCTTAACCACGTAAGGACCATGCCACATATGATTGAACTTCCCTGCCCCCAAGGGTTCTTTCGATTTATCCCACAAAAGGACCAAGTCTCCCTCACTAAACACTCTCGGACGGATAGACTTATCGTATTGGGCCTTCACGCGACACTTATTAACCTCTAGAGTCACCAAGGCATCTCTACGCTGCTCAT
>LPNX010281802.1:10105-177274 GCA_001517045.1 Pseudotsuga menziesii
GTTGTATAATGCGAAAAAAATTAACAAAAAAATATGCACATCACACTCCATTTTATGTAGATCATGTTCATATATTTATTTTTTTTAAATTATTAATGCAAGATTGAATTACTCTACGTGGACACGAGCCACTTATTAGCTTCTTCAAATTTTTAAGGTCACACAGTTCATTAAATGCAAAAATTCACACATTAAATGACATCGGAATATTTTAAAAAAAGTATCACTATGAAGCCAACATAATATTCTACAATTTGTTTTCTTACTGCAAGTCAAAATTCACATGGCATATATGCGTTTTGAGGGCTTCTATCTAGCACATGAGTAAAAAATTAGGTTTTCATCGCCAAATTTGGCCAAAAAGTGTTACCCATCTTCATGGAATCACCCAGATGAACCCTTGAGCTTCAGCAGCTTTCCATCTTCGTATCCAGTCATGATGACTTGGTTGTCAGAGGACTTTCTTATTTCAACGATTCCATCAAACATGTGGATGGAATGGCCTTGCTGTCGATTTTCCACCATGGACAGCAGGCTTCTCTGCAACTCTGGAAGATAAAGAACGTTCTTCAACAAGAAATCAGGGAATCCAGGCATCTTCAGTCGAATGGTGCCCATTCCCTTTGGTTTAATACTTGACTTATCTGCAAAGTAAACTATGCCATCTATTGTTTCATTAAGTTCTTCGAAACAATATTTTCTAAATGTCATGTGTGATGTTGCACTAGTATCAAGCACCCAACAATATTTGTAAGATACCATTGAATGTGAAAAATATAGCCTTGCTGGTGAGGTAAGCTTGATATCTGTTATTTTCCACTATGGTAAACAAGCAACTCATTTTGTTTTTTATTACTGTGGTTTTTTAACTTTTGGAAAATTAATGATGAAAATTGTCAAGGATTAGAGTGAAGAATGAATATCTTGCATGTAGATCATTTTTGCTTTCATAGTGACTTATGAGAATCCTATACATTGGGTATTTTTCCCTGCATTAACTTATTTGTCAATGTCTTTTTAGTTATAACTTGAAACCTCTTACATATGGATGTGGATACTATATCACAAGACGAAACTGGTGTCTTCAGCACGATGCACAGTATCCCCTTCCATTCTCTACTACCCAATGGTCTCTTGTTGGCCATGGGATTTACCTATCCTCCATGGAATTGATTGTCTTGGATTGACTAAGCATATCAAAATATAGAAAGTCTTCAAGATTACACTCCCATTCTAATATCTATAATGTGTATTTTCTGAACCACTCTACAATATTAGGATGTAGGTGAAACTATGCCACCTATTCTGCATGATGACTTGCATTGATTTAGAGGCCAAAGCAGAATTCCTCTGGATGATAGATCTCATTTTCCTCTTGCTCAAATTTGGTCCTTTTTTGTTGAAATATATTTTCAAGCTTATGTTCTTTTTGTTTTGATCTTTTTAATTGGTTGGGTTAGATGCTTGAGTTAGGTTATGTTTTTAGCTTGATTATTGGGATGGTTTGGTTAAATTGGGGCTGGTGGCTTGCTAAGGGTCTGTTTTTATTTTGGTAATAATGAAGATGGAAGTGGGTATTTTCATCCGTCCTCTGTATGCTGGTGCTGCCGATATAATTTTGAGACATACCCTCACATTTGCAAATATATGGACTATTAGGAATGCAGGAAACTTAGTCCCATCCTGGTTTTTCCCTAAATGTTTTTACTGAGAGAAGCTAGGTGCATTCTACTGTGCAACACTGAAGAGATTGTAACGTTAGCTAACACTTGGGAGTTTTAGAGCGTTGATTGTAGATCATGGTCGAGGGTTTTTATGCAATGAAGTGAAAGCTTCATTCAATTTTTGGCTAAGAGGAGTATTAGAGAATTTACAGGGTAGGGAAAGAATGGGCCAAGGTCGTGGCCACCAAGAAGGAACCCTTTCCCCATTATACGAATCACAACCCTTCCCTATGGTGTTGAAGACTTAGGATAAGAGGACCGGATTTAGAAGTAATCTCTCTGGATTTGAGATCTGAGAGATGTTATGTCACCCGATAAAACTTATAACAAAACTTATAAAATGCAGGTAGCTCCTTGGCTAATAAATACCCCATAAATTTCTGCAAAGACAGGAAAGCAAAACAAGCTAATAAATACCCCATAAATTGCTGGAAAGACGAGAAAGGAAACAGGGTAAAGGAAAGGAAAAGCACTAGCGAAAACAGATATAAATAGAGAGCAGTTAAACTTAGGGTAATAAATACCCCATAAATTGCTCAAATACAAGAAAGGCAACAGGGTAAAGGAAAGGAAAGGAAAAGCACCAGCGAAAACATATATAAATACAGAGCAGTTAAACTTAGAGGCGAGTAGATGACAAGGTGGGCTAGAGATCATGTAGACAAAGGCAAACTTAAGACATGAGGAGATTCGTCAATCAAGATGACAAGTCAAACATATGATAGGTTCAATTTTTCTCATCTGTTATGGGGTCTGACAAACTCCTGGGAAGAGCTGAGTTGCCTCTTTCCTTATAGAGCAATAGCTAACTTCACCCAGTTCCATAAATTGACCGAGTTTAGTCATAAGCGGAGGAAGGATCATAGCCAGTTCACTTGTTGGTTTAGTAGAAGCAAAAGAGGCAGAGGCGTGTTAAAATAACTTTCCCTGAAAAAGAGAGGACGGGTGAAGTGGGTCAAGGTGTAGGTCGAGAGCGAGCACTATTACACTGATAATGTGCCAGGATTATAATGGGTTTATAAGAAGATGCTTGAAGATGCATCTAAGAAGAGTAAATGGAGTTGGAATTCATGCAATTCTAAACTTTGTGATGAGATTGGTGTCGGTGGACATAAATCAAAATTGTCAAATATTGGTATTGAGCTTCATGTTGAGTCTCCACTGCCTCCAGAATGGCAAGAATGTTTATACCTTCAGGTTTGTTTTCTTCTATGTTTTTCTTGATTACCTATTCATGGTTTTTTTTGGTTGTTGTGGATGTGGTGGAGATGAAATGGATCGAATCTCCTTGCAAGGATGAAGCACGAGTTGTCCAGGGAAACTTGGGAAATTCAATGTGAGAAATAAAACCAATAGTTATCGAGGAAAAGGAGGAAGGAAATGAGAGATTTTAATGTTGCCATGCATGTGTTTGCTTGCTTTCATTTCACCTTTGGGGGTAATTGATCATTGTATGGTGTTGTTGTTGCTGATTGCATTACTCAAAGGATGTGGGGATATCATGTTTGTTGTTCCTGTTCCTCCTATTGTGGAGGATGCAAGGAAAGTGTGTGACAATATCCCTAAATGGAATGTGGTTTTGTGAAGCAATATGATTGCAGGGTATGCTCTGAATGGAAAAGATGAAGAGGAAATAGTGTCATATTTTGGGAGAGGTGGTTTAGACACCAACACAATCAGAAATGAGACACATGATAAATAAATCAATGGGATAGTTTTGAATTCATATTATAGCTTGGTTTTTAACATTATATACAAATGTGCATGCAAGACAATTAGAAAATTCATAAAAGTAAAAGGAAATCTCTTCTTGGCACCCCTAGTTTATTTTTCATGGTTTTTATGCTTGCCCATTTATCTTAAATGGTCATTCTTCTTAAATAAAAAAGCTAATGAGTTGGGATTCTTTTCTTTGGTATTTCATTGGATAGATTTAGTGCTCTTGTACTCCTAGCTAACTTTTTCTCTTGTTTTAAGAATGAAAGGGAGGAAGAATGGATTCTATGGAGTTTATTCATTCAGGTTAAGTACCGAAATTGCATACTTTTAACTAAATCATTCAAGCAGATGTTGAAATGTTGGTGAATTATCCTCCTGCATACTTGACTGTGGTAAAACTGGGCAGAAGAGAGAAGAACACTAAATGCCATATTCTTATCCCTACCCCCTCTTCCAAGATTTTCACAAAAACCCAAATGAATTTTATCTCTCTCTCTCTCTATATCCTCTTTAAATGGGCTACAATTCCATACATTTGTATTAATTGGTGCCTTCCGTTGAAGCCATTGATTGGTTAGTGACCATTATACCACAGTGGTTGTGGCATTTTTGTATTTCCCTGGATGATTTAGATCATGTTGGTGGTTATATTTTTTAGTGTGTTTGGGTGGAAGAGTGTAATATCCCAAAATGATATAATATGAAAGCAAACCCCGAACTTTGCATGCATGCAGTGGCATGCAAATATGTGCCCTAGAAAAATACGGAGATGCTATAAAATAGGAGAAAGCAATGCATGTACGTACCCGTATATAGCTCAAATAAATAAGCTACTGTTGGGATCCCGAATGATGTGCTTGCTTTGTCTCTGATCACAGTGACACAGTGTGACAGTGAAACCCTCTGGTTGGATGAATAATCAACCTCCCGGAATAACTGTTGAATGTAACCTGATGATGAACTAGTGTTGAGCCTGTATGATCCAACCTGATGATGAACTAGGGAAGATAGTTTTCACTGCCGAAATACACCAGTTAGCTGAGCATGCGCTCAACCCCAACTTAGCTCACCGAGATCTCCAATATGACTCAACAAATCAATTATCACATAAGTATAGTCTCCATTCACTTTATCTTTCTTTTATAACTTTCAACTATGAAAACCCTAATTTTTGACCTAATTAGGTTACTTTAACTTCTAATTTGCAGTTCACTTGCATCCATGCACATGGAGACTTAATTGAGTGCATGCATCATTAAATAATGCTTAAATGTCATGCATGTCACTTTTAGGGTTTTCATGCATCTCACTTTTAGGGTTTGCATGCATGTCACTTTTGGGAACATTACAGTCCTCCCTCACCAAATATTGTGTGTCCTCAAGCAATGCCAATGCAAATACACAATCAATTAACTGAACCAACTGAATCCAAGGATGATCCCAGGGTCCCAAATTATCCTAGGAGATTTGTAGCACCCTCTATTCAAAACATTGCACTGTATGGTACCATCACCAAAGACCTCGTGAAAGCACCCTCTAGCAATCACTAAACTGTCAGTCACTGTAATCCGAAGGGTCCCAAATCACCCTGAGAATTGCAAAGGTCAAAATGCATCCACCTCTACCCTGCATAGTATTGACACAAGGAGCATCATGTAGACTCCCAAGTAACACCATCAGTAAACATTGTATCCATCCCTCATAAGGTCTTCTGCCTAGATCCCAATGCAAACTTGTGCATATTTCACCCCAAAGATCTAAAGGCTCTTGTGGGACTATACCCTTGGCTAGGAATGTCTTCCCAAGATTTGCCCACTCAATAGGACACCAACTCTTAATCTCTCTCCAATCCAACCCCTGAAAAGTACCTTGTCCATAAGCACCATCACAAGGAATAATCCTACCAAGTTGACATTATACCCTTCTGATTTCAACTACAATGCTCATATACTTCTGGTCAATTTCTCGATCCTGGCCAACCTGTAAAAACCATCCACCATTATGCAAATGTGGACTCAAGCTACTACAAGCCATGTCTATGTAATCATTAAGAGGACTGCTTTGAAATGCAATAGTATGTTCTTGTGCTACCCCATCAAGGAATCTAACTATTGTTCAATACTAGAAATCCTAACCACTGACTCGGTACATACAACTCGAAGAACTGTAAGCTCAACATCTCATTGTACTATGGTGTCTCGGAGTATCTCGGTCCTCTCTTTCATCACTAGAATGCTTTCTTTAACACATTCAATATTCTTTCGGTGACTATCATCTGGAAGCTCTATCTCATGTATGTATAAACTCTCCCTAACCTCCATGTGTGACTGCTCACTATCTCAACTGCTGTGTTCATTCCCTTGCACCTCATGTATTTCGCCTGTCATAACTGTGTGGATTCCTACTGTAGGTGATGAAGAGTGTACCAACTCCAAATCATCACACGGTTTGTCCACAATGTGACTAGCAAATGTGCTTGTGTCGCTAGACTCACAGGATGGCTCATCACATGGCTCATCATGTACTGTTAACTCCAAATGAAGCTCACCAACTACTTGTACTTCATGCTCATCTTTCTTCACTCCCCCAACTATGCCTTTAAGGAGATCCTCATCCAAATGCAAAGTAACCAATCTAATGGCATCTGTCTCAATCATGGGGTTGAGCTAGAAATATGTATCCAACTTCTGTACCCAATTCCTAGCTGGGCCACCCTGGGTGCCCTCAAAGGTAGGGATAGTCAGTTTCCCTACGGTGCATTGTAATTCATAGTTCTGGGTGAATGGCCTATTGTAAGCTTTGGGGTTTTTCTTACTTTTAAAGTGGCAGAAGTTGGTGAAGGTCATGGCTAAATGGAAGTCCTCTCCTCAAGCTCTATATTCTCTCAGATAGGCACTCATGGATTCTTCTGGTTCTGCTTGTGCTAGAGGCACTGCAGCTGGATTATCTAAGAATTGAGGCATGGTAGATCGAAAAGGCTTGTATATATGGGAATGGCTCTGCATGTAGGTATGTAAGTGCTTCCTACTACTACTGGTGGATACCCTATCACTATTGGGAAATATGGGACTGTGTGGGGTGGGCCCATTCTTCTCAGCCATTTTCCTGAAGGTGTTCATCATTTCTTTTTTCCCATTAGCGAGTTCTTTTATGGCTGATATGAGACTATCGAAAGTTGTTTTATCATCATCGGCCATTGTTTCTTTGCCTTTTCCAGCCATGATGCAATGTAGTTCAATTCTGCATTAACATCAATTATTTTTGCTTCATCTGCTACAACTCTAGCCAAAAAAATTATCAATCATTATTACTTCTAGATGAATTAAAATTTTATGTTCTTCAGAAATACATTAATCATCATATAGAGGCTCAAAATCAATGTTCATATTTTCTTCAACAACATTTTCTTTTTACTCAAGCAGCTGGAAAGCCACTAGCCACACCAGTCGGCTCTTTTTAACAATTCTGGAAATATGGCTCTAAGAAATTGATCCTTCCGTGACCTCTCGTTCACAAGACTGAGCAACGATCTCCTTCCTTCAGTGATCTTTACACCACAAGGGCCTCCTCCTTCAATCAGTTAACTTCTCCTCAAACCGCAACAGATCCTCCTTTCAGCGTTTGTCACAAATTAAAGGCAGCGATTCAGAGACACATAAAATTAAATTTAATATCTGAGACAAGAAAAATTATGAGACAGACAGTCATACACCGTGACTCCTCTCTGCACCCAGCACGGGGCTTATACCATCCAAGGCAGGTCTGAGTTTTGCACACACAGGAGTTTCTCCTTCAGCGTTTCTTCCTCCATATTAATAAATAAGATATCCATGCAGACGACTTATCATGCACATCGATTTTTTTACAACAATGTCTCTTCCACAGGGTGGAGGGCTGGTCTTTGCAGCTACTAATCACTGGATCTGACAGGCGGTTGTATGTCTCTTATTGATCTAACAGGCGGCTCTGTGCTTCCGACGGATCTGATTGGGAGGACCTTACCTACGCTCTAGTGGGTATGGGAGAAACATCGTAGGTGCTTGTCTTCTTGCTGAAATAGTGCCAGCGCTGATATTCCTCACGAGTGATTTCTCCAGGCGATTTATTAGCAATTTTTCCACTAGCGATTTCATAAAAAATGTTGATATTCCTCCACGCGAACAGTAATGATACCTAGCTATTTTCAGCAGACCGTTGGAAACGATTGGTTATCTCTAAATACATACAGGCTCATAGATAGTGTTTGGGCAGACTTATAGATCGTTATCACATAGACAGCTTTCTTAGCAGGTTACTTTGTGAGAACCAGTGAACAATTTGCACGTGAGAAAGAAAAAAAAAATTTCTTGCAGTGATTTCTAACAAAAAATTATGAATTTGATGTGATCTGTACGGACGATCTGGTTCAAAACAACAGAAAATTCTCCTTTGCCCGGCAAGAGCAATCTTCACAGCTCTCCACGCTATGGATCTCCAGGCTCTCAATTGGATGTAGCGATCTTCACGGGCCAGGCTCCAATCTCCACAATTTTGGAAATCTTCACGTTGATGCTGCTTGTGTTCTCCACAATTGAGCAAATTCTCCTTCACAGTGCCAGGATTTTATCAGCCTTATCAATTGGATGCATCAATCTTTGCACAACCGCCCTCTTATCAACTTGCAATGGACGGTGCTCTCCACGGTGAACTTACTCTTTCACACTGCTGCTTATCACGCTCAGACTGGAATTGCTGCTTATCGTGTTCGCTGTGACTTCTGGTGTTCTCTCAGGTAGGTCGCGTCGCCCTCATGTTTCAATCACGATGTCACAAATAAAAAATTAGATGTGACTCCACAGCAACTCCTTCAATGTTGATCTATGCCGGCGATCTAGTTCTGCTCCTTCAATGCTTGCACTCAGCACTCATAGATCTTTCGACTGCATGATCTGGTGGAGCTGGAGGTCAGAATGTGAATAAGGTTGAAACTGCTATAGACCTTCAATAGATTCCCACTCTGATACCACTTTATTATTCCAAAATGATATAATAGGAAAGCAAACCCCGAACTTTGCATGCATGCAGTGGCATGCAAATATGTGCCCTAGAAAAATACGGAGATGCTATAAAATAGGAGAAATCAATGCATGTACCTACCCATATATAGCTCAAATAAATAAGCTGCTGCTGAGAGCCCCGATGATGTGCTTGCTTTGTCTTTGATCACGGTGACACGGTGTGATGGTGAAACCCTATGGCTGGATGAATAATCAACCTCCCAGAATAACTGTTGAATGTAACCTGATGATGAACTAGTGCTGAACCTATATGATCCAACCTCATGATGAACTAGGGCATATAGTTTTCACTGCCGAAATACACCAGTTAGCTGAGCATGCGCTCAACCCCAACTTAGCTCGTCGAGCTCTCCAATTTGACTCCACAAATCAATTATAACATAAGTATAGTTTCCATTCACTTCATGTTTCTTTTATAACTTTCAACTGCGAAAACCCTAACTTTTGACCTAATTAGGTCACTTTAACTTCTAATTTGTAGTTGACTTGCATGCATGCTCATGGAGACTTAATTGAGTGCATGCATCATTAAATAATGTTTAAATGTCATGCATGCCACTTTTAGGGTTTGCATGCATGCCACTTTTGGGAACATTACAAAGAGTGTACACTAAAATATTTTTTTAGCTGTATTTCTAGAATTGATATTAAATTTATAGCTAGGTGATATCATTTATGTCTTGCATGTAAGTATGGCCAATCTTAAATAAAAAAGCTAATGAGCCAAGGTTTCTTTGGTATTTCATTGATAGATTTAGTGCTCTTTCACTCCTACCTAACTTTTTCTGTTGTTTTAAGAATGAAGGGAGGAAGAATGCCTTCTGTAGAAAAAAACAAAGTAAATTGGGGCAGAAACAAGCATAAAAACCCCAAGAAGAAGGATACTGCAGATGAAGTGAAGAGAACAAGAAAGGTAAAGAAGCACAATGCAGATACAACTCCTAATGAAGTGAAGATAAAAAATAGACATAATTGTTTTAATTGAGAATGTGGGAGAGAAAATAAGATAAAACTAGAGATAACATAATTGTTGTACCGTGAATTCTCCAGGTAGGGTTGCTGTATAATGAGACCTCACTTCAGTCAGTTTTATACGGAAGAAGATTGATAGCTATAATCACCCTGCTTCAAGATAATTACTTTGTTTTTCAAAATGTTATAAGATAGGGTATGACAATTGTTTTAATTCAATATGTCATGATTTGTGCTGGGATTGGGGTAATAGGAGTCACTTCCATCTGATAGGGAATGACTTAGGTATACATATTTTAATTTATAATGCAGGTTCTAATTCAAATAACATCATCTGATGCAGATGCAGCGTTAGTTGAGGACTATGAGAAAACATGTGCACTAAAGGAAGAGTCCATATCTGCTGCTCTATATGAGCACATGAAAATACAAGAGTAGGTTCTTACTATCTTTCATCATTTGTTGTCATAAATGAAATTCAGTTTATTTTTCTTTACTATTTTGGTGGTGTTGTTTTATATTCATTCCTTTTCTGCCATATTTCTCTCTAGATTCTGGGACAATGCAACTCAGGATGGCACATGGTATTTGTGAATTTCTTGTGTTAATTCTATCCATAGGTTACATAAATTGAAATAATACCTACAAAAATAAGTAACCTTAGGAGGATCTATTTTTCCTTTAGCAGGCCTACCTGTTACTCAAAACTGTCCTTGTGATCTGCCACAAACTCACAAATAATTTCAGGTTTAACATCTAGGGAACCAACTGACATTGTCACTTTAGCTAGTTCTTATCCCTTCTGACTGGTACATGCCAGCCACAGGGGGACATCACCAAGGAAATTTAAGGCTATAATATGCAAAGTAAATAAGAAATTAGTGCATTAAACCTCAAATGAATTCACTAATACATACAGGAATAGGCAGTGAAGTCCAAAACTTAGTGAATGGGTGTGCAAATGGAGACTTAGATGAATCAAATAAAGCAATGACTCGTGTAAAATTTATGTTTGCTGTAAAAGGGTTCAAATTTGTGATGATCAGTTGTAGATCTAAACTCAAAAACACTTGGACACTATGGGTTTTTGGGACAATGACAAACACATCCCAAGGTTGACCAGTGTCTTGTTAAATTGGGTGATGGAAGAAATAAATCTTCTTATTGGACATACTCCTACAGACAATTGATGACATGAATAAAAGTACACAACAAACACATTATTATTATATAATATAAACAAACTCTACATAAAACGATGAATATAATAACCAGAGGGAAAATCTCAGCATTACTAGTATCGAATATAACTCCTCATAGGGGCACCCTCCTTATGTAGAAAAAGAGAGTGCATCTGTTGTAATGAATGCGCCTGTTGGGTACTAAAGTAGTAAAATTAGTATGTAACAGTCCATTCAGGTGCCTTTTACCACTTTGAATGAAAGAGCGCCATAACCAGATTGTAACTACTCATAAATGCTGACCAATGTTGCCACATTGCTGACAAGTCCGATACGCTTATTCTGGAAATGTAACTTTTTCTAACTTACAAGTCCTGTTGTGCCACATTTTTTGGGGCACTCTTTCCACATCAGTTTTTTGCTTTGATCAAGACGCAAGCCAGAGTATTGAGGCCTATCTTTGCTGCTCTTAGGTCTCCCCCTTTAAGAGAAGAGATGAATGTGATGATCAGTAATATCATATATAGCAATGTTTTTGCTACTATGCCAATACCATGATGATGATGATGTATAATGATGTACTAGATGCTTCTAAATGCTTCTAAATGTTTGGTTGATGTATTAATTGTCTGATGGGTATAGATAGGGTACCACATTTTCCAACTTGTTAAGCTTCAAGGTGCCTTGTGCCTCTAGAAATCAGTCTTACTAGTACTGTGAGAAAGCTGGTTCCACTGACAAGTATCTAGAAAAGTTTGATAGGGTACACCTCCCATGGTTAGTCTGGGTCTACTTTTAGTGGATGTAGAAAATCTAAAGAGATGATTTCACTAGTTTGGCTACCATTCGTCTCTAGCAATGCTGAGGCCACTACATTGAGTTACGAGAGAACTATTTTAACCATGATGAACAATTCAAAGGCTTCAAGGATATTCCACTTTTTCTAGCATTGTAGTACTACAATATATGCATGAACAGATTGCAATAAAAATGGTCAGTTAATTGAGTAGGATATTGCCTATTCAGAAAGCTAACTAATTGTAACTTTAGCTTATAATGTCCATTAGAAATTTGATCTTCATGGAACGTTATCAATAATCAGCCACAATTCAAAAGTTCAGAAAATAGGAGAGACTCTGCAATTGTAAAATGATAGTAAGGTATTTTAATTTTTGGATTCCCTGTCTAAAATAATCTACCTGAAAGGTTTTGGTTTGTATAAATCACATAAAGGTCTATATCACTGTGCTTTACAAGTTTAGCTTTTATATGAAATTGTGTAGATTTGAACATTGAACAATTATGGTAATTGCAAAAATCCAGTCTGCAGGAGCTCAAGTTTGGCTTAAACATGGTAACAATTTTGTGTGTGCTGTAACATCTCTTCAAAATGACAAGTCATATTCTTTCTCACCATCAACAGACAGTTATGAAGGCATTTAGTGTTCAGTATATGGACAAAACGAGAAATCTAAAGTACCAAGTAGAGATCTGTTGTGTAACATTTAGGCACCCTTCCTCAGGATTTCAAAATTTTGACAGTATTTTGAAATTAAATAGATATAAATCCTAATAGATATAATGTGAATCGCTTACCAAGCCTATGGACTTGCCCCTTGGATACTTCAGAGTCTCATTCCTAAGATAAAAGTTAGTTTTGAAAATATGAAAATAAAAGAATATGCCCTATCAATATAGTAATATACCCATTTTTTCCAAATTTTAGATCACATAAGCATTTCTTGACTTGATGCACCCTCTCCCCTGGGCCAAAAGTGAATGAAATGGACCTCCAAGTGCAAGAACAAAATCCCTACTTCAAATGAGGGAATGGTCTAGCATCTTCACGAGAATACCATTTTGGAAATACATATGGTGGTAGAAATGTAGTCACCACCCACTTAATGTTTTTAAACAAGACTGTTATGAGTGAAAAAGAGCAGCTAGACTGCAATGATTGAAATATCATAATCACATGGTGTGGGCTTCCAAGTCACGGTGAGAGTTTGGGCACCTTGAGTTTCACCCGCTTAAAATCAAAATCAAATCATTGACTATTCTCATAGGGTTTGCAAGGGAGATTACAATAAGTGCAGATGTAATTGCTAGCTTCCTGCCACGTTAGCAGAGATAAATTCATTATGTTCATCTTCCACATCATGCAGCATAAACATTGCATCAACCAGAAAATTCTTGTTAGGAACATTCATTGCTTCTTTCATCTTTTTTTTGTGTTTCTAGCTTTGAACTGTTCCCTACGACAAAAGCATACACCTTGTTATTGATCTCAACCCAACTACATCCTGGGCGTCTTTTTATTCTCCTCTCTTTCATATTTTTTCTCATCTTTTCTACATCAGACCACCTACCAGCTGTAGCATATATATTTGACAGAGCCACATAATGTGCATCATTTTCAGGTTCCAACTTGAGAACGTGGTCTGCAACACATTCTCCCAGTTCTTTATTCATATGTGTTATACAGGAACTGAGCAAAGATCCCCACACTGCAGCATTAGGTTTGACTTGCATTTTGTGGATAAACTTTTCTACCTACTAGGATGCAGATGTCTATCTTCTCGACGACCCTTTTAGTGTTGTTGATGCTCATACATGAGCTCATCTCTTTAAAGTACTGCTCTCAATCTCCAATTAGAAGGATTGAATGCATTTGAAGAGTAGATTGTCAAAGTACACTTTTATTTGAATGCATAGTCCAATGCCTCATTAGTTCACCAAATAACATAACAAGAGTTCCTTCTTGGAGTTCTGGGATTGAAGACAGTGGTATATGTAAAACATCAAGTAGAATTTTTATCTGCATCTGACCTTATACTGGTGAGCCCACTTTCTACACTTACAAATGTGTAACCTTTATGTACAGTACAATTTACTCTTTGAATAGGAAATTGCTAGTGTCAAGTCATGAAAACGTTTCAGGGATATTTTGGGAAAATTTGCAGGTTATGCAAGATGGAGACATAGTTCAAGTTGGGAGGAGTGAAGATATTCTGGGTGGTGCAGATTTATTAAAGCTAGTTGGTGCACACCAACATACTTTGAATGCAATTGATGCAGCACATATTTCATCTAGGAGGATAGCGCCACAAACAAGAAATAACAAAAGTAGATTCTACAATACCATGGACTCTGAATCCGATAAACCATTTCAAAATCAGGATGCAGAGGACCGAGTAACGAGAATCAATGAAAATAGATCTTGACAGATTGTAAAGGAAGAAGAAAGAGAAACTGGGAAGGTTAAAATGCAAGTTTACTCTTCTTTTATAACTGAGGCATATAAGGGTGCCTTGGTTCCTATCGTATTTGGGAGCACACATACTGTTCCAGGTGTAGAAAATGAGTAGCAATTACTGGATGGCTTGGGCTTCGCGAGGATTGGACTCCATGATCTAAGGTCTAAATCAAGAAATATTCCGTAGGACCCAATACTATTTGAAGGAACTATACAGAGCAATCTGGACCCACTTGAAGAACATTCTGACCATGAAATTTGGGAGGTAACTCCTCTTAAAAGGAATCAATTTTAATTTCCATGCCATGTTTGAGGCTCTTTGGATTATAACTCATTATTTTGCAAGACTAAGAAACACTCCCTCTTATATGATATTAGTTCTAAATAAGTCCGTCACTAGAGGTGACAAGGGACGTTAAGAGTGGGGCTCTGTTACAGCTACCACCAGGTTCGATTCTTCTTATATGATGTGGTCTTTTGCTGAAGGTCGGGTTGGTGAGAGTGGGGTTCTTTTATATCTTCTACCAGGTTTGATTCCTCTTACATGATTTTTCTTCAAGGATGTTGGCATACTAACCTATGTAAGAGAGCCATTGTTTATTCTGTGGTTGGACCATGAAGGCAGTTGTTTTGGGTCATTATTTGATCCTTGGTTGGGCATCAAGGCCTTTAAATCACCGTGTAAACAACATTCTCTTTTATTAGGTGGTTCATATTGTTATTTTTTTGTTTTATGTACTTAACAACAGAATAATTAATGTTGTATAGGATGGAACCTACATCATTAGATTTAAGATCCAATGGATGTATATCTCAGTCTATATAACATTTATTACACTACTGAGTAGTGCATATGTTTTGTCAAAAGGTATGAAGGGTTGACACACCCTGTAAGGGGGCATTCTGTGTTCTGTGGCTAGCACATTATGGACATTAAATCGGGTCACTGCTTCTTTCATATTTTAGCCATCAAAGTCATTAAGTTGGGTTAGTTGATATATCCACACAGAGTAAATGGTATCTTGTCACAACATGTGCTTCATTTATTAAAGAGGGAATCATTGTTTTTTCCAAGGTTGGCCTCTCTAGGTGGTTAAATTGGGTCATTGTTTGTTGAACCGTTAAGTCATCAAGGTTGTTAAGTTGAGCCAAATGGTATATACACAGGGTAAACAACATTCCACCTCTTAATAGGAGGTTGATGCTCATCACTTCAGTAAAATTTTGAATAATCTTCAATACTTCTTAACTAAGTGAGCTATAAAAGTAGAAGGATGCAAATTGTAATCCTATTGACTTGTTGGAGTCTTTCCTATTAGAATATAGATGGAATTTGGAAGACCATGAAGTATTAAAGTCTCATCCTAACTGGTTTTATCTCAGTTTTCCTTTTCCATTTCAGAGAGTTCAATGACCTCTCCACTATTTTTTTTTACCTCACTAAAATGATTCTAATTGGTGGAACCATTGTTTGTCTTATCACTTTGTTGCATTTGACAGTTATTGCTAATTTTAATAGCTGTTGTTTCTGGTGCCATAGAAATATAGTAATCTGTTTCTATTTTTATATGTTGTGAAATTTTTGCTTTCATGTTATTGAAAAAGGCACCAGTGTGTAGTTGCAAAAGTTTAGAAATTTTAAATAATGAACCTTTCTCTGATTGTTTTTAAATCATGAGGATCCAGTTCTTATCTAATGTTAAAAAGTGCAATTTTAATTTTAAACCTTTCATTTTAATTGGAAATAGGAAGCTAGAGCTAAGAGGGTGGATTCAGCTGTGGCAACACAAGTGAGACCTGTTCTACTAGAATTTGCTTATGTCAGCAATGATGACAGGCCACCGTCAAGTGTTGAGTTTGAAGGTAATTTTGAGTTCCTTTCTGAAAGAGAACAATTTTGAAGTATATTTGATGTTAAGTGTTACGATAAATTGATTTGAATGTTGAGGATAACATATGTGATACCTTTGGTAAAAATTCTTGCTTTTGAATGATTGATTATTGACCACAATTTCGAATTTTATTGATTGAGTAATGTGTCTTTCATGGAAAACCGAAAAAGAAGCATTAGGGGAACCAAAAACTGCATCTGGGAGTTCTCCAGTATTGAATGAGCGGAAGCTCTTTTCACATGTCACACGGCTTGGACTTGCTGCTGGGTATGATTCTCCAGCTCTTAAAGAAGGCCTATCTAGAGAGTTGTCCCTAGGTTCAATGGCTTCTACTTCAAATAGCATTAATACAGAAAGAGCTGCAATTTCTGCACATACTGGTATGTGAGCGAAACTATTTTACGTATTTTATGTGTCTCAAAATCAGTCAATGTCATACTGCTATTTGTCATCGAGTAGTTGTCCAATTAATTTTTGATGTTATTAGCATCCTTGATATATTTTCCTCTCCTCTTAACACTGCATAACATTTTTTTATGTAGTTGTGCCATGCATTGGTCTATCTTGTGTTGATTACTTTGTAGTTGTCTTAACAGTTTAAACTAGGGGGGATCACAAGGAAACATACAAAATGTGATTGTTGTTGGGAATGATCACAGTTTAGAAGGATGTAGGGATACATGAATTTCTTCTAATATCCCTCTATATTTGATTTCTTATATTAATCTATTCTAAAATACTTGTTCACTTGCTATTTTTAGGCTGGAAAAATTAAAGAATTTATTTATTTATTAAACTTGCGTAAATGTGATGACATGCAATTGTAGGAATTTTGTTGATTTCTAGCATCATTTGCTAGTCAAAGTAAAGAAGTTTGCAAGCATTATTTTTACAGTGCACATTATTAGAACTTCTAATGGTTTAGTGTTGCAGACTTGTGACCAATTGTGAAAATTGCTTTTCCTCACCACATATAAACATTTCTTTGGTATAATTTCATGGAGAATACTTGAAACAAATCATAAACGACCAAATGCTGATGATTGAAGATCGTTAGTGGTTGGTGTGGACCTCTTGAACTTGGTTCATGCAGACCCAGATTCTCGATGCTAGATATATGATTATCCCAATCTATGATAAACTTTGAATCTCCATAACTTTGAAATTGTTTAATACCTCCATTCTTAGTTGTTTTCCACAGTCTGAATGTAGACTTCTACCCTGCTTGCCCCTTTACTAGCCTCGTAGTTTAGCAACAAATGAAAAGAAGAGTTGTTAGTACAAGTATTTTTTGAATCAGATAGGAGAGTGACTTTTCTAACTTCTTGTTTGGTTTAGGTACCCTTCTATAACAACAAAGTATATTTAGAAAGCTTGTCTACCATTGAGTTGAAATCTTGGTAAATGTGTCGAAAAAGGATTATTATTATGGTTTCAAAACATGTTTTGACCTCTTGAACTTGGTTCATGTAGGCCCATATTCTCGATGCTGGACAGATGATTAGCCCAATCTATGATAAACTTTCCATAACCTTGAAATTGTTTAATTCCTCCATTCTCGGCTCTTTTCCATAGTGTGAATGTAGACTTTTGCCCTGCTTGCCCCTTTACTAGCCTCATAGTGTAGCAAAAAATGAAAAGAAGAGTCGAAAAAAACAAAGCACCAACTCCACAAATACCTGATACTCCTTTTCATGCTCTCTTGAAAAGACCTAGGCTTTTCTTTATCAATATAATGCATTAGTGAACAACTGGAAGGTTTTTCTTTAGAATCCTTTTTCAGTCCATTACCTCTCTAATCCTGTGTGTTACTTGGGAAAATGTGAAGACCTATTCCAGGAAGATCATCAAATTTCTTGACATCCATATATCATATATAAGAAAAACATGGGAGCCTGAAAAGTTGCTACAGTTTTGTCACCAATGCAGTCCTAGACAATCTACCAAGATATGCCTATATATATCATCTTGATCTATCCCCTGTAACCTGTGACACGTCAAGTCATATAGATCTGGAGAAGGTGCACAAAACGAACAAGTGATCCATAGACTTAGCATTGCATTTGCATATGATACATCACCCTTATTTGCACCAATCTCTCATTTTCCCACTGGTAGTACTTTATTAGCCAGTACCAACCACATTAGTGTTTTTGTTTCTAAAGGGCTGAATATCTTCCAAACAACTGTCCTTCAGGATGCTCTCTCTTGCATGATTTCCTCCACTTTGGTAGCATAACCTATTTTGACCCATGGAGCACATTTCCTTGTTCCCTTGATCCTTGAACACTTTAAATTCTCGGATCCTTGATGATTGGGCAAGTTGATGTAATCGTCTCATTCCTTTGGCTCGCATTGTAAACTTAAGACTGTCTGCTGTCAGCCATCCTCAAGACTAGGCATTTCTTTCCAATTGCGATTTCGCATCTCTATGACAATATAGACCACTGAGCATGTAAATTATCTAGCAGAGCCTCTGAAATTTGAAATTTCCTTCAATCCTGATCCACGGGTCCTTTCCAAATCTGACTTTTCCTCAATTCCCTCACTTATTTACCAACCAAGGGGAAAACTTTACCAAAGGATTTCCTTGTAATGGAAGCATCCTGTGAGTGTTTTTTTTAATCCAATATTCCATGGATGCATCTCTTAAGTGTTTGGATTTCATAACTTGACCTCAGTGTCCATCATTATAAAGCAATCTCTAAAGGATTTTAGTTGCAAATTTTGAGCTGAAGTGTTTTATGTGTTTTAAACCCCATTCCCAGCTTACTTGGAATTGACTACCCTGTTCCATTTATAACTAGTGGAATTTCTTGGCCCTCCCTCCTATGTGAAGGATCTTGAAACACTTCTTTCTGATTTGGTTAAGATTCCTTTTGGTCGCTGTGCTATAGACATCCAATACTCCTGTATGCTCTCTAGAATAGATTAATGAAGGTTAATATACGAACCACATGATAGTTATGACCAAAATTTAAATGTCAATCATATGGTTTCAATATGAAACCTAGGTATTTGACTTCTTGAAATAATTAATGGGAAATATGATTTTGTCTGGTCTTTAAATTACTCTACCAATCCACTTTACATTTCTAAATACTTTATCATATTTATTACCATTCCTGTAGTCTTGCAATAGAGGTCTAGAAGCCTCTTAAGCTCTTCCATCTCCCTAATAGAACTATTGACTGAAAATCAATGTGTCGTCTACCAAAAGTAAATGGGTGATATGAACGAGTTTGTTGCTTTAATCCCCTATAATTATGTTCTAGCATTTAATTAATTTATAAAGTTTTCTTTATTGGGATAAATTGTTTTAAAAAATATTTCACTTTTAGCTTTTATGATTTTTTATTTTCTATGTCCTATTTTTCTAGCAGCAAAACTCAAAAGTTCTATGATGTTACAAATCCTTCACAGCAACACTGGGGACTTTGTTTACCTCTACTAGTGGGAGAGGTTTCCTTGCTTGGATCAGCTTCTTCAAGTAAATTGAGAAAATCACTGGCTCCTGTAAGTGACTTTAGGATTTTAGTATATTGTACTTCCATCCAATTATCTTTAGCATTTGTTATTGATATCTGTGTAGACATCTTTTTCTATGCTTCCATATTAGATTATTTAATAGCTTCGGATTCACTCTTAAATAATCATTAGTATAGAAGCTAATGTGTATTTTATTTAGACAGCTTATGTTTTACTTCAGTGATTGTCTTCTAGATTCTTTATACATGGCTTCATTTTCATTTCCTAATAATATATACCTGTTCATATTTCCATGTGAAACTAGAACACAGGAGGTAATGCTGAGACTTCCCTTGCTAGTGGAGCTGCTGGAAGATCGGTTGTATTGCCAGCTAGTGCATCTTGGTATGAAATCTGTTTATTGTCATGGAATATTTGTTTAGTTTTCTAGCACATCCCTGGATTGGTGCAGAGTAACATTACACATTAATTTCAGTGAACATAAGCTTCCATATGATTTAGGAGTTTGTGGTGGAATATTACATATCTTATTGAATATTGAGACATTAATGGTTGTTGCAGGGGCTCCCATGCTACACAGGAAAAATCATTTAGTATGAGGATCCCAGCTGTTCAGGGCTCCTCTAATCCTAAAACAAGTTCATCTCATTCACTTTCAGTGTCTCCAACATTAAATCTCCCTGCCTTGGTGGTGGAATTTGCGGCATCAGGGTTGAGTTCTGATCATGGAAAGCTGTTGGTCAATAAGGGTGGGCGGCCATCAATGTTTATATATAAAAAACATATTGATGCCAAACCTAATGCAATGAGTGGAACAGATATAAAATTAAATTCACGTGTAAATACCGTTGGGAAAGCTTTCCATGGAAAGAATGCTAGTTTTGTTTTGTAATAGTAATAATTATGTAGTTTGTAGATTGATATCTATCATAAATTTGTTTGAATATCATTATTGTCAAGCAATAACAACTTTTTAAAGGGTGCTATCTCAATTGTAGAGGACCTGCCTAATTATAGGTAGGAGGTTGGTGGTTCGATTCCTCCGTGCCCTATCATAAATTTGTGACTACAAAAACGACTAAATTCACATATATATGACTATTAGTAGCTAATTTCCTGTATCTTAGCCATATTTAGCTTAGCCATTAATATGTTAACATCTAGTAGTTTATTTAGTTGTATATTTGGTCATTAATGGTTGCAAACAGTGACTAAATCAATGACTAAATCAATGACTAACTCAGTGACTAAATCCATGACTAAATCATTAACTATCAATGACTAAAACAATGACTAAATCATTGACTATCAATGACTAAATCATTGTCTATTAATGACTAAATCATTGTCTATCAATAACTAAATCAATGACTACTAAGTCAAGCTATTAATGACTAGTGAAATATGACTAGCTATAAGATAGTGGAAATTTGCTACTATTAGTCACTGACTCAAAAATAGTCGTTTATAGCATGATTTTAGTCATTTTTTTAGTCATTAATTTCTCATTTTCTACTAGTGTCAAGAGATTCTAGAGATTCTAACGGGAAGAATAGTGTGGATAGAAACAAATGAGGAACCCCCTACGGAGCTACCAATTAAAGATCGACAGAGTTTAAAGCAAGATTATGATTTGTTGGAGTTTGCAATCAATACTGTGGAAGAATTCAATAAAACTGTAAAGAAAACAAGAGGAACATGTGCGGAATACTACAGAAGTGTGCTGGTCACATACAATAGATGCTAGGTTTCTGTAGAAAAAAGATTGGAGGCGATGCCAGAACATGAGCTGTTCATAGAACATCTACAGAACAGGTATCAAGAAGACAAGTAGGAGATCCAACAAGTCAAAGATCTAGATGAACAGATTCTGAAGAATGTAGTGGCTCATGCAGTAGTAAGTATCCACTTACTAGAAGAATGGCTGTGCCTGAGTTCGGCAAGAATAGAAGTAGTGAAAAATCAGGCTGCTAAGTATGAGATAAATATCTGTTTTCTCGAACCCTCTGATTTTGAAGGCATAGCAGCAGACGCCCAGGCATAGAAAAAGTTCATGAATGACCAAGCGGGCCCCTCTTCATAAAGTGTTCTATTAAATTTTGATTTAAAATGTAATATATTGTATAAATTATGAGCACTTACTACAAGACAAAATTTTGGGATTGAAAGGTTGGGGAAGCCCAAAAGTCATTTGGGGGCAGCCCAAAGGTTTTTTCTTTTTTGTATAAATATAGGAGAGTTTATATGTAGAAAGGACTTCTTTGCCAAGCAATTTTTTGAGAGTATATTATAAGAAGCACTACTTCCTTTTGCAATAAAGAATTACAAGTTTCTGCTGGAGAAAGTTTAGTGGAATGTTTCAAATGCTTTGCTATGGATCAGTTGAATCTGAACTATTTCATTTTCAGCTTATGTCCATTAACTGTGAGATCGTTCTAACTCATTGCATTTATGCTTATGTTATGAATGTCTTATATTTTATTCTGTTAAATTTCCACCGTGAGTAATGAAGGTTGTCATAAACAATAAGCTATCTTGTTGTTCATATTTCTATTAATTTTCATGTGTTTGAAAATAAGTAACAGCTATCTGTAATTTTTATTTATACATGCACACAAATACATTACTCAATGATAACTAATAATTTTTTGCTCCATGGGGATAGGTTAGTTAGTTGTAGTTATTTTCTGGTTGTTTGTAATTTATATGCGAGAGAGGTAAGACGAGAGGTAAGAACCTACGCATCACATTGTGACAATCCTCGTTATCTCTATCAATTTGCATTTTTAGATAAGCACTTTCACATCATAAATTAAACACAAAAAAATTAAAAAATATACGATGGACCGAGCCGTAACCGGTAAAACCTTTTAATTTGCTACTTGACCTACAATAACCGGACCGTAGACCGGACGGATTCCCCATACCAAACAGTAATGTGCTAGTTGGGAACTTTTATTGGGGAGAATCCCTAACTGTTGTTTCCTGTGATTTTCCATGCCCCAATAGTTAGTCAGTTCTCAGTGGTGATTTTCTCACATTGAGTTAGCATTGGAGTCAGTCCAAGTTGGTGAATTCGAATCCTACCAAGTGCATTCGAATTATTCCTATTGTATGATGACTGCATTATAGACAAGTTAATGATATTGGATGTAATTTTATGCTGACCAATTTGGTATCCATGGTTGTGAAATATTTCCATGAATGTTTGATCAGTGTATACTGAATTCTTCTCTCTCTCCTTCAACCTTCTTTCACAATTGATATCATTCAATCTTGGAGATCCTCAGCTTTTCTAAATTAAACACTTGTACTTGTGAGATATTGGTGAAGAATGGGTCCATAGTCTCTTCCTTCTCTATATTTAGGTTTTAGAACTTATTCTTCAAATCCCTATTTTGACTAAAGGCCTTCTTCTCGTATAGATTCATGAGTGTATCAAAACACTCCTTTGTGGACTTCAACAGAATGATCATGGAAATGATATTGTCCTTAATTGGATCATAGATTATCTTCTTGGAATTTTCTTGGTTCTTCTTGAATTTGATGTGACTTGCATTAGTGGTAGGCTCCTTGACTATAGTGGATATGTAGGTATCCAAATCATGTTCTTCAAGAATGTTCAATACCCTTATCTTCCATGTGTTGAAGTTGGAAGTACCTTCAATGTGGTCTTCCTGTCAAATGTATATTGATCCCATAACTCTAGAACTTTTCTCAATTCCTCAATATCATGTGGGATTATAGATTCTTGCACAAACTCAAATTCTTCACACCCTATGATATGATACCATGTTAATATTTTTAGCAAATATGAATATCTATGAACTTTAAAACTTTTATCAATAATATACTAAACACTGGAATCAAGATACCATTCAATCACACAAGTTATTCATCCACAGCACAAGATGTACCTTGGGTAAAATCCTCAAAATAGAGAGGATGAAAAACCCCAACAATTCTTTAGAGTATAATAGATAGATTTGCAGAGAATGGTTTTAACAATACGAATAGAAGATTTCCCTATAAGAGAGAACAACGAGAAATAGAGAATAATAATCGCCAACATCAACCGTAATTAACTTTCCAAGTGCCCGACAGTTTAATAACAATTCAAAAATCATGATATGCAAATAATAATGTATGTGTGCGATAGAGAATTCTTCTTGGTGCATAATACAACACCTTTCCTTTTTTAATGTGAAGTCGATTCCTTGGATTCTTCTCTATGTAAGGAATATGCACCATGCCTTTAATCTTGTTCATTAATTTCCATCAGAGTGAACTCATTAAATTAATTGAATGTTGACCACTTAGTTAGCAGGATAACATAAGTGTCATGGTGCTTTAACTTAACTATTGTCCATACAAAACATTTTATTTAAACTATTATTAACTTTTCATGGACCACTGTAAGTTTCTTAATTGCTTAATTGAATGCATACATTAATAACTGATGTTTTAACTTAGGCACTCATTGAGGCATCCAAATCTTTATAACTGCAACTTTATAACTTGAGCTCAACCAGTCTTCTACATGGGCAATTCAAATTCTCTATTATCTCTTTATGATTATGTCTTTATCTTTACCACATGGTCTATGTGTTAATATTAATCATCTATCATATCATATTATACTCAGAAGAATTGTCACATGCTATGATCATATTATATTGCTCTTATACCATATAGTCATATTCTAAAGTAATTCACCCTAGAAGTGATTAGTCTCTAGAGAAAACTTAATAAATTTATCCATCTCGAATAACCATGGTTAGTAATATATCACATAACATTTTGTGCTTCAACATGCAAATAAATCCACCTCTATAACTGGTGTCCCACCCACGTCCTACCTCTATGATTATCCATTCTCTGGATGACCCAAGGGGATCATTGACCTGATATTAACCACAAGCCTGACTTGATATTAACCACCGGCATAGATCCATCTTAAAATAGATCTAGCAAGCACCGAGAGGCATCAAATCTCTTGAGATGCAAACCTATTTTTAAAATGTAAATGTTGACAAAGCATTTTAATTTATCTAATTTGAGTTTATATGTGTGTGTGTGTGTGTGTGTGTGTGTCGTTGTAAATGTTTTAACTCTATTTTGAGCTGACATGTTATTATTTTATAAAATTTTATTAGTTTTTTAAAAGGGCACATGCCAACTCTAGGATGACCACGAAAGGAGTTACACATCTCTAATTTATGTAATTTGTGTTTATATGTGTGTGTGTGTAAATGTTTTAACTCTAATTTGAACTGACATGTTATACTTATTTTATAATATCTTATTATTCTTTTAAAAGGACATGTGTCAACTCTAGGATGACCATGGAAGGAGTTACACATCTCCCCCTACTGGGTTGTAGAATACGCCTCTTCGACACAACAAGCCTTCAGTCTTTCTATTATCCACAAGGATGTACAATACAACATCACCACCTCAATCATATGCAAATACTTATGACTTTATATTAACCACAACCCCGACTTTATATAACCACAACTACAGAGAATGACTCTTGATGTTCTACATTCAACAAAACTAATATGGAAGAGCAAGACAATCAATATATATATATATATATATATATATATATATATATGTCGTTGTAAATGTTTTAACTCTAATTTGAGCCGACATGTTATTATTTTATAAAAATTTATTAGTTTTTTAAAAGGACACATGCCAACTCTAGGATGACCACGGAAGGAGTTACACATCTCTAATTTATGTAATTTGTGTTTGTGTGTGTGTGTGTGTGTGTGTGTGTAAATGTTTTAACTCTAATTTGAGCTGACATGTTATACTTATTTTATAATATCTTATTATTCTTTTAAAAGGACATGTGTCAACTCTAGGATGACCACGGAAGGAGTTACACATATCCCCCTACTAGGTTGTAGAATGCGCCTCTTCGACACAACAAGACTTCAGTCTTTCTATTATCCACAAGGATGTACAATACAACATCACCACCTCAATCATATGCAGATACTTAGGAATTTATATTAACCACAACCCTGACTTTATATAACCACAACTACAGAGAATGACTCTTGATGTTGTACATTCAACAAAACTAATATGGAAGAGCAAGACAATCAAAAGGGAAATGCTAACCAAGAAAATCAACAATGAGATTGATCAACACATCATATAGGAGAAACAACCAACTGGTCAAGAAGAACACATGGAAGAGTAGAACATACATCTCAATAAGCACAAAAGGAAATAAAATTGCCAATGGAGCAACTGCAAGAAAATTTGATTGAGAATTCAATTGAATAAATGATTAAATAGTATGGAGAGGAGTAAATAAAACAAGTGGAACAAGCAACTAACCATACTGTATAAGAACAGTTGGGGTAGTATAATCAACAAGAAAAAAAAATAGTATGCCCAATAGGGTCAACATGAACAACAACAAAAAACATAATCGCATGGATAAGCAATAAATCAATCATATTTAGAGGTGTAGATTGATACAAGCAAGGAAAAACACAACAAAATAGTAAAAAAGGAAAAATAACAAGGAAAAGGGAAACAATTATCTCAAACATTCAAGGTGCAAGGGAAACAAATCGACCATTCTCATATCAAGTTTGACCCAAAGAATGTACTGAATTAGGAAATACAAGAACTACATAAAGAAATGAGTAAATAGCGGCAAGAAAATATGTAACAATGGAAGATAAAAATTGAAAGACAGCATACACATGGGAGAAAGAGGTTGGGAAATTTATCGAGTGCAACTAGAGAAAGCACTAGGAATTCCATTACATGATGCTCCTATTGATCCAGGTGACAAATTAAATATTTTGCTTGTAAATATCATACATAGAAACATCTATTAATAGAGAATGAAAAGTTAATATCATTTCAAACAAAAACCATACTACAACTAGAACATGAAAACTTTGAAGGACTAAAAAGGAAAATGGAAAAATCCAAAGAATAATCATGAGAGTATGGAAATACCCTCAGTAGTTGGCCATTATACTTTGCAAAAATATGTAACAATATAAAAGAGAAATATTTCTTAACTGAAAAACTATCAAAATTAGAAGACCTTGCACCTACATCCAACAAAATATCACAACTTAGAAAACATATTACACAAGAAAAAGTTAAGTTTAAATATTACCAAACACAAAAGGCACAGTGGTTTCGATAAGGAAGGAATGCAATGCACTCATCATCAAGGGAATTCAAACAAATATGGGATCCTTGAGGCACACAAATAAAATGCAAGAAGGGTAAATCACATAATTGAAAGAGGTCCAGACTGCATCACTAGAAGATAAGATAAGATATTTGACATAAATGAAGAGAACAACTTTCACATGTGAACATACAATTGAAGACTAGGAAGATTTCAAAGAGCAATTACAACAGATTGCACCATTAATACACCATGCTTCTATAGAAAACATCAAAGAAAAGAAAAAAATGAAAGAGCATGTCTCCTCCTAGACCAAAAGTCTCTTTCTTAAATCTGAACACATCAACAATGCAACAACTAACAAATGTACAACAAGAAGATGTCAATAAGAACAGTCCAGCATCTAGATCAACTAAAGACCAAAAAGGTATACATTGGAAATAATTTCTTGGTATTTTGTGAACACTTTTGAATGAAAATAATTTCTTTTTGTCTATATTCTTTGGAGGCGAAGAATATTTTTAGGGTGTGGAAGATGTTGGAGGAACTAGTGGGCCTATCCAACTAGAGCGGTGAAATGATCGATCAGTTGATGGTTGACCAGCCAGAAATTATGAAGATGCAACTCTCTCTCCATGGATGTAGGATGTATAATCATGGTTATGCAAGACAATATGCATGAGTAGATGAATATATGATATAATATAAGACTAATTGTATCTTGTTCTACCATTACTTCTTGTCTATTCTCATGTGATGTATGATGTTACATATAATTGTCTTGTTTTTATCGGTAACTAATGTGCACAAACCCCTAGATTACAATAAGTGTAGCTTTTCATATGATTATTTAAATGTGTGTATCTAGGAGCTCACAATCTCTAGTCTCCCATCCAAAGCTATCAAATATTTATATCTTATAGCTATGGATAAGGAAACCATCAAGAAAGAATGTTGAACTAGTCTATGAGCTACATTCATATATTAAGGAGGTTGTCATTGGTGGGAACTTATTTCATTGATCTCATGTTTCTAAATGTTATGTGTAGTTCTCCTCCTAAATTAAGATGTTAGGATGTATACCAACATGTTTCCAAGATTTCTTAAAATAGTAATCAAATTCGACATTTTGAGGAAGACTAGCTTATATGAGATTCTGTATTTTTTGTTTTGTTTTCATTATCATGTTGTACATAATGGCACAACTTTTTAACATAAATAATAATAATAATAATAAATCCAAAAATACATAAATACAAACCTTAATTTTCAAATGTAGTGGTTTTAACAAAGACATTTTTAAGTAATTTAAGCTAATCTTACCATGCAAAAGTTATTTTCCTTATAATAGTATGCAAAAATGTTTAAAATAATGAGAATGAAGTTGAAGGTAACCCTACCAAGTTATAATGTAAAATTATGTGTGACATGCTATTTTTAGAACCTAAAATAATGAGTATTTGTTTGATTAGTTGTTTAAAAATTGAATAGAGTGAAAACAATGTAACTTTCAAATCTAAATTAAGTCGACGTATTATTTTTTTATAACATTTTATTATTTTTTATAAAGAACAAGTCTTCTCCTATAAACTATAGACTGTAAAATGGGTCTCTTCCTCACAATAAAAAAATAAATATCTAGAAAATAATAATGATCACATAAAATCTATACATTAATGACCAAACTTTCAAATCTAAACACATAAAATAACATATAGCCTAAACAAATTAAATATATAAAAAAAGCTTCTATATTTTAAAAAATTGTAATAGTGACATAAAATCTTTACCACACAATGACCAAGGTTTTTGCCATGAATGATCATGGCACACCCTTTATATAAAAAATAATAATAATGACATAAAATCTTTACCACACAACGACCAAAGGTTTCATTTTTACCATGAATTGATCATGGCACACCCTTCGTATGAAAAATAGTAATAATGATATAAAATCGTTACCACTGTTAGCCAAAACTAAGCTGACTAAACTTGAGTTTACCGCTAAGTTAATATTAAAATTTAATTTTCACTTTTTACGCTAACCACTTTTTCTTTTTACTTGTCGGGTGAAACTTGTCTATTTCACGACTAGACAAGTCTATCAACTCTGGTCTTCCTTTAGACCCGACTAATTTACTTATACTTACTTGTCAGTTCTAAGTCGGCTGACTTCGACCTCCAAGTCAGCTCACCTCTTCCACCTCTTCTACCTCTCAAGCTGGCTGACTCAACCGACCTTGTCGGTTCACTTTGGTCGAAATCTACAGAGTATGTTCCACCTCTTCTACCTCTTAAGTCGGGTGACTCAACCGATCTTGTGGGTTCACTTTGGTCGAAATCTACAGAGTATGTTTATTAGTCTAAGAGACTTAATAAATTACAAATGCTTTTCACCTATGAGTAAGATAGAGTAAAATAGACACATTAACAAATCCAAATAACTTATAAAACATATGCCCAAATATGTAGTAAGACTTGAGTCGGCCAATGTGCAGTAAAACCCTGGAACTTTCAGGCGGTGAGAAATTTATGGGTTCTTGTTCTTTCACTCAACTCTAATGGTAAAAGACATTTACACAACTAAATCTCGAAATATTGTGCGGCCAAATAAACACATTCAACCATAAACTATTTCATAATAACTTATGCGAAAATAACAAAGTATTACAAACTTGTCTATCCATACTTGTGGGCTCAGACTTGTCGGCTCATCGACTGATCCTTTCACAGAGCTTCAGCGAATCACTTACACAAGAGATTGAGCTTCAACTTCTCTTTCTCACCCTGAGTTCCTTTGTCTCTCTATTGTGTCTGTAAACTGATTTACAAATTTCTTCTTCTATTTATAGCCAACCTGAAAATTGCTTCTACATGGGTCGATTGACTCACCATTAAAGACTTTAATAACTATATACCTAACAAGTTAGCTTCAGAAATAAATACCAGTGGTTTACATTGCCTAATAGTGGACTCTTCCCTCTTGTTAGATTGACCGACAAGATCTTGACTGGTACAAACCATGAGAGAGTCGGGTGAGAGTCAAGTACGGATCTGGGAGTAATTACATTTTCCAACAACCACACGATAACCAAGGGTTTCATTTTTTCCATGAATTGATCATGACAAACCCTTCATCACGGTTTTTGACATTTTTAATCTCTTTCACATAACTAAAAATTTTAGAATTTTTTTTCTTTAAATTTTATATATATAAAAATTTAATTTTTATATCCTACTTTTTATAAACTTCCTGCCCATCTATGAGAGAAAAATGATTTGCTAACTCATAAAAGGAATTAGCCAACGAAAAAAATAATGTCTAATTTTACTTTAAGATGATCCATAATCCCAAAAGTCCATATGAATTTATACCATACCATCAAGACCATAATTGAGTAGAATCTACAGTACAGAAAACAACAATCGATGTGAAGTTTTATGTCACGTCCCCGACCCTCCGACCGACGAAGAGGACACAACCCAAGCTTTAACCACATGGCTAAGAGCCCATGAACATGTACATGCATAAAAATTGCATAAACAGAATGCTGCAGGGAAATGCATTACAGTGAAACATGCACAAATGCCATTCATTTGTCATACACAGCGGAAACAACATACATTTCTACAAGAATTCATTCAACATGTTCATCATAATAATTAACAGTAATTATGATTGCGGAATTAAAAATGGACAAGATCACTTATCTTATGAAGAAGTCGTTCTGCAACCAGCTACGTCGCTGCAACGTTCCACCCAACCATAGGCTAGTGTGCTCCTAAATCTCTCACCAGCACTGCCACCCCCGAGCTGGGCATGATTCTCCAAGGAATAAGGGAACAAGCAGGCTTACACATAGCCAAGGATACACAAAAACTCAGCCAAGACAACACAGTTGGGTTTATCGAGCCATCAAGGAGTTGGGAAAGGCTAAATACTAAGCTGGTGAGCTCCTTACAGAGCTAGGAACACCTACACTAGAACGAGCCTGACTTCTAAGACACCCACGCACACCCAACACAAGGAGTCAGTCCCTTCTTTGCTACACAGTCCCTCGGGCCATGCATTCCCTTCCAATGCTATTCAGGGGTTGTGGAGAAGAAAGCCAGCCCTCTAGCTCTGTCTGTGTGGTTTCTAGCCACCAGGTTTATCAAGCAAAATAAGCCCCCATCCCTGCTCCTGATACAGTCCGGAGACCAACCCTTGCATGAATGCAACCAATCAGCTGTTACAGCTTAAGCAGGGGAAACAATTCCTGAGTCATTATTGGCCCTATCGTGGCCAAAATGACTCTCAAGCGAATTTACAACAGTTCCCAAACACAACAGCAAACACAATTCCAACAAGGGGAAATCAGTAGTCTATCCAGGGCAATGAAGCAAGTGGAAAAAATGAATTACACAGACCGCCGCATAGTTCTTAAGCGTGAAATGACTTCCTACAAGAAATCGTGGGTGATAGTGGCCAAACGGCTCCCAGCTTGCTGCGTGAGATCCAGCAGAGCAATTGCTTGTGCATGAGGATGAATGAATCTGTCCCAAAATGTAAAGAGGCCACAACGAGACACACCGTAGCGTAAGGGAACCACAGCATCCCACAAATCAATCCGTGAGAAACGCATACACTCACTCCATCCGCAAAATCCGTAGAGGAACAAAACTCATGAGTGTAAAAATGAACTAAAAATGGTCCCTGCGTGAGGATGAACAACAATGGCGGACACGAATTTGGAAGTGTGTGGGTGTTCAGCATAGGTGCGTGGAGAGAAGAATGTCCATGGGAGAGATGGTAGCGGTTTCATGACATCATGAGGCCAACAGTGGTGGAGTGTGCGTGTGGGTGAGGACTGACAGTCCTGCCACCCCACTCCCAAAGACCATAACTGCCTCAACCACCAGCAACCATTCTCAATGAAAGTGGTTTGGATAAAAACAAGGTAAGAAGACACATGGATTTTCACCCCATTGGCCAAGGTTTGACAAATTCCCCCACATCCTTATTCTTGTGAAAATCATGCCCCTTTCTCATTTTAGTTGCTGCGATCATAGCTGGTTGGGTTCATTTAATTAATTATAGATGCATATTTACATGATGACCAACATAATATATGCCGCATGCCCTGATATGCCATCGGTGACAAATTTAAATCCCAAAACATAGCATAACCGATCAAGGGCGGGGCCTTGGCCTTTAGCTCCTCACCATGATCATTTACAACATATACATCATGTACAATTAATGCAACGGGGTCAAAACTGGGGTGTTACATTTTAACATCAATAATTGAGACCGCAATTGAGTAGAATCCACAACACAGTAAGGAAACAGAATATGGTCTTTGCTTTCCTTCTCAAAACTGAATTCACTTTGAATTCACCATTGGTTTCTATAAGAAAAACATTTTCAGATATCAAAATTCCAAAACAATATTCGAACGATAAGTTGCTACTGAAACTGCTATGTTGCTAATCTAATTCTTGTGCTAATTAACGATAAGTTGCTCAGACTACTCTGTATGTTGCTATTGAAGTTGGAAATCAAAGATTTATGGCTTAAAGTAGCAACCATCAAATTTTTCTGGTTTAAAGTATAAACCACGATGGGTTTGTTCAGTTAGCCATACGAAATAGTCCCAGTTAGGATCATCCACATTATTGGTGTTGTTATTATTGCTACTACCAGAGTTGGATGTATGAGCCTGAGTAACAATATGCTTCCTTAATCCTGAAACTGCATTGGTGCTTGAGTGTGGTCCTAGGCAATGAGGTCCCTTTGGCCTTTTTATGTTACTAGCTTGAGCTGTAGACGATTTTAAAATGGTCTGTCTGTACCTATCCATTTGAACTCTTGCAGATTCAGCTTCTTCTGGCGTCTGGAAGCCACCGAGCCAACAATGTCTGTTGGCTATTGGGTCATGGAATAGGGAAAAGAAACCGTTACTACGTCTTATGATGCCTTTATATTTCCTTGCATCCTTGCGCTCCTGGAAATTTGATTTGGACATCATCGAAGACTTGCCTCTTTGAGAAATCTTCGTGGATTAACCCAACTATGATATATTCACTACAGCCAAATTCCAATAATCTATCACAAAATTCTCCAAAGATGCTGCTTCACAGCATACATTCCTATAGTGATATATTCACTACAAGTACTAACCCTAATAAACCTAATAACCTTGCTGTGATATATTCACTACAGCCAAATTCCAATAATTATCACAAAATACTCCAAAGATGTTGCTTCACAGAACCCTAATACATTCACTACAGTGATATATTCACTACAAGTACTGACCCTAATAACCCTCCTGTGAAGGCTAATGGGCGAATATATTTTCACAAGCTCCAAATACAATACATATACACACAAAATTATCGACAGAATCTGCATTTCAATCTTATTAGACCATGAACAAATCAGAGACCATTTTTGTTTCTGAAATACTGCTCTAAAGAAATGGAAGTGTAATACAGTATATATGGAAGGAGAAAATCTGCATGGATTCAATTCTCATTAGACTATGAACAAATCTATACATTATTTTTGTTTTTCAAACACTTGAAACAAAAGGAAGAAGTGTAATACCTATGATAAAACCTACCTCAGACTCTTTGTTGCAAAAGCCTTTCAACACTGAAGCTTCAATTTCACCGTCCTGAAGTAATGGGCTTTTACTACAGGCTTTCTTATGGGTAAGAACTCTATGTAACTAGATAGAATGCCTTTGTTTACAACAGACTTTGTAATTTCTATCGCTATATATATAAGTTTGTCTCAAGGTGCATAGGGCTAACTTTCTTTGACAAGTTGACAGGTTAATCATTTTTGTTTTACTAATATTAATTAACTTTTAAACAGATTTACCAAGATCGTTGACCATGTTCTTCTAACATTACTAATATAAATGAACTTGACAAACAATTTAATGTTTCACTGATATTTTTATTTTGTTATATAACATTTAAATTTGAAAGTGTTTAAAGTGTGTTTCTGAATTCATAAATAAATAAATTAAAAAATTTTAATTACTCCCATTCTATCCAAATTATGCAATTTTTATAGCTAATATATGTGTTTTTGAATCCATAAATAGATTGAACACCTTTAATTAATGGCATGCCATACAAATTATGCATTTTGTATAGCTAATATATTTGATTTTAATTTTTTAATGATTTTTAGCATAAAATAAGACTGAAAGTATTTCTAAAAAAATTGAAAACTTAAAATATTTAGAGTACAACTTCCAAAAAAAATATTAATAAATTTGTTGAACATATTATTTTAGGATTCTTATATTGCCCAAGTAATTTAATTTTTAATTTTTTTTATTGTTTACTTAATTATAAAGGGTTATTAGTCAATTTTCACTAGCTTAAGGTGTGGGTTTCTTTTTCAAAGCTATCTGAATTCTATACCCTTAACTATGATTTAGTTGAATTCTATACCCTTAACTATGACTTAGTTGGAAAGGAAACACCAAAAAAATCAGCTATATTGAAGGTTGGTGTGAACTAGGCTATGGAAAAAAGATTAAATGCTCATTAATCAATACCAAGGTGGTTAGTAACTCATGATTATTTTATTAAATTTAATTTTTATATATTTTTCAATCATTGTACCAATTTCTTTGAATAAGTCTTTTTAGGATTCTTATATTGAGGAATCTATTTAATGTTTTTATGCTTTTTTATTGTTTATTTAATTTTAGATGGTCATTCAATTCACATAGTTTAAAACTTCTACAATTTGGGTCTAGAGGGTTGGAATTTTAGGTGCCTTGAGAGTTTTTGAGGGTGTTGAATCCATTTCTTAGTTTTACCATCAAAATTGAAATTAAAACATAGTTACACTTTAATTTTGCAAAATAAAAAAATACGAATTCCAAAAAAAAGATTATTAAACCCAAATCTTCTAATTTTTAAACGTTTTTATAATCACTTTAATATATTATTAATGAATTAGAACTTTTAATTACTAATATATTTATAAATTAATTTTTTTTAATAATAATACGTTAGTATACAGTTAAAATTATTTTGTAGATTTTTCTTCAAAATTTTAAAATGGATATAAATGTCCTTAAAGATAAAGTATAATTTTTTAACATCTTATCAATGAATAAAATCAAAATTATAACCGTTTACAAAATTTCTATTAAATATGCTAAACGTTCACTTTATCGGTGACTTGTTAAGTTACTTGCATAACGAACTATTTATTAAACGAGTGTTGGCTTTTTTAAATGTGGTTGTGGAAAGGAAACGAAATTATCATCATCTACACGTTAAATAAAAATCCATATTTAATATATATCAAATAAAAATCCATTTCTTCAAAAAGTTAAATTAAGAAATAAATATATCTAATTAATATATATATATATAAATAATTGAAATTGAAATAAAAATAAAAATAAAAATGTTCTTTTTTCTTTGTTTGGATAATAAGATCATGACATAAGACAACCAACATTACTTGGGATATATATGTTGGTTGGTATAGTTACACTAGTGATGTTTATAATTTTGGTTTTGGAGTAATTTCTGATTGGATTAGTTGATTCTAAGTTATTGGAGGATTTGATATGTATTAGCATATTATTTTTTATGATTCATTATGAATATGAAGAAATAGGCTTCTTCCTTTAGTGAAAAAAATATAATATCCAAAGTCATGTTGGTTTTCCTAGTTTTTCAATAAAATTTAATATAAATTATATAATTTATGAGAAGATTGTGTAACTTTGGAAGATACTTATTTTGCATTCTTGATGTATTATTGTTCTGGAAATATTCATATTGCAATTAATCATGTAAAAACCTAAAAGAGTTCAAGTGAAAATAGTCAAGTCCGCCCCACAAAAATCATTGGGTAAAATTGCTCGGGTAAAACTACCCCAGCTTTGGGTAAATCTTCCCCAATGAAGTTGGCTCAATTAGGGAATTTGTGCCATAAGGAAAATTCACTTGGAAAATAAGCATAAATAGGGGAGGTTCCCTTCCAAATTGGATACATCAACCAAGCAAGCATATTCGCTAGAAAGAGAAGAAGTTCAAGTTCGTTAGAAGTTCAACCAAACTGTTTGAATATCTAACGTAACCATTGTTAAAGTATAAAATTCTAATGTGGTATCAAAGTCGTGCTGAAAGAATTCAATTCAATAGTCATAACACCTACCACAACTGCTACTACCAAAAATTAGGGCTCCATGTTTCTAGCATTTCCATCCATAGATCAAGCTCGACCTTTGCATAATTGAACTCACCCTAAGAGGGCACATCTTTCTATGGAGGAAGATTCCACTTTTGTGGTTTTTTAGTTTTGACATAAAAATTGTTGGGGTTAAGAACGAGGACTCCATACTTTAATACTTTGTGTCCACCAATTGTGTTCAACCTAGGCATTCTCCAACCAACCCTAGGAGGTTGCATCTTTATTTGGAGCAAAAAGTCAGATCTACAGATTTTCATTTTTGTCCCTATCACTACTAGTTGGGAAAAACTAGGGCATCATATTTTTGTCAGTCCCGTCCACATGTTCGAAAGAAAATGAGCATTATTCAACTCGCCTTAGGAAGGTGCATCTCTCTCTCAATTCAGATTTGCAAGATTCAAAAGTTGGAAAATTAAGGTTTCTCCAACAAACCGTAGGTCAACTAAGAAGCAAATTTCAGAAGGCATTGGAGAAAGACCTTGGTTGGAGCATCTTTATTGGTAAGAATTATTATCTTTATTTCCATTTAAGGTTCTCATTTTTATCAATATGGGAAACAATATCAAGCCTAATGGAAAGCTTGAAGGAGCTGAGAAATTATGGGTATGGAAGTATAGAGTGCTTCTCTTATTAGAAGAGCATGACTTGGAAAACTATCTCAAGGAAGAAGTTACAGAGCTAGAGGGAGATGAAGACAAGATATACACAAAAATAATATGGTCAATTCCAAGACGATCATTACTGAATCTATCAAGGATCACTTGATTCCACATGTTTCCTCCTTGAAGATTCCCAAGGAGATGTTTGATGCATTGACCAAGCTATTTGAAGGAAAGAAAATAAACTAGAAGATTACCTTGACAAGTCAACCCAAGAATGTGAAAATGCAAATTTAGAGACCATCCATTCCCACCTTACAAGGGTCTCAAACCAAAGAACAACTCAAAGCGGTTGGAAACCAGATTGAAGAAGCTAGATCAGAAAAAATAGGTGAAGATCATAATCAAGTGTTAGTAGCACATACAAAGAAAAATAAGTTCAATAAGGAAGAACAATCTCTCAAGAATCCTAGAAGTTCAAGAAGTATAATAATAATCATAGGTAGCAGAAATAAAACTCAACATGCAAATGTTACTCTTGTCAGAAATCGAGACACATTGCAAAGAATTGTCCCCATGCAATAGTCTAGATAAAAAATGGAATGATTATTGTTGATGAAGAAGGAAACCTACACTAGTTGAAGAAACAATCAAATAAATAATTTGTCTAATCATGACAATGAACACTTGGAAATAATGTTAAGAGATATTTTCCAAGCTATAAACATAGATCAAAGTGGATATAGTGCATATAAAAGACATTAGGATCAAGGTTGAAGTCTCTGCAAGTTTTAGAAATTCGTAACTTGATCAAGCCTTAGAACTTGTAAGGAAGAAAAGATCAACAGGGAGCTAGCCAAACAAACAGAGATAAGTATTTGAATTTCCATTTCCTATATATCTAATTGTATAAATGATATCGTTCAATTATGTACATTTTTGTGTTCCTATAATCAAGAAATGTAATATGCATGTTAGAGTGAATGCGTTCAAGAACAATATACTAGTAATATGGATGTGATGGGTAAGTAGACTATGGTGTTGCACAACATTCTACAAGTCATTATTGCTTATCTAGAATGAACCATCTTTGCTAACATGTTGAGAGTACTGCAAGCTCTTGATATTATGTTTTGGTAGAGATGGAAGACATCTAGAAAGTTACCGTATGTATAAGGGATATGGATGAGTGTTGTGTTGAAGCATTGGATAAAATGGTTACATAACTGTGTGATTTATGCATTGCCATTGAAATGCCAATGTTTTTTGATGATTATGAAATGTTACTAATCAGATGACTGTATTTGACTTGTAGGAAAGATTGCGTGCCATGACCTATAGGAGAAGGATGATGAGCCTTGTTTCGAAGAAGAAGTGATAATTCAACAACCTTCATTTATAAGATTGAGCATTCTATAGAACTACAAATCAAGGTTCATGATTTCTCTTAGAAAGAGGGAGTTGATTATGACGAGATGTTTTCTCTAGTGACCAGGAACACTTCTTCGGTGATGGATATTACACTAGATAGATGGTGTAATTGAAGAAAGAGTGTATATCAAGAAACCCCCAGAATTAATGACTCCCTACAGAGCATCATATGTATGCAAGAAGGATGTGTACAAACTAAGAAGGAACCCAGGGCATTACACACCAATACATACAGTTACATGACGAGCTTGAGATTTCAACATTTGCTACAAGGTTGAAGATGGTTTCTTATAGAGGATGATAAACTCATATATGGGTGAATGAGAGAACTTGCAACAGAGTTCAAAATGAAGGATCTTGGTATCTAGTGAACTTGGGAGAAAGAAACTCATCTCAGTAGACTCATTTGATGGGAGATGCCATAGATGGATACATATTACATAGAAGATCAGTATTAGAGAAGACTACCAATCACTTTAGTGTTGAATTTCCCGATGCAGAGAGTACAAGATGTTAAGATGTAGAGGGAAGATAATGCTCAGTTACAGAGGGAGCAGGAAAGCTCTACTTCAGAAGGAGTGACTACAACACATATTTTGAAAGCAAACTGGGAGAGATTATCCATGGAAATGGTTTTTTTCCCTTAGTATATTTTGTTAAATTTTCATATGCTTAGCTAAGACATCAGTATTTCATTTCATTTTCATGACAAAAGCATATAAACAGGATCACTGAAATATAGACAAGCACAACCATAAAAAAGGAACACAAAGATTTATCCTGGGAAAACCCTAAAGGGAAAAACCCAGCAAAAGCTTCCTCAATATTGATGCCCCAAAAAGATAAAAGATAAAACCATCAAGGAGATCAAATCCTGATCCTCCTCCTTCTCCAGCTACTTCTCTTCTCCACTAATGCACTACACAAGTGAGAGTGTGTGTGTCTCAAATGAGGAGCACTATACCTCTATTTAAATTCATCCGTTCACTTAAGTTAACTCATTTGACATGTAGGCTCGAGTTAAATCATGTAGGCTCAAGTTACACATGTAGGGTCAAGTAACTACACTGGGGTGCTAATGACCCACCTTTACAATTAGAGGGAACTACCTCATGACTCTTATTAGTTCTTTCGATTAGGAGCATCGGGTTACAATGTAATACAAGTGCTTCTCCCGGTAGGACCATCGGGGACCACAAAAAGATACATATAGAATATTCTTTGAAGTTACAATATTTCAATACTCCCCCTTAACGAGAAGGGTATTCTACAGAAACATCAACAACAACAAGAGTAGAGATAGGGGACATCATCAACATCAGCAGGGTAACACATCTATAAATCATTGGAATCTTTTCAACATCATGTAGTATTCATCTTCAATCTTCAGTATTCATCATCAGCAACATCTTCAGTCTTTGATCAACAACATCTTCATCATTTTGATCTTTCAATTAGCAACGACATCTTCAGCACTTGGACCTTTCAATCAGCAACATCTTCAGCACTTTGATTGTTCGATCAGCAACAACATCTTCAGCATTTTGACCTTTCGATCAGCAACATCTTCAACACTTTGACTTTTCGATCAGCAACAACATCTTCAGCATTTTGACCTTTCGATCGGCAACATCTTCAGCACTTTGACCTCTCGATCAGCAATATCATCATCAACACTTTTCCCTTTCAATCAGCAACAACATCATCATCATCATATTCTGATCTGTCGATCATAATCATCATCACATTTTGATCTTTCGATCAGAAACATCATCATCATACTATGATCTTTCGATCAGAAACATCATCAACATAGAAACATCATCATCATACTCTGATCTTTCGATCAGAAACATCATCAACATACTCTGATCTTTCGATCAGAAACATCATCAACATAGAAACATCATCATCATACTCTGATCTTTCGATCAGAAACATCATCAACATACTCTGATCTTTCGATCAAAAACGTCATCATCATACTCTAATATTTCAATCAGAAACATCATAATCATAATGCGTCATCATCATACTCTAATCTTTATATCAGTACGTCATCATCATACTCTGATCTTTCGATCAGTACGTCATCATCATCATACTCTGATCTTTCAATCAGTACGACATCATCATCATCAGCAACAACCTGCAATCCACAACTCAAAGACAAAAAGTCTTTGGATCATTTTTGGACTTAAAGTCCAGGGATGATACAATCCCACCACATTCTCGACAACTGAAGTTACCGGATTGATTACGAGAGAATCAGTCCCTATCACTTTAGGAATAAGTCCAAGGACGAAGCAATCCTACCACATTCTCGAGGACCAAAGCCACCGGATTGATTACGGGAGAATCGGTCCCTATCACTTTAGGACTATGTCCAAGGATGATGAAATCCTACCACATTCTCAAGGACCAAAGCCACCGAATTGATTACGGAAGAATCAGTCCCTATCACTTTAGGACTATGTCCAAGGATGATGCAATCCTACCACATTCTCAAGGACCGAAGCCACTGGATTGATTACAGGAGAATCAGTCCCTATCACTTTAGGACTATGTCCAAGGATGATGCAATCCTACCACATTCTCGAGGACCGAAGCCACCGGATTGATTACGGGAGAATTAGTCCTTATCACTTTAAGACGATGTCCAAGGATGATGCAATCCTACCACATTCTCGAGGACCAAGGTCACCGGATCTATTATGGATAGATGTCCCGGGATGATACAATCCCTCTTCATTCTCAAAGACCGAGGTATCCGGATCACTTTAGGGCAAGTTCCTAGGGATGATACAATCCCACCACGTTCTCGAGGACTGAGGCCACCGAATCTATTATGGATAGATGTCCCAGGATGATAAAATCCCTCTTCATTCTCGAAGACTGAGGTCTTCGGATCACTTTAGGGAAAGTTCCCAGGGATGATACAATCCCATTGCAACATCACTACTCGCCCTTTTAAGGAATCTCTTTTTGAACAACACCAAGCTTGTCTCAAAAGTGTTAAAACTCTACTCGAGGCAGAGGCTTCTTTAGTACATCATCATCCAAACCATCATCATCTACATCTTTAGTATCTGAATACTGATCTATCACCATCTGTATCTCCAGTATGTGAATACTAAAAGCATCATCATCTATATCTTCAGTATAGAAATACTGAAAGCATCATCATCTCTATATTTAGTATATAAATACAAAATCACCATCATCTATATCTACAGTATGTAAATGCTGAAATATCATCTATATCTTCAGTATGGGAATACTGAAATCATCATCATATATATCTTCAGTATGGGAATACTGAAACATCATCATCTCTATATTCAGTATAGAAATACTGAATCACCATCATCTGCATCTACAGTATCATCATCTGCATCTTATCTTGTATGTAGAAATACCAGATTTCTATGTGATACGTCGAAACACAGGGTTCTTTGTCAACACAACTATGGTTATCACATAGAATCATTGTAGTATCCATATTCAGGTCAAAGAGACATGATATCAGCTTCTGAATTCATATGGCTTCACAACTTAGTAGAGCAATCTGCTATGTATTCTACTTCAACCGTGCTAAGAGAAACACTAGACTATTTCCTGCTAAACCATGAACTCATAGCAGACCTCAAACAAAAGCATATACCTGATGTGCTTTTCCTGTCTGAGATACTTCCAGCCCAATCTGCATCTATGTATCCATACAATCTATACTCATGGATACCATCATAGTATATACCAAAGTCTATAGTCCCTTTCAAATATCTCATCACATGTTTTGCAACTACTAGGTGAACCTGTCTTGGTTGAACAAGATATTGAATTAAGGTGTTCACAACAAAACAAATGTCTAGTCTGGTATTTGTTAAGTACATCAATGACCCAATGATCTGTCTATAGTGAGTCACATCCACTAACTCTAATGAGTCATCAGCTAACAGCTTCAGGTTGGAGTCCATGGGTGTGGCCATGACTTTGCATTCCAACATATTGAATCTCTTCAATATCTCTACCACATACTTTCCTTGGTTGAGAAAGATTCCTTCTGAACTTTTCCATACTTGATTCCATCTATCTTCAACTTCAAATCCTCGTGACTATTCGATGTAAAACTCTTCCTCAATCATACCATTAAGGAATGCTTGTCTTTACTTCATCATGGAAGAAACTACCATGATATTTTTGAAGGAAGTGTACCTTGCTTCCTGGAGTAAGTGTCTCTTCAGAATTAATTTCCTCTTTCTGATAGAAACCTCTAGCCACAACTCTTACCTTACTTCTATAAGCAACATATCTTATCTTGCAAATCCATTTGGAAGATACCACATTCTTGCTTTCTGGTTTGAGTACTATATCCCAAACATCATTCTAGAATCATAACATCTTCTATGAGTTTGTCTTCTCAGGTCATCAACATATCCTAGTATTCTGCATTCAACCTTGAAGGTTGGAACCCACTTTACTCTTGGTAAATTCTCGATCCATCACAAAGCTATCCATCATGCCGTACCATGTCGAACTCAGATATAATTTTCTGTAGTCACTCCCCCTGAAGTGGAGTATCATCTTCCCTCTTCATACTGTATAGGTGGTTCTATGCTTGATATATATTGGTAAATAGAGTATGTCATGTCATAGTCTATTCTTTCTGGGGAGAATCACGAACCTTGCTTTGTACACTTGTTCCATCATATCGTATACATCATTTGCCATGATCAACTGTTATTCTTTGATCATATCTTCTTTCATAGCATTCTTTTTTTCATCTTGATTTATCTCTTGTACCCATGGTGGTCTTCATCCTTCAAGGTGGATCTACCACTCTCTGAAGCTCTTTCTTCCGTCATGGTGTCTCTGACCCTGGGAGCTTCAGATTCATGTTTATTGGAGTGAATCTTGAATTGTCATCACTTGTTCTTCGGAACAAGTCTCATCCTTCTTTTCTTGTAGGAGGTTGTTCATGAACTTTCCTACAATTCAAATGCACCAGTTGCATGGTTAGAACTATTACATAAAATATATGCATAACGACAAATTCTTATGCATCATGCAACTGTTTAGTCAATACAACATTCATCCATATCTCACATAAAATTTCTAGATGCCTTCCATCTCTACCATGACATTATTGAGATTGTGCACTAATCCAATATGTCAGCAAAGAGGTTTGATAAGTAGCAATGGAGAGTTGTATAGCACCATGAGCTACTTACCCATCACATGCATATTAGTAGTATACAATCATTAATGCAAACAATGTATCATGCATAACACATCAATTGAATATAATCAAATGTATAACAAAACAATATCATGAAATGACAATTGAATACTTATATTTTATTTGTTTTGTGGGTAGACTCCATCTTGATCATTTTGCTTTATCATATTCTTCATTCATGAAATCATCATTTCTTATCCAAATGAAAAGAATTGAGTTCTTCATATTCCTCATCGCTTGAGGGATCTTCTTTGAATGGTGAGAGCTTGATCTTCAATTGCTCCCATCTTCTTCTTCTCTTCTTATGAGTTGAGCTGAAAGCATTTACTTCCTTCTAGCATACATTCTTTGCATGAATTCCATGATCCTGGGAGGCCATTTAAGGTGGCTATCACCACTTCTGTAATCTCCACTTCTTCTTCTACTGCTTCAAGTTGTTCTGCATTCTGGATCTTCACATTATTTAACTATTTTCTCAAAGCCATCTTCTAATTTAAGTTCTTATCTTCATATAGCTTGATCAAGGAATCAAACATCTTCGGTGTCTTTAGGGAAGACACTTGTGGTACAAGTTGATCCGTGATTGAATCAACAATGATCTTCTTGGCCTTGATCAAGTTCTTCTTGTGTAAGGCTTTGAGCCTCATCTTCGTATGGAACCGGAACCTCTCTACTTATGTAGGTGTCCAATTCATTTTATTTAGAGAGATCATATACTTCCATGCTTGGAAGTTGTCAAATTTACCAAGATTATCATCAATCTGATGTGATAGATCACTTTGAAATGAGAACCTCAAATGCAAATAACAAAAGATTAGATCTTACCGATTTGAGGTGTCCGTCCTGCTTCCAGAGCTAGTTGATTTAGGGTTTTGTCAGAGAAACCCTAATTTTCAAAACTTGGAATCCTTAAGATCTGATTGGATATAAATATATATCTCTTCAAATGGAGATGTCTAATGTACTCCTTTTCTGAAAACAGTGGAGGGAAGCTCCCAGAACAGGAAGCCCTAGTTTTCCAATTTCTTCTACAGAAATGCCTGTCACTGTTTCTATGATATATATGACATTACTATGTGTCTGAAATTTTTCACTGAGGTAAAATCGCATGTCCCTGATCCAACACCACAAGTTTCATCATAATTGGTTTTACCAATTGGTATTTATGATCATTTTCCCACGGTGACCTGTTACAGGACTATTCAGAACAACGAAGTTGTACTGACTACCACGTGTCACTATTTCATCTTCTGGTTCTGAAATTCGGACCACAAAAATAACAGTCCGTGATATTTCTAGAACATCTTCATGAATTCAATTTGGACCTCTGTAGCCCAATCTATAGGAATGTTCCCCAGGTGTCCTATTTAGGGATGAATTCTAGAAGAGGCTAGAACCCTAACTTGGAGGGATCATATCTTCCAAAATATAGTGCATCTGAGGCTAAAGTTTGGACAAAGTGTACATCAAGATTTTATCGTCAGCCTCTACAATTTTCATCTCATAAACCTTCACCAATATCAGGATATATAAAATGTACCAAAACTTAGCAGTTTTAGTATTTAGGGTTTTTCTAGCTCGGGGTCAAACTAGGGTTTGACTTTCCCGGAGTTTCACCCAACCAAAAAACTTGATCCAAGTCTCTAGACTTTGATTTTGATGAGGAGAGAAATCCTATGCTGGGCTCACTCAAACATTCTTCTTCTGCAAGAAGCCCTAATTTCCCGCACCGAAAACTGAAAATGCTTGGAATCGAATTCTGCTTCAACAGAAAGATGTGCCCTTCAATGGAGAGTCATCCTAGCCTTCTTTTGATGATAAATTGTGGAGAGAGAACCAAAAAGTAAGAAGCCCTAGATTTTGTAGCTGCACAATGTCTTCTTTTTAGGGTGGCTCTGATACCATGTTAAATTTTCATATGCTTAGCTAAGACATCAGTATTTCATTTCATTTTCATGACAAAAGCATATAAATAGGATCACTAAAAGATAGACAAGCACAACCATTAAAGGAACACAAAGATTTATCCTGGGAAACCCTAAAGGGGAAAACCCAACAAAAGCTTCCTCAATATAGATGCCCCAAAAAGATAAAAGATAAAACCAACAAGGAGATCAAAGCCTGATCCTCCTCCTTCTCCAGCCACTTCTCTTCTCCACTAATGCGCTACACAAGTAAGCTTGTGTGTGTCTCAAATGAGGAGCACTGCACCTCTATTTATATTCATCCGTTCACTTAAGTTAACTCATTTGACATGTAAGCTCGAGTTAAATCATGTAGGCTCGAGTTACACATGTAGTCTCAAGTAACCACACTGGGGTGTTGATGACCCACCTTTACAATTAGAGGGGACTACCTCATGACTCTTATTAGTTATTTCGATTAGGAGCATCGAGGTACAATGTAATACAAGTGGTTCTCTCGGTAGGACCATCGGGGACCACAAAAAGATACATATAGAATATTCTTTGAAGTTACAATATTTCAACATATTTGGGATATTCTCATATTGATATCAAATGTCTCCCCTCACAAAGAGGAAGTGTATGTAGAGAAACCACTAGGGTTTTCAACACATGACATGCAGACGCATGTGTGAAAACTACAGAAGGCCTTGTATGGTTTAAAACAAGCACCTAGGACATGGTATGATAGGATATATGAACTTCTAACAAGCCTAGGATTTACCAAGAGGAACATTAGAGGAAATTTGGGGTCTAAAATGGGCCTTATAAGAAAACGTGCCAAAATAAGTTTTTGTGAGTTGGAATTCAAGAACCAATAGAATTTCAATAAAATAAGTCAACCATAATGGTTGAATTGACATATTTGTCATTAAAAAAACTTCTTTTTTTGTTCGTATTTTCGACATATCTCCCTGTGTTTTTACTCCAATTTCGATCGGGAGAGCTCATTGGATGCGGAATTTGATTCCGCATCCAACGAGTACCCACACTGCATACTTTTGATGGACCCCTCTACCCCAAAAACAAGAAATATCTGAAAAAATGTGATGATGACATCATCATCACATTTTTTCAGGTATTTCTTGTTTTTGGGTTAGCGGGGTCCATCAAAAGTATGCAGTGTGGGTACTCGTTGGAAGCGGAATCAAAGTCCGCATCCAATGAGCTCTCCCGATCGAAATTTGAGTAAAAACACAATGAGATATGTCAAAAATACGAGCACAAAAAAGTAGTTTTTTTCTTTCTTCCTCCAAAATTAATCAATATTATTTTATTATTTTAACTATTATTTTATTATTTTCCTTAGGAGGCCCATTTTAGACCCCAAAATTCCTTTAATGATCAGATTCCAACCTTCACTTCAAGGTTGAGGACGGAAAACCTGTGATAATACTCTTATATGTAGATGATTTTCTCTTGATAGATGACGAGGAGCTCATTATAGAAATGAAGAGGAAGCTTTCCATGGAGTTTGATATGAAGTAATTGGTTATGATGCACTATTTCTTAGGTATTAAGGTGTGGAAAAATGCATATAATATTTTCCTTAGTTAAGGAAAATATGTGGTGGAGATCCTAAAGAGATTCAGGATGATGGATTGCAAGACCATGGCTACATCTATTCCATCAAAATTGAATTTGTTGTGTGATACTACTTTAGTGACACTTGATGCCACAATATACTATCCCTATGATTGGTTCATTGATGTACTGGACAAATGCGAGGTTGGATATATGATTTGTGGTGAACACATTGAGTTGGTACATGGTAGAGTTGATACATGTTCACTGGATTGTGATAAGCATGTGCTGAGGTACCTGCAAGGTACGGTTGATTATGGGCTCAGATATGTGAAATATTAGAGGATTATCCTATAAGGTTATGTTGACTCATATTGGGTTGATACAGTTATAGATAGGAAGAGCACTTCGTGATGCTGCTTCAGTTTGGGGTTTGGCATGATTTACTGGTTCAACAAGAAGCAAATAAGTGTGGCACTGAGTATAGCAGAGGAAAAGTACATTGCAACTTGTTTATCTAGTTGTGAGGTAGTTTGGATTTGTAATCCACTTGGAGGATTGTTCGATCTTGAGTTAAAGGTGACTTGAAATTTCTACAACAACCAGAGCTATGTGAAGTTGTCAAAGAACCTATTGTTTCATGAAAAGTTAAAGTAGATCGATATCTGTTGGACCTAGGAAAATATAGATAGAATTCAACCATAATTCTGCTCAAGAATATGAAGATTCAGGTCACACGACAGAATATCTGTGATGGAAGAAGAGTTGCGATGAAGAAAGCTGTGATAGAAGTAACCAAGATGGAAGGAATCACGATAGAAGAGGAATAAACAAATCGAAAATCAGAGTTCGACTAATGTTGGAAATAGTTTGTTAAGACTAAAATCTTTCTTTTAGCGAATAAAGCATTATTGTATTTTGGGCCGTTAGTGCCTACTTTTAGATGTAATTAAATGCATGAAAATAGAAAGACAGCCTGACAACTGATAGTTGTGACTCAATTGATGGTTAGATCAATAATTTTAAAATCCAAAAAGCTTATAAAAACAAGAACCCAAGCTGTGTGCAAGTTGGTAAAGGTTGAGAGAGAAGAGAGCTACTTAGTTAGAGAATCGATCCAAGCCGTGTGCGAATCAAAAATTAAGAGAATAAGAGAATAAATACATATAAAAAAACCATAGAGAATGATACAATAGAAGTTTGTACAAATTGTAAATAATATCTAAAGAAGAGTCTGCAAGATGAGTGCGTAGAATAAAGGTGATAACTTATTTCTCATGCCAAATGAAGAGCACCTTTCAAGTTTTTAGTTAGAACATCATATAACCTAGTACCATGGTCACATATCACCTAGGACATACCTTCATTTGTTTTTCACTTATGTTGCATAGTCCAAACCTTGGTTATGTTGGTATCCTAAGGTATTTGGGGGTTTGGAACATTAATTACAACCAACACCCACATTTTGATCATTCAGGAGTATGAGCACCCTCATTAATGATAATTTGGTCTCTTGGGGTGCCCCCAATCCTTAAAATAGGAAACTGGTTTGACGAGAGGTACCCATGCATTATATTTGAGTGTGTTATTCTTCTCTTTTCGACCATTAAATGTTTAGTATAGCCACTCCCACTCACCCATGCAGTCCAAAATTCCTATAATACCCTTATTTATGACCTATCATGCATCACATGTGTCCACATATCCATTCATGACTGTTTCATGTGGTTTGGGAGCTCATTGGTTGTTCAAGTGTTCTTTGTCACTCAGTGGAAAATCAGAAATGGAGTTGTAGCATACCTTGCTTACCCCATTCAATTATTTTGAATGGAAGGCCAAATGGTGATCCATTTGAGGTTAAAATGCCTGTAAAAAGTAACCATGGGAACATAGAATGAGCCCAACTCTGTTGTGGAAAAGTCTAATAATTTCAATAGATTGGATGAAGCATTCAAGATGATTTGTATCAGTATTTTGAGGTATATTTTATTTCATGTAGAAAGTCTTACAAAACCCAATGAGATGTGGCTCAATATCGAGCCATTTTTTGGGAATACATATGAGATGAGAGGGCCCCAACTCAAAAATCAGTTGATCACATTGAGTCCAACTCACTTTGAGATGATCTAGGATTTCTTCACCAAGTTCAAATTCTTGGTACTTCAGATGAAAGAATCTGGCATCGAAAAGAAGGAAAATAAACTTATATTTTCCATTCTTTCGAAGCGAGGGCCTGAATATTAAGTGTTTTTATTGACATTACACTCAGGAAATATGACAGCTCGAAATTAGAGAATGCCTACCTTGGTAGAATTCAAGGAGTCTTTGACTCAGGAACAAGACAAATTGGTTCAAATGGGTACCATCAAATCCACCAAGTATCAAGCACTTGCTGCAGGTTTTTTTAATCAAGGAAAGGGAAAGAAGAATCCCAAGGATTCGTAGCAGCAAGAGAAGAAGAAGTAGCAAAAGAAGAAGCAAGAGAAGACCAAATCTTTCGATGCGAGTTGAAACCCTATAAAGGACAAAGGAAAGAAGCACGCGAAAACAAAATAAATTGATTGTCACAAATTTTTATATCCAGAGAGTGAATGCATGAAGAAAAACATTTACATGATGGAACAACTCCTTGATAATAACAACATTCCTCTTCCAGATGGCATAAGGAAGAAAGAGGGAGGTCCACATTCCGAGAACAAGGATAGATGCCATGCACTGGTTGTTGGATATTCTGACTCTTCCTCCTTCACCATAAATTGAGGTGCCTCAAGTAACATGGCTTCAGTAAAAGACTCCTTCTTGGCCCTACATCCATAGAGTGGTCCATCCATCTTCATGGGTGATTACTCTGAGATCCTAGCCAAAGGGATTGGAGGGATCAACCTTGACAATGGGTACTTCAACAATTTGTTGTATGTGCCTGATATTGCAGCTAACCTACTCTATATCTATCAAATGAAATATATGCGTTCATCCAAGAGAGTGACCTTCATTCAATATGATGTGGATATTTCAGAAATTTCTACAAGCCAAGTTGTTGCAGTGGGTATTGTAGAGCATGATTCAAGGATGTACAAGTTTTCACACTTTCTTCCTTACTCCTAAGGGAATGTGCTCCTGTCACATGCCAATGAGACCATTAATCTATGGAAGGAGAGGTTTTTACACCTAAACTATATATATATTTAAGCTTTGAGCAAAGAAAACATGGTTGAAGGGCTTCCATGCATCAAGTTTTCCAAAGGCACATGCAAGGGATGCATTGTTGGGAAGCATGCAAAGCGCAAGTATGAGAAGGGGAAAGCAAGAAGGGATATCCAAGTTATTTATTTGATCCATTCATATATTATAGGACCTCTTCCTACACCCTCCTATGGAAACTCAAGGTATGTCTTAACATTCATAGATGATTTCTCAAGGTATTCTTGGGTGTATTTTCTTAAGCAAAAATATGAAGTGTTTGAGATCTTCAAAGTTTTCAAGGATTTGATTGAGAACTTGAGTGGGATAAGATAAAGGTATTAAGCACTGATAATGGAAAGGAACATGTCGATAATATCCTACAACAACTATGGGAGTAAATTGGAATTCAAATGAAAAATTTTGTGCCTTACATACCACAACAACATGGTGTGGTAGAGCGCAAGAATAGAGCATTGAAGGAGATGGCCACATGCATGTTGGAATATAAGTATTTTCCTCCTAATATATGGGATGAATCCATATATTGTGCTACATATGTTAAGAATAGAGTTCCACGCAACTAATTCTAATAGAAAACTCCATTTGAGGCTTGGAGTGGTCACAAGCCCAATGTCTCTCATTTGAGGGTTTTTGGCTCAAAGGATTATGCTAGAATTCCTCTCAAGAAGACAAAGGAATTGCAACCTCAAAGAAAGGAGTCCATAATGATTGGATATTCTGAATATTTGAATGGATACAATCTCTTTGATCCCTCATCTAAAAAAACAATCATTGAGAGAAGTGTACAGTTCGAAGAAGATCCCATGTAAGAGATCAAACTAATCAAGTGGGATTGCTCACACCCTCCACTCAATGATGATGTAAGTGATGATTATCTCTCTTATTTCTCTGATTCTGATATGTAATATGAGTATGATGACATGCATGCATATCATGACTCACTCATAAGGAAAAAATGGGCTGAGAAAACCATACAAGCAACTACTGATCTTGTTGGAGATTCACTAGACTCTAGGAAGATAGATCTCAATTTCGCAATGCTTTCTCCACTTGTTATTAGAATATTCCATATAGGTGATTTAATATGGTTGAATATGATCCTTATTCATATTAAGAAGCATCACATGATCCAATATGGAAAACAACCATGCAAGAAGAGTTCAAGTCTTTGTAAGACAATGAAACTTGGGAGTTGGTTCCTCTACCTTCCAAGAGGAAACTAGTGCAATGTAAGTGGATTTATAGAACCAAGATGGATGATGATTGTTAAGATATGAAGTATAATTCTAATTTGGTTCCCAAATTATTCTCTCAATTCCATGGAGTAGAACATACATAGACATTTGCACCAGTTGCAAAGGTGGACTCTCTCAGGCTAGTTTTGGCCATTGTTGCATCTGAGCGATGGGAGGTGCACCACATGGACGTGAAGAGTAATTTTATTCATGGTGAAATTCATGAGGATATTTATATGTAGAATCCTGAAGGTTTCATTCATTATCCTTCACTTGTTTGCAGGTTTAAGAAATCTCTCTATGGCCTCAGGCAAGCCACTAGGGCTTGGTATTGCAAGATGGACAACTTTATTCTCTCACATTGCTTTTAAAGATGCAAATATGATCCTAATGTGTATTTGCAGAATTTAGATGACTCTATTCATATCATATTACTGTATGTTGATGATATTTTTATCACTGGAAGTTGCATTGCTGATATAGGTTCAATTAAGTCTTCATTGCACAATGTGTTTTCAATGACTGATCTAGGATCGTTGAAAGAATTTCTTGGCTTGGAGATTGAGCAATCTGATGCAGGTATTAAGGTAATCCATTAAAAGTATGCCTTAGGCCTATTATCAAAGTTCAAAATTGCTGAATGAAAAGCAGCCAAGTGTCCCTTCCTTTTAGGAGTAAAACTAGGTAATTTTGGTTCATCTCCATTGATGGACAACTCATTGTATAGACAACTACTTGGGATCTTGTTGTATCTCACACACTCTTGACCTGATTTGTATTATGCAGTAGGTGTTGTTGCAAGGTATAGGAAGGAGCCTCATGAATTCCATTAGAAGGATTCTAAAAGGATCTTTCATTATGTGCAAGGAACCGAAGACTTCGAGATACACTATGTTGCTAGTTATCCACTAGAACTAGTTGGATTTACTGATTTTGATTGGGATGGAGATTTCACTGACAGAAATTCCACTTCAGTTTATGTATTCATGCTTGCACATGGTACCATATGTTGGTAAAGTAAGAAACAACACATTGTATCCCTTTCATCAATTGAGGCCGAGTACATAGGAGCAATGAATGCAACTACTCAATGTGTGTGGTTGCAAGGAATTCTTGGGGAACTTGGTTTTGCATTTGATTCACCCACTATCATTTAGTGTCAAAATAAAATTGCAATCAATATATGAGATAGAGGACCAAGCACATTGATAATCAAATGCACTACATCAGGATCTTGGTGCATGAACATGTGATATCATTGCAGTATTTCCCATCTACAAAGCAAACAACTGACATATTCACCAAGAGATTCACATATTAGAAGACATTCACCTACATGAGGTCAGTCCTTGGAGTGGGTGACGCATGGTGATGACTTATATTAACTTTTAGATTTTAATCCATGTGCATTTTAGAGGGGAGGTTTTGTTCCCATGGGGTTTTCCTTCTTACCTTTGTTATATGGAGAATTAAATATTTGTAAGAGGTGACTTGAGACTTAGCTGTGAATGACTCAATTTTGATGTGGTTACACTAAGTCAGGATTAAGGGACTGTTTTAGAAAATCATATCACCTATTACCATGGTCACATATCACCTAGGACATACCTTCATTTATTTTTCACTTATGTTTTATAGTCCAAACCTTGGTTATGTTGGTATATTAAGGTATTTTTTTTGGGGGGGGGGGGGGTTGGACCATTAATTACACCCAATGCCCACATTTTGATCATTTAGGAGAATGAGCTCCCTCATTAATTATATTTTGATCTCTTGGGGTGCTCCCACTCCTTAAAACATCGAACTGGTTTAACCGAAGGGCACCCTTGCATTGTATTTGAGTGTTTTTGGATCTTTTGGACCACTAAATGTTGCCTACAAACACTCCCACTCACCCATTCACTCTAGCACACCTATCCTACCCTTATTTATCACCTAGCATGCTTCACCTATATTCAAATGGCCATTTGTGATCATTTAAGGTGTTTTGGGAGTTCATGGGTCAACTTAGGGGGGGTTGAGGTCCAATCCAAGCCTACCACATGTATGCTGCCAATTTGCCTCCAAAGGATAACAATTTCATCCTATTGTATTATACTCACATTCTAGAAATATTTACATGTTGGAAAGTAATATAAAACTCAGTTATTAGCACCATCTCTATGTGTTAATATTTCTCCTTTGCACTGGTTTCTTCATGTTTTGTGAAATTCTTTAGTTGCGAGGATTCTCTTAGTTCTTAGATCTTGTCATGAATCATATTTTCACATTTTTCTTGAATGAGTTTCCATGTTACATATTTTTAATGTGCATCTATTTATGTTTATGTCAAATGGACTCTTCCCTAGTCGATGATTTGAGATCTGATGCGGATTGCGGAGTGTGGATCCTCGTTTTGATTTTTGTCAAAAGGTCCTTCCGCAATTTCCTTTCCACACCATTGATTTGTTTCAAACTCTTCCTAGACCGTTAATTTGAGATCAGATTGCATATTGCGGGTTTTCCAAACTCCTTAAAAGTGCTTCTAAAATTTGCTTTTCGCAAGATTTCTTCCGCACCGTTAATCTCACATGGAGTCTTTCCTGACCATCGATCTTCTGGATTACGGGTTGCAGATTGTGGGTTCATAAAGTATTCAAATGGTACTTCCACAATACTCTTTTCACAAGTTTTCTTTTGCATCATCGATCATTTGCAGACTCTATCCCGACTGCTGATCTTGTGGATTACATATTGCGGAACCACACTTTCCCTATTTTGGACTTCCGCAATTTTCTTCTACATTTTTCTGAACCATTGATTTCCTTGCGGGTTCACTACTAATAATTGATCTATGCTCTAATGCATATTTTATTATAGACCATTGAACTCTATCTCTAAAATGATTTGGTCCATCCAAAATCTTCTTTAGCGCTTCCACTGCTATTTGCAACTTCTCATTTTGCAGATATTTCCCCTATCATTGACCCTGTTACCACCTGTGCTAAAATTTGAGGATTTTTACAAATACCTCCACACTAATTCCCCTACAAAAGAGTAAGCCGATGAAAAATGAGGGGTAAGGGCAAAAATTCCATATCTTATGACCTAGAGGTATACATAAAAGGGTGTGAATTTGCTTAGAGAGGATTATTCCTAAGCCTGAATGTCAAAATCATAATAGAATCCTTAAGAGACACCTTGGATATAAGCCTTGTATGAAAAATCCACATTTCGATCTCAGATCGATGGCTAGGGATAAACCCACAAAGATATCAACACTCAAGAAAGGGATAAATTGGAAAGGCAGAAGGAGGAAACGGATAAATCGCGGTTAAGAAAGTTGGGGAATTCATGTTCCTATTTTCACTATTTAGTGGAATAAAAAAAACCGGAATCGGAAAGAAAGAAGACAAAAAAGGAGAAATTTCAGAAATAAAAGTTGGCAAACCTGCTTTCCGCGATCTGCATTCTGGAATCCACGAGATTGATGGTTTGGAAGGCTTTTGTAGAATATCAGTGGCTTGGAAGGGAGCAAAGAGGCAGAAACAAAAATATCAAATTAAGCTTTGTGAAAGCAGAAATTCCACCTTCCGCAATCCGCAACCCTCAGATTTGATATCAGATCAATGGATCGAAAATATTATGCGTAAGATTGACGGTGCGGAAAATGAAAACATGCGCACCAGATAAGTATATTTCCTAATCTGCGAAATCTAGTAGGCCTAAAAAAGTTTAACGATGGAGATCAAGGTGGATTTTAGATCCACATCCCATGATCATTTCACGATGAGAACTCGCAATGGGAAAGTTAGGTTGGAGACTTACAGAACCAGGTAAAGCTACACCATTGGACAATCGATATGCGGGTAATATTGAAACCTATGGCTAGCATAGATCTCACTTATTGAAGATGCAAGGATGTCAATTTTTCCATTTTGATCTATCACACGCATCCTAGTGTGCTTTCTTGTTTTGTTTTGTGATCATGGTGAAACTGCTAACTCAGGATTTGTTAGGATTTAGTGTGTACAGGTTTTGATTCCCATATCATAACTGATTTTGGTTCTGTTTTGAGCTTGGTCTTGGGAGCATATTACTCTATAAATATAGCCTCAATAGAGGAAAAAAGGGTTCGACATTCATTTTGGAAGCCTCTGTTCTTGGTTTTGTAGTTCTGAACTCTTTCTTGGTAGTATTAATGCAGAGTATTTCATGAGTGTCTGAGATTCATTACGGTGTTCAATGTTCAGTTTGTGTTCCCCTGGATACTTCATTTCCATGTATGTCTAGTTTTTGCTAATGTGTTTCTAGTTGTATGCAAGGAATTCATTCGTATTTAAGCGATCCTTGTGTGAGATAATGCATTTGTGATGTGTTTATGGTAAATGTATTGGAATTCATCCTCTGTTAGATGCTCCATTTCAGTTATTATCCTTTACTATTGCTTCTGCTAAAACCGTTTCAGTAGATTCATCCATAGATAGGTGCCTCCTATTTTATTGGGCTTCTTCTTATTTCCCCCTGCCATCCCTCAAAAGATATTTTACTAAACATTAACACTTACTTTGCCTCAAATTATGAATGTTATCACTAGTCATTATGTTGTAAGCCCTTGAATGTTTCAGTGTTTGACTCCATTTCCTAATGGTGATGTCTATTTGTATGTCTTCAAACTCTTTAAAACTTGAACAATCTGTTCCCTTCATAAATATATCCTTCTGAAAGCTTGCTTAAATCTATATGTGTATGTGAATGTTCTTGCGACAAAGAGAGAGCCCTTTTTGACTATATAGGCTAGAATACAGTCTAAATATTGGTTTGTAATGGTTACCCTAGCGATTTCCTACCACAACCATAGGAAAATTATTGGGTGATAACAGACCCTGTCACTGAATTTCAATTCGACTTTGTAATCGCTCTGTCCCTTACATCATTTTCACTGGTTTTTTCATTGTTAAACTTATTTGACATTAATTGACAACTATTTTCAACTCTTTCTACATGACAAATTGGAAGGAAAAATATACATGAAAAATCCTAAGGGGTACACTATTTCTCTCTTGACATGCAACCTGAGGAATCCATTGTATGGGCTCCAGCAAGGCCCTAGGGCATGGAATCCCAAGTTAAATCCTTCCATACTGCTAAATAGGTTCCAAATATGCAATATTGACTGCAAAAGAAACAAGATTTATTCTCCTATCTGTTAGTAGATTGGAAGAAGGTGGAGAGGTTCACATGCATAGTACTAGGAAACTAGTGCACACAAGGACCATTACAATGAATTGCTGCTCCACAGATATGCAGACTCCAAAAAAAATTCACAAGTTTTTTACTAAGGAAGAAATTTTCCCTTGGTGTGAAAGATGAATCCTGGATCTACTGTTCATTTTGAAGGGGGGGGTTCCCATGAGGTTTTCCCCATTTTCCTCATTTTTTTAGCAGTTATTTTTTGCATTAGATTGTATGAGTAACCTTTTGTCTTAGTTTCCAAGGCCCATGTTGTCCAAGTTAGGATTGATGGGGGGTCTAATTCATATTTCCTAGATTAGGAGCATATTTCCACCTCACTAGTGCCATGGGGGAATCATATAGGGGGGGCCTACACTTGATGTGCTAGTTTGCATGAGTTTGGGAGCTCTAGATACCAACCCCTATAATTTACGAACCCACACTAAGTGTCACCAATATACATCAGTAGTTAACCCTAGTTAGAGTTCAGTTATGTTTAGTTCTTCTCTGATTCCCATATGTTAGTTCGTCTTCAGTTAGTCTAGCTCCACTTTGAATGATTTAAGGGTATTTGGGTGCAGTTTATCACCTACAATGATAATTTAACTGGTTGTGAACTGATTCATTTGCATGGAGTTAGGTTAGTGATCTCTAAGTGGTGATTTTCTCACATTGAGTTAGCACTGGAGTTAGTCCAAGTTGGTGAATTTGAATTCTACCTAGTGCATTCAAATTCTTCCTATTGTATGATGATTGTATTACACCAAGTTAATGATATTGGATGTAATGTTATGTTGACCAATTTGGTCTCCATAATTGTGAATTTTCCATGAATGTTTGATCAGTGTATAATGAACTCTTCTCTCTCCCCTTCAACCTTCTTTCACAATTGAATTCATTCAGGCCTGAAGATCCTCATCTTTGCTAAATTAAACACTCCTACTTGTGAGATATTGGTGAAGAATGATTCCACATTCTCTTCCTTCTCCATATTTAGGTTTCATAGATTATTTTTCAAATCCCTCTTTTGACTCAAGGCCTTCTTCTCATATAAATTCATGAGTGGAGTAAAAAACCCCTTTGTAGTCTTCGACGAAGTGATCGTGGACATGAGATTGTCCTTAATTGAATCATAGATGATCTACTTCGACTTTTCTTGGTTCTTCATGAAGTTGATGTGACTTACATTAGTGTTAGGCTCCTCTACTACAGTGAATATGTAGGTACCCAAATCATGTTCTTCAATAATGTTCAATACCCTTACCTTCCATGTGTTGAAGTTGGAAATACCTTCAAGGTGGTCTTCCTTTCGAATGGAAATCGATGCCATAAATCTAGAATTTTTTTCAATTCCTCAAGACCATGTAGCCTTATAGTTGCTTGCAGAAACTCAGCTTCTTCACACCCTATGCTCTGATACCATGTTAATATTTTGAAGAAATATGAATATCTATGAACATTAAAATTTTTATCAATAATATACTAAACATTGCGATCAATATACCATTCAATCACAAAAATAATCCATCCACAACACAATATGTACCCATGGGAAAATCCTCAAAATAGAGAGGACTAAAAACCCCAACAATTCTTTAGAGTATAATATATAGATTTGCAGAGAATGATTTTTACAATACAATAGCAGATTGCCTGATAAGAGAGAAAAAAAAGCATGAATAGAGAATAATAATCACCAACATAAACCTTGATGAAATTTCCAAGTGCCCGACACTTTAATAACAAGTAAAAAATCATGCCATGCAAAGAATAATGTTTGTGTGTGATAGAGAATTATTCTTGGTGTATAATACAACACCTTGCCTTTTCTAGTGGCAACTTGGTTCCTTCGATTCTTCTCCATGCAAGGCATATGCACATACCTTTAATCTTGGTCATTAACTTCCATCAAAGTGGACTCATTATATTAACTAAATGTTGACAACTTAGTTCGCAGACTAACATAAGTTTCATGGTGCTTTAACTCAAGTGTCATGCATGAAAAACATTTTATTTACTATTATTAACTTTGCATGGACCACTGTAAGTTTCTTAATTACTTAACTGAATGCATACATTAATAACTGATGCTTTAACTGAGGCACTTATTAGGGCATCCAAAGCTTTATATCTGCAACTTTATAAATTGAGTTAATCAAGTATTCTACTTAGGAAATTCAAATTCTCTTTTTCTCTTTAACTCTTTATTGCTTATCTATTTATCTTTACCGCATGGTCTATTTGTTGACATTAATCATCTATCATATCATATTATACTTAGAACAATTGTCACATGCTATGATCATATTATATTGCTCTTATACCATATAGTCATATGCTAAATTAATTCACTCTAAAGGTGGTAATTCTCTAAAGGAGACTTAATAGTTGTATCCATCTCGAAATCCCATGGTTAGAATATATCACATAACATTTTTTGCTTCAACATGCACAACACTCAACTTCTATAATTGGTGGCCCAGCTCTATGACTATCCATTCTCTGGATGACCCATGAGGATCATTGACCTGATATTAACCACAAGTCCTACATGATATTAACCACCAACATAGATACTTCTTCAAAGGGATCGAGCAACCGCTGAGAGGGATCAAATCTCTTGAGATGCAAACATTTTTTAAAAGTGTAAATGTTGAGGATGCGTTTTAATTTATCTAATTTATGTTTATATATATGTCGTTGTAAATGTTTTAACTCTAATTTGAGTGGACATGTTATTATTTTATAATATTTTATTAATTTTTTAAAAGGAAACATGCCAACTCTAGGATGAGCAAGGAAGAAGTTACATGTCTCGAATTTATGTAGTTTGTGTTTATATATATATATGGTTGTAAGTGTTTTAACTCTAATTTGAGCCGACATGTTATTATTATTTTATATTATTTTTTTATTTTTTTAAAAGGACACATGTCAACTGTAGGATGAACATGGAAGGAGTTACACATCTCCCCGTACTGGGTTGTAGAATGCGCCTCTTCGGTGCAACAAGCCTTCCATCTTGATATTATCCACAAGACATTACAATACAACATCACCACCTCAATCATATGAGGATACTTAGGACTTTATACTAACCACAATCCCGACTTGATATCAACCACAAGAACAAAGAATAACTCTTGATGTTGTACATTCATCAAAACTAATATGGAAGAGAAACACAATAGAGAGGGAAATGCTAACCAAAAAACTCAACAATAAGATTGATCAACAAATCATATAGAAGAAACAACCAACTGGTCATGAAGAACACATGGACGAGTAGAACATACATCTCAACAAGCACAAAAGGAAATAGAAATGCCAATGGGGCAACAACAAGAAAAAATGATTGAGTATTCATATGAATAAATGATTAAATAGTATGAAGAGTAGTAAATAAAACAAAAAGTGGAACAAGAAACTGACCATACAACATATGAACAGTTGGGGTCGTATAATCAACAAGAAAAACAATAATAGTCTTCCCAACATACTCAACATGAACACCAAAAACAAACATAATCACATGGATAACAAACAAATCAATCATAATTAGAGGTGTAGATTGATACAAGAAAGGAAAAACACAACAAAATAGTAAAAAAGGAAAAATAAGAAGGAAAACAAAAACAATTATTTCAAGAGTTCAAGGTGCAAGGGGAAGAAGTCGACCATTATCATCTTGAGTTCGATCCAAAGAGTGTATCCAGAAAGGAATTACAAGAACTGCATAAAGAAATGACCAAACAATAGAAGAAAAGATGTAACAATGTAAGACAACAATTGAAATACAACATACATAAGGAAGAAAGAGGTTGGGAAATTTATTCAGTGCAACTAGCGAAAGCACTAGGAATTTCATTACATGATGGTCCTATTGATCCAATCAACAAATTAAATATTTTTCTTGTAAATATCTGTTGTAATCTCATAGATCACATAAGGTTACCAATAATACATACTAAAACATAACCATAAATAAGAGACAAGAGACAAGAACAGATAGGAAAACAGATTATATTAATGTAATGAGTTCATACAAGGCACAGAACTGAACTGAATTGGTTTCTTGCTTGGCTCAACAGCCTAATATATATAGGTTACAAAACAGTTACAAATAACTACCTGTCGGTTCAGTGAACCGACACGACTGTTAGTTAGCCGACTAATCTTTCTAGTTTAGTCGGCCGACTGACTTAGTCGGCTGACTAAGTCGGTCTTCGTCCAAGTCGACTTATGTCGACTTGCTCCTTCTACATCTCCCCCGAGAACAAAAAGTTTCTTCGTCCCGAAGAAATAGGGAGGTACCAAAAAAAAAAAAAAAAAACTCTTGTGGATGCAGTCAGACTTGCTCAGGCTGTGGACTGTGCAGACTGATAGTCGGTCTCCTTTGGACACGGAATTCAATGATAGCTGAAGCTGTGATGGCAAGATGGTGCTGAAAGTCGGTCCAACTCTGCAATGCCTTCTAGATATCGATCATTAAGGTAGTGAGACTTGAAAGGATCAACATCTTTTCAGACATGGGCAGCTCTGCTATATTTTCCATGTTGGGACCCAATAGTTGATTTTGTTCTTCAACGGTCTGCCTCAGTTCTGCCTTTGTCGACTTCCGACCCTCCAATGCCTGAATGCCCTATCGTGCCTGCTTTGTCTGATGATAGACTTTCCCATAGTGATTAGGCCAGTCTCGTAATACTTCCTCACTGACCACTGATTATTCCATATGATCCTGGAGAACTTTGTAAGCTTCCGAGAATGCAGTGTGTTGGGTTAGGAGTAGTCGAACGGTCTCCTCCTTTTGTTCTTTAGTCTCTTGCAGCCAGGTCTGGATGGTCGATACCATTGTCTCGAAGAGCTCATATGCTTTTTCAAGTGGTCGATCTGTGTCGACGTCGATAGGGCCTGGTATCACGGTCTGGACTAGAGCTCTGCATCTGCCGAGAAACTCGACTTCTTCTGCATGTTTGGCTACAAGTTCTTTAGCTTTTCGATCTGTCCTTTTATTTGACTCTTTGGCCACAGTTTTAAGGAGTTGACCAACCTCTGTGTCATCCAAGGAACTTGCATCCCTTAGGCTAATCCAGAGACCAGATGTTCTATGTTGCTCTTTCTTTTTCTTCTGCTTGTCTGTCTGGTGTTCTTGCTCCTGGGTACCTGCAGTAGTGGAGGTTGGGTCTGTGGTTGGTGGATTGGAGGTCGAGGGTGGTTCTGGTTGGTTAGGTGGTATATTAGTTGGGGTTGTTTCCTTTTGAGGAGGAGGTATGGTGGATGGGAGTTTTTCTGTTTGAGGAGGTGGTATGGTGGACGGGGGTTTTTCTGTTTGAGGAGGTGGTATGACCACTTTCGGGTGGGAAGACAATGGTGGCTGGGATGGGTTCGGCTGTAATTCGGGTGGTGGGGATTTTGACGGTGGTGGTGGTGGTGGTGAAGGAGGTTGTGATGATGGGGGTGTTGGGTACGGAGTGGGGGTATGGACAGGGGTTGAATGGTTGACGGGAGTGTGTTGTGAGCTTTTGTCGGAAGAGATATCTGCTTCCGAAGGTGTAGAGGGTAGGTCATCCTGGTCGATTGGCTCGGTGACAGACTTTGATGTTCCTATTACGTCACCCTATTCGTCACGGGTGAATGTCGTCGTAACAGTTGCATAAGGATTTCTTCTTGCATAGAGAGGGGATTTTGTCTTTATTTTATGGGCCGACTTAAACAGTCCAGGAAGTGTCGCAAAGAAAGCTTGAATCTCAGCATCTTGGGCAACCTTGGCTCTGAGTGCCTCCGGGATGACGCGTTGATATTCCTCAGGGGGACTTTCTGCTTACTGTACTTGTGCTTGTTCCTCGACTATAGTTGTCGGGGATGGAGGGGGAGGGGTCGACACAAGGTCGACCACATTTTCAGGTGTGTGTGTCGTTTTTTCTTTCTTTGGCCGACCCTCTGGAGCTCCTGCATCCAGATACCATTGAAACTAAACTTCTACTGACACTTTGTTTGCACAGGCATCCTCGACAATGTCGACGGCCGCGGCTGCTAGTTCCTCCTCATCATCGGAGGAGTCGGCCAGGATAAGCTTGCGCTTAACCCTACCTTGTTGTAGTTTTTTGGCTTTGATATTTTTCCTTGCGACAGCTATCTCCTTAGCCAGCTTCTTGATGATGCTTCGGGATAAAGCATATTCCAGGTCGTCGACTTCGACTTCACCTGTCGGTTCTTGAGTGGGGTCGACGATTGCTGGAGACGGAGGAGTTGTCTATTTCTATGGTTGTACTGTTGTTTGTTGTTCGGTCGACTGGGGGTCGACTACATTTGTAGTCGGAGGTTTGACAGTGATGTGTACCCGACTAGTGGGCACAGTCGAGGTGTCCTCCAACACAAATGTGTTGATGTATAAGTTCAGCTCGTAGTCTTCTTCCTTTTCCTGGTCGGTGAGTGGCTCGATGATGGAAAAGTCGACCTGTTTGGTAGCCTCTGGAATTGGTATCTTTGTCTGCGTTTGTCTGGTCAACTCTCGGAAAATCTGTTCGACCTTTGGATAGTAGTCAAGGTCCTGTGCTTTGGGGTCCTGACCTCACATGTACCATACGGATGTATGGTCAAGTTCTAACTGGATATGAGACTCAGCAGGGAGGTTTCATCAGATGTTCTGGGGCACCCTCCACCTCGTCGTTCGAAGCTTCAACTGCTGGAACCAGTTTTCCAGGAAGACTTTCCCCTGTGCCAGCTCATGTAGGATGCCTTTTTGTGAAAAGGGATTAAACCGGTGCATTTGGAACCTGGTCGACTCCCGAAAGATGGTACTTCCCTCGGGACAAATGTGATACATAACAATCTAGATAATGAGAGAGGGGAACTTGATCATACCTCCTGTCTCCTGACAGCGTTCACAGATGGTTTTGATCATGTCTGCAACATAATCTCCCCATCGGTAGATCCGTCCGTCGGTCGCGATTGTGTCGACCGCTTCCAACATCTCCAGTTTAAGGTCAATGCCCTGACCTGCCAAAGTAAGGGTGATTGCTATGATTTTAGCCATGATTTGTGGCGTCCTTGTCACAATCTAGCTGATCATTAATCCTTTGGAGTTCTTGCCCGACAGTGATCCCGTAAGCTCTTGGACTAACCCTTCCTTGATCCCAATAGGTACAGGGCTGCCTTGGTTGGACAGACCCGTAAGTTTGGAGATAACATTCCCGGTGATATCAATCGGCTGGTCGAAGTAGAATCGGCCGTTATGGTAGCGAATGATAATGAATTTAACAGCTGCTTCCTTCGTCCCACCGAATCTTGCCATTAGTGGTGCGTTAGGGTACTGGAGGATGGAGCTCTTCTGAATTTTCTCAGCAGTCGGGGTCATTCTATTGTTGATATAGGCCCACTCTTGGATCTCTTGCCATAGTTTCTGAAATGGGCCCTCCTGGACCTTTGCGTTTTTAATGTTCTTGAGATGGTTGAGCAAGGGGTGTCCTCGGCTTGCAACTCCTTTGCCTTGGCCGCAGCTCTGGTTAGTTTGGGTGCCATTGTGTCTGACTGGTCGGAGGGGTTTTGGAAGGGTTTTTGATAGGGTGCTTGTGCTTTGGTCGACTGAGAGTACAGGGGCGCTGAGGGTAAGTGGTGTGGTGAATGAACCTTCGACGGTCCATTATTTATAGGCGTGGGTGGGGTTGAGTGTCGAAATGGGTGTATTAATGGAAGACTTGACAGTCCAGCTGCAATACTCGAGTGCGACTTAATGGAGGATCTGTTTTGGCGCTCGAGGCCATCAATGCGTGATGGGACTTTCGAAGTCGATGGTCGGTGTCGTGGGTGAAAATGGTCGGCCTGACTAGTCGATGAAGATAGTCGATGGTGGTGATGTCGGTGATCGAAGTAGTGAGTTGTTGTCATGGCTTGTTGTGTCGGATTTTTGTTTTGGAATTTTTCTATCTTTTTATGGGTTTTGATTGACGGTTAAGGTCGGTTTTTTTTTTTTTTTTTTTAATCTAGTTTCTGTAACGTTTGAGTCGGGCTCCATTAACGAGCTTCCGGAATACTAGGCCCTATAACGTTTTCAGTCGGACTGAACCGTTGGGATGTATTTCTTCGAAAACATAAGGTCCCATCCATTTTTTGTGTAATTTCTTGGGTTTTCCCTTGACTCGCCTATTATAAAGTAAAGCAAGGTCGTCGATCGAGAGGTTTTTGTTTTTGATGTTACGGTCGTGCCAAGATTTCTGTTGTTGTTTGTGAATTTCCTGATGCTGAATAGCCATGATTCTATGTTATTCTAGCTTACTGAGTTGAAATAGTCGGTCCGTTCTTGCCTGTTCGACATCGACATGTAGTATTTGTGCAATAATAGGTGTCTACTATCGGAAATGTAGGGGAACGACTGCTTCCTGCCCGTAGACTAGTCGAAAGTGGGTTTGATCGATTGACCGCTTATATGCTGTCCTATATGCCCAGAGAACCGCAGGGATTTTCTCATCCCAGTCGTCTTTGTCGATGTTGTATATTTTAGTTAACCCTTTTGTCAAAGTTTTGTTAAAAGCTTCAATGGCACCATTCGATTGAGGATGATAGGCAATGCTTCGTCGGTGGTCGATGTGAAACTGGTCGGTCAGATTTTTGATGGTTTTGTTGATAAAGTGTGATGCCTGGTCACTAATCAATGTGAGGGGGCATCCAAATCTAGTGATAATATTTTCGTAGATAAACTTAGCAACTACCTCACTTGAACATGTATCGACAAGTTCAATTTCTGCCCATTTGGTTACATATTCCACTGCTGTGATAATATATCTGGCACCTGATCGTTTGGCTGGGATAGGAAAAGGTCCGATGAAGTCTATAGCCCACAGTTCAAATGTGAGACTAGGGTTTAGAGATATCAAGGGCATTTCTGTGCTCGGCAGAAGTCGACCAAGTCATTGACATCTATCGCATCGACTAACAAAGTTTTTTCAATCCTTGTGGATGGTCGGCCACCATAAGCCCGACTGTTGGATTTTTCTTGCAGTTGTATCCGCTTGAAAATGTCCTCCTGCAGGTCCATAGTGTGCTTCATGCATGATTTTTTCTCTCTCATGGTCGAGTACACAATGTTTAATAATGTCGTCTAACCCCATTTTGTACAAAAATACATTGATGAGGCTGTAGGGTGCAACCTTCATAGCTAAGATTTGTTACTTCTTGGTGTTCAGACCTTCGGGTGCCTTACCTGTCTCTAAGAACTAATCTATTTCTTCTAGTTCTTTGGGTACTGCTTCTATGCGAAATAGATGTGCATTCAGCAAGTCATCATCGATTTCGGTCGGTTCCTCCCCTGTGTCGATACGTGATAGGTGGTCGGGGCCGACATTTAGCTTCCCTGGTCGGACCACTACTTCAAACTCAAATTCTTGAAAAATAAGTAACCATCGACAAATTCGTCCATGATGAAGGGGTTTATTAACAAGGTACTTCAAAGCTTGATGGTCGGTATAAAATATGAAAGGGTTGGCTAGTAGGTAATGTCGATACTTTTGGAGAGCAAATACCATACCTAGGGCTTCTCGTTCAGTGGTCAAGTAGTTCCTTTCAGCTTTATTTAATTTTCGACTGTTGTATATGATAGGGTAATCCATCCCATCATCCCCTGGTTGAGTAAGGAAGGCTCCTATTGCAATGCCTGATGCATCAATATGCACATGAAATTTAGTCGACCATTTTGGAAATTTAAGTATGGGCGCTTCGACCATTTTTCTCTTCAATTTGTCGAAGGATATTTGGCATTCTTTTGTCCATATAAACTCATGGTCGTCTTTGAGCAGTTCCTCCAGAGGGTAAGTCATATCTGAATAGTGTCTGATGAATTTCCTATAGTATCCTGTGTGGCCCAATAACACCCGGACCTGTTTAGGGTTTATTGGGGGTTTTAGGTCGAGGATGATTTTTATTTTGGCAAAGTCGACCTTTATACCGTCTTTGCAGACAATATGTCCTAAGAGTATGCCTATGGGAGTCATAAAAGTACATTTCTTAATATTTAAGGAGAGTTGTATCTGTCGACATCTCTCCAGCATAAGTTGGAGCCATGTGCAGTGGTCCTTTAGGGTGGAATATATGGTCCAGTCATCGAAGTACACTGCCATGGTCTTATAGATATATTCTTGGAATGTTTTGACAACAATTCATGAGAATACTGCAGGTGCATTCTTCAACCCAAAAGGCATAACTCTGTAGGCAAAGGACCCAAATTCACATACAAATGTTGTTTTCTTTTGATCCTCTTTTGCTATGGGTACTTGATTATATCCTGAAAATCCATCTGTAAATGAATAACATTCATGGCCTGCAACTTCATTCAGGATTTCATCAGCATAGGGGGTGGGGAATTGATCTGTGAGTGTAACTTTGTTGAGCTCCCTAAAGTCGACACAAATTCTTGATCTGGTCGGGTCATGTTTCTTGGGCTGTACGACCATGGGACTTTCCCATTCTGACTGGTTGATGGGGTAAATGATCCCTACTGCTAACATGTTGTCTATTTCCTTCTTAACAATCTCCTTATACTTATGAGCTAGTTTGTAAGTTCGTTTCTTGACAGGTCGGACATCAGGTTTAGTATCTATTTTCATTTCTCCCATTTCTTGTACTAACCCTTTTAAGTCTTTGTAGTCCCTTGCAAAGACATCTTGGAATTCTTTAAGTAAGTTTATGATTTCAGTGGTTTGGTGTTCGTTCTAGTAGTCCCCAATCTTAGATATTTTTGGACAGTCGTCGTTTGAAATGTCGACCTCCTTAGTTTCCACTTTGGCATCCAACCACTCTGGTGCTTTGGCTTCATTGATTGGCCGACTTCCTTCTTGAAACTATGAAAATGTAGCCGGAAAGTCGGCTGCAGTCATTCGGTCTAAGTCTGGTTTGTCGGTGGTCTTGACTTTCAGGATTGAGTAGATCGATTTGGTTGTTTCAATGTGGTCGGTTTTACATCTAAATCTCTTACCTTCTGTGTGTTCATTTTCCAATTGTAAACGTGTCGAGTGGGATTTTGATTCAGCTTGTATCTTGTTACAGTCCTGGATTTGTCGATGGTCTTGGTCGGGTTGTTTTTCTGTCGGTTGAAGAAACTGTTTGATCTGGTGTACTGTCCCGGCCAACTTTTCATTTTGAGGTATGAACTGGAAGTCCTTAATAAAATTTTCTTTAAGTTCATGCCAAAAGAAGGTTTCTCCTCTATCTTCCTCCATTTTATACCATTTATTAGGCAAGTCATCTAGGGTGGAAGGGAACAAATGTGGCCAAGCTCGTTCATCTTTGTGTCCAAGCTGTCTCCACTCCTTTTCACAAAGCTTGATGTGTTCTTCCGGGTCTTGGCCTTGGACAAAGATAGGGATTTGAGTGTCCTGGGTTAACTTTTTCCCACCGAATCGTTCGACAAAGAAAGTTGAAGCAGTTGTCCAGGTCTGCAATTTTGTCTAATGGGTGTTCCACCATCTAGCTGCTTGACCTGTAAATGTTTCCACTAAGCTTTGAAGTCTGCCATGTTCTCCAATATTTTTAGATACTTGTTCAAGATGCATTATTGGGGATTCTCTTTCTTTATACCTGGGCAGTTGGGTATTATGTAAGTTGGTTGGCTGCAATGTAGGTCGTTCCCTGATTTTGTTTTCAAAGACTTTGGGAATAATCGATACAGTGAAGCACTGTGGGGTGGGTTTTTTCTGTACTTTTTGTATAGTCCAGCACCCTCTTGCTTGTGTTTCATAATTTTCCATCTCCCAGTCATATAATTCGGCATCTGAATTGTAACCAATTGAGTCTTGGTTACCTAAATGAAGCTCCCCATAAATGTTTGGCTCGGTATAGTCCGTATTATTATGGATCTGGTAAAGCTGTCTGACATCGATTTCCTCATCAATCAGTTCGGTCCAAGGTGCTCCTTGAGAAGGATTAATGGGTACAATGAATTTTTGACCATTTCCTTTTAACTTAATTCATTATTTGTCTAAGGATATGGAGGCCTTCATCTTTCATCCCCAAGGTCGACCAACTAGCGCTGGGAAGGAGCTAGATCCTTCTTTTGGGTCGATGATTTCAAAATCAACCTTAGTCGAGATTCCTTTGATGGTCGTGTCGACATCTTTCCAAACCCCAATGGGTTCAATGAGGCCTTGATCGACGAGTTTTAGGTAAATGCCTGACTCATAGAGTCGAGGTCGGCCCATCTTTTCCCATGTATCCCTGGTCATGATATTTACCTGAGACCCAAAATCAAGCACCACTTGTTGGACGTGATAACCTTCGATTTCCAGGTCGACAAGTGGGTCGACATCGTTTTTGTCTTTTTGATTGAGGCTACAAATTTTCTTAGTTTGTTTTCCAAAGTTAGTGCTTTTTATTTCGTGTAATAAATCAATGAACTGGGCTATAGACTTGTTGGTTTGGATGAGATGAGTTAATTGGTGTGTCGTGCTAAGTCGATTGGTAATAATGTCTTCTTGCTGTGCAATGTCTTGAAATATGTGTGTGGCTTCTTGATAAGTTTGTTTTTCCTTCAGAGGATCCGGATAACCATTGGTGTGTTTAATTTTACTAATTTGGGGGTTATCAGGCCCTGTTTTTGTGCCTTGGCGAGTGACAATATGCATATTCTTAGTGTTTAATATATCATGCTTTTGTACACAAGACAAGAAGTTAACATTCTTCTTATTATTGATTTTTTCTAACATGGTAGGACAATCCTCCAGAGAGTGATCGCCTACCCCACAATGCGTACAGAATTTAAGGTCAGTTCTGTCCTTGTAAGAACAGTCTGCACATCTGTGTCCTTCTTTATAGCAGATGAAGCACTGGCTAGATCGACGTGGTCGTATATCACGATTCCCGACAAATCGACCTCTTCCTCCAAAACCTTGTCGTCGATTGTCATACCGACGCTCATATCGTCGGCCTTCGTATCGTTGCCCGTTCTGGTCATTAGTATTATTTTGCTCATTGCTCTGCGCCACTGCATTCGTCTGGTAGACCGGCTAATAATTTTGTCTGTTTTTCAGGTTTAGTTGACAGTTGATCGTATTGTGACTTTTTGTCTCACAGATGGCGCACCAGGAAGATTTTGCATTCTTCATGTTAAACGCACATTATTTCGTAGAATGATCCTCGGTCTCCTGGAAAATATCACAAAAGAATTTAGTTTGCACAAATCGGACGTCTTGTCAGCTGTATTCGTGTCGACAAGTATCTTTCGTGTGGTCGGCCGTCGAACATTTAGTACACCAGATTTCTTGATTTTTGAGGGACATTTCTTTCAAGGACTTATGCACACTTTCCAGCTGTTCTTCTATCCTGTGGTTCGTTAGATAGGCGGGTATATCTTCGTCCATTTCCACCTGCAAATATTTGGTCAGCGCATCTTCATATGTCTTGAACGTTTCCAGACTGATGTGTCTGTGGATTTTTTGTGATAATCTTGCAAGGAACCATTGAATTAGTAGTTGATCATCAATAACATAATCTAGTTGACTCAACAGGTCCTTCTAGCATTTGTCATAATCACGGCCAGTCTCCCCTGGCTTTTACTGCGTTGTCTTGAGCTTTTTGGTGGCCAGGTGCTTAGTGTCTGGGGTCTTGAAAAAGGATAAGAACTATGCTTTAATATCAGCTTTCGATGCTTTGGGTTGCCTTTCCGAAAAGGTCATGTACCAAGTCAGGGCCCTTTTCCGTAAGGCTCCTGCGAACTGAGGCATCTGTCGGTCTTCATCCTTCACCTGGTTTGCATCCCAGATGGACTCACAGATGAACCAATGTCATCTGGGGTCTTCATCCCCCTCGTAGAGAGGAATGTAAGTTGTTCTGTGACCCATGTTTGAGTCACTTTCACTTCTCTCAGAAGTCAGCGGGGTCGGAGGTGTGGGTGGTGGTGAAAGTGGTGGGATTGTTGATGACGTCGCTCCTACAGAATTTTGGTCGACGGAACTAGTACCTCCATCGGTGGTCGATTCGTCTGCGTCGTACAGTGGGTTGTTGTGGACTTCCACTGTTGATGGTCCACTGAAATCTTGTGTGCACAGGTCTGCGTGTTCTATTCCTTCAAAAGCTGTACTTGGTGGGGGGGGTGCTCCTTCATGTGTCAGTAAGAGCAAGTGAATACTCCGAAAGGATGGTGCCGTTTGAAAGGTCACCCAGTTCCCTTCGACCGGTCGGCATATGACAAGATGTCGTCCCAGGTATGGTTCGTCACCTAGTCGGCTCCAGATAGTAATGTCATCAGCTCGTAGTCGGAGGTCTTCTTCAACAATATTATGTATTCTAGTATACGGATTTGTCGGGGAAAGGGTTATTCCGTCGTCGGGAGCTCTTATTTGGAGAGCTTATGGCTACTCTATCCACACTTCTTCCTCCGTAGGGGACACCTTTTGTTCGAAACCCTCTTCTTGTCGGTCATGACCCAACACTGGCGGATTCTCTTCACGATCGTTCTCCCTAGGGTTTTGTTCTCTTCGCAGCCCTTCGGCTCTTTCGCGTCTTACTTCCCTTCTCTGCTGTCTTTCATCCCTTTCATGTTTTTGAATGTTCGACATACTTTCGTACTGTACTATTGTCTTCAGGTCCTCTACGGTCGACTTTTCATTACTGGTGACAGCTATCCTCTTTAGGTCAACTAGGATCCACTATACTCTACCTCCGACACATGACCAGCTACCCCCCCATATCCAACCTAATGCTTTTTAGACTATCAAGAATTTGAACAGCAAGGTCGGCAGGGAGCACAAGAATTGTTCGGTGAAATCTGTGTAGAATTTTTCTTTGACAGTTTCCACTGACGTCCTATCCTCGACCGCTTGTTCCTCACAAAAGTTGTCAGAGATTTTCTCAAACCACTCCGACAGATTTGTACGTCCCCCTCGGAATAGTTTATCTAGAAACTCCTGTTCTTTAGTGGCGTCCGGTCTTCTCATCCAGAAGCTGCTTCAACAGTTGTGGCATAGACTCGACGAATTTTTCATGTGTCTCAATGAAAAATCTGGCTCTAGCTTCAGCGACTGTTAATCTGTTTCGTCTGGCGTAATTTTGCAAGTAGTTCGCAACTTTACGGTTCCACCAGGCCTTGATCTCCTGCTCTGTTATCATATGTGAGCCTATATCTTAGACATGTACTACCGGCAACGGAACCAATGTTGTAATCTCACAGATCACATAAGGTTACCAATAATACATACTAAAACATAACCATAAATAAGAGACAAGAGACAAGAACAGATAGGAAAACAGATTATATTAATGTAATGAGTTCATACAAGGCACAAAACTGAACTGAACTGGTTTCTTGTTTGGCTCAACAGCCTAATATATACAGGTTACAAAACAGTTACAAATAACTACCTGTCGGTTCAGTGAACCGACACGACTGTTAGTTAGCCTACTAATCTTTCTAGTTTAGTCGGTCGACCGACTTAGTCGACTGATCGACTAGTCGGCCCATCGACTAAGTCGGTCTTCGTCCAAGTCGACTTATGTCGACTTGCTCCTTCTACAATATCATACATACTTAGAAACATCTATTAATAGAGAACCAAAAGTTAATATCAATTCAAAAAAAACCATACTACAACCAAAACATAAATTTTTTGAAGAACTAAAAAGGAAAATGGAAGAATCCAAAGAATAATCACGAGAGTATGGAAATACACTCAATAGTTGGCCATTATACTTTGCAAAAATATGTAACAATACCAAAGATGAATATGTCTTAATTAAACAACTATCAAAATTAGAAGACCTTGCACCTACATCCGACAAAACATCACAACTTAGAAACCATATTGCACAAAAATAAGTTAAGTTGGAAGATTACCAAACATAAAAGGCATAATGGTTTCAAGAAGGAAGGAACGCAATGCACTCATAATCAAGGGAATTTAAACAAATATGGGAGCCCTTGAGGCACACAAATAAAATGCAAGAAGAGTAAATCACATAATTGAAAGAGGTCCAGAATGCATCACTAGAAGATAAGATAAAATATTTGACAGAAATGAAGAGAACAACTATCACATGTGAACATACAATTGAATATTAGGAAGAGTTCAAAGAACAATTACAACAGATTGGACCATTAATACACCATGGTTCTACAGAAAACATCAAAGCAAAGAAAAAAATACAAGATATTGTTTCCTCCTAGACCATAATTCTCTATATTCAATCTGAAGACGTCAACAACCCAACAACTAACAAATGAAGAACAATCTAGCATCTAGATTGTTTAAAGAACAAAAATAAATGTTGGAAATAATTTCTTGGTATTTTGTAAACACTTTTGTATGAAAATAATTTCCTTTTGTCTATATTCTTTGAGGCGAAGAATATTTTGAAGGCGAAGAATATTTTGAGGGCGGGGAAGATGTTGGAGGAACTAGTGGGCCTATCTAGCTAGAGCGGTGAAATGACCCATTAGTTGTGATGGTTAATCGACCGACAATTATGAAGATGCAACTCTCTCTCCATGGATGTAAGATATATAAGCGTGGTTATGCAAGACAATATGCATGAGTAAATGAACATATGATATAATATAAGACTACTTACCTCTCGTTCTACCATTACTTTTTGTCTTCATGTCTATTCTCATGTGATGTATGTTGTTACATATAATGTCTCTTCATTTTATCAGTAACTAATGTGCACAAACCCCTATATTACAATACGTGTAGCTTGTCATATGATTATTAAAGTGTGTCTAGGAGCTCACAATCTCTAGTCTCCCATCCAAAGCTATCAAATATTTATGTACTGATTATAGCTATGGCTAAGGAAAACATCAAGCAAGAATGTTGAACTAGTCTATGATCTACATTCAGGTATTAAGGAGGAGGTCATTAGTGGGCACTTATTTCATTGATCTCATGTTTCTAAATTTTGTGAGTTTTTCTCCTCCTAAATTAAGATGTTAGGATGTATACCAACATGTTTCCAAGCTTTCTTAAAATAGTAATCAAATTTGATATTTTGAGGAAGACTAGCTTCTAATATGTTATATTTTTTATTTTTTTTAGATTATCATGTTGTACATAATGACACAACTTTTTAACATATATAATAATAATAATAATAAATCCAAAAAAACATAAATACCTTCAAAAGACCTTAATTGTCAAATTTAGTGGTTTTAACAAAGTCGTTTTTAAGTAATTTAAGCTAATCTTACCATGCAAAAAGTTATTTTCCTTATAATAGTATGCAAAAATGTTTAAAATAATTAGAATGAAGTTGAAGGTAACACAACCAAGTTCTAATGTCAAATTGGTTCTAATGTCAAATTGTGTGTGACATGTTATTTTTAGAACCTAAAATAATGAGTATTTTCTTGATTCTTTGTTTAAAAATCGAATAGAGTAGAAAAAATATAATTTTCAAACTTTATCTAAACACATAGAATGATATAGGGCTCTTACAAGTTAGATACCAGCATAGATCCATCTTAAAAAGGATCTACTAAGGGCCAAAAGGGGCCAAAAGGGATCAATTCTCTAACTGCAAACCCCTATTTTAGAGTGGAAATGTTGAGGAAATGTGAACCCCTTTTTTAGAGTGGAAATGTTGACAAAATGTCAAAGCAATGTTTCTTGGTTTTAATTTGTAATCTTATATATGTGGTTCTAAAAATCATTTTAAATCTAAATTAAGCGAACATGTTATTTTTTATAATATTTTTTTATTTTTTTATAAAGGACACCTGTCATCTCTAGAATGAGCACAAAAAGACTTACACATCTACCCCTAGTGGGTTGTAAAATGTGTCTCTTCCACAATAAAAAAAATTAATATTTAAAAAAATGTTAATGGTCACATAAAATCTATACACTAATGACCAAGCTTTCAAATCTAAACACATAAAATGACATATAACCTAAACAAATTAGATATAAAAACTCTTATATCCAAAAATAATAATAATGATATAAAATCTTTATCATACAATGATCAATGGTTTCGTTTTTACCATGAATTGATCATGGCACACCCTTCATATGAAAATAGCAACAGTGACATAAAATCTTTACCACACAATGACCAAGGGTTTCGTTTTTTGCCATGATTTGATCACGGCACACCCTTCATATGAGGGTTTTTGATATTTTTAATCGTTTTTACAATGAATTGATCATGGCACACCCTTCATATGAAAAATAGTAACAGTGACATAAAATATTTACCACACAATGACCAAGGGTTTCGTTTTTGCCATGACTTGATCATGACACACCATTCATATGAGGGTTTTTGATACTTTTAATCTCTTTCACATAACCAAAGTTTATAGATATTTTTTTTTCTTTTGATTTTATATAAAAAATAATAATTTTCATATCCTAGTTTATAAACTTCATGCCCACCTATGAGAAGAAAAATAATTTGCTAACTAATAAAAGGAATTAGGAAGCAAAAGATATACGGTCAAATTTTACTATAACCTGATCCATAATCCCAAAAGTCTATAATCCACCATAATTGAGTAGAATCTACAAGCACAGAAACAACAATCGATCTGAAGTTTTAATATGAGACGTCAATTTAGTAGAATCCGCAACACAGCAAAGAAAACAGAATATGGTGTTTGCTTGCCTTCTCAAAACACAATTCGCTTTGAATTCACCACTGTTTTTAATATGAAAAACATTTTCAGATATCAAAATTCCAAAGCAATATTCGAACTACAAGTTCCTACTAAAACTGCTATGTTGCTAATCTAATTCTTCTGCTGATTAACGATAGGCTGCTCAGGCTGCTCTTCATGTTGCTACAAACCAAAGAAATTTGGGTCGAAGTAGTGACCATCAAAGTTTTCTGGGTTAAAGTATAAACCACGATGGGTTTGTTCAGTTTGCCATACGAAATAGTCCCAGTTACGATCATCCACATTGTTGGTGTTGTTATTATTGCTGCCGTTTTCACTACCAGAGTTGGATGTACCAGCCTGAGTAACAATATGCTTCGGCCTTAATCCTGAAACTGCATTGGTGCTCGAGTGTGGTCCTAGGCAATGAGGGCCCTGTGGCTTTTTTTTGTTACTAGCTTGAGCAGTTGACGATTTTGAATTGGTCTCTCTGGACCTTTCCATTTCAACTCTTGCAGATTCAGCTTCTTCTGGCGTCTCGAAGCCTCCCAGCCAACAATGTTTGTTGGTTATTGGGTCCTGGATTAGGGCAAAAAAACCCTTACTACGTCTTATGATGCCTATATATTTCCCTGCATCCTTGCGCTGCTGGAACTCTGATTCGGACATCATCGAAGACTTGCCTCCTTCAGACATCTTCGTGGATTAACCCAACTGTGATATATTAACTACAGCCAAATTCCATGAATCTATCACAAAATACTCCAAAGATGTTGCAATTCACAGAATACATTCCTACAGTGATATATTCACTACAAGTAGTAACCATACTAACCCTAATAACCCAAGTAGTAACCATACTAACCCTAATAACCCTACTGTGAAGGCTAATGGGCGAATATATTTGCACAAGCTCCAAATACAGCTATATATAAACAGAAAATTATCAACAAAATCTGCATTTCAATCTGATTAGACCATGAACAAATCTAGAGACCATTTTTTGTTTCAAATACTGCTCTAAAGAAATGGAAGAAAATGTAATATAGTATATATACCTGGAGAAAATGTAATACAGTATATATACCTAGAGAAAGTCCGCATGGATTCGATTCTTATTAGACCATGAACAAATCTAGATAATATTTTTGTTTTTCAAACACTTCTTGAAAAAAAAGGAAGAAAATGTAATACCTATGATAAAACCTGCTTCAGACTCTGTTGCAAAAGCCTTTCAACACTGAAGCTTCTATTTCGCCGTCCAGAAGTAATGGTCTTTTACTACAAGCTTTCTTATGAGGAAGAACTCTATGCAACTTTGATAGAATGTCTTTGGATACAACAGACTTTGTATTCTCTATCTCTATATTTATAACTTTGGCTCAAGGTGCATAGAGCTAACTTTCCTTGACAAGTTCACTAGTTAATCATATTTGTTTTAGTAATATTAATTAACTTTTAAATAGATTGACCAAGATCATCGACCATGTTGTTCTAAGATTACTAATATTAATAAACTTTTAAATAGATGGACCAATGCCTATGTTGTTCTAATATTATTAATATTAATGAACTTTTAAATAGATGGACCAAGATTTTTGATAATGTTGTTCTAAAATTTTTAGGAAACAATTTAATATTTTAATGATATTTTTAATTTTTTTTGGGTAAAATTTAAATTTGAAAGTTTAAATTATGTTTTTAAATTCATAAATAGATTAAGAACTTTTAATTACGTACATGCTATCCAAATTATGCAATTTTTATGGCTAATATATGTGTTTTTGAATCCATAAATAGATTCACACCTTTAATTACTCCCATGCCAACCAAATTATGCAATTTTTATAGCTAATATGTGATTTTAAATTTTTTTAATAATTTTTAGCATAAAATAAGAATGTTGAAAACTTAAAATATTTAGAGTACACCTTTAGAAAAAATAGTAATAAATAATTTGTTGAACATATTATTTTAAGATTCTTATATTGGGGAAGTAATTTAATGTTTTAATATTTTTTTTATTGTTTACTTAATTCTAAAGGGTCACTAGTCAATTCTCACTAGCTTAATGTGTGGGTTTCCTTTGCAAAGCGATTTGAATTCTATACCCTTAGTTATGACTTAGTTGAATTCTACACCCTTAACTATGACTTGGTGAGAAAGGAAACACCCAAAAAATCAGTCATGTTGAAGTTTGGTGTGGATTAGGCTAAAAAAAGAAAGATTAAATGCTCATTAATCAATAACAAGGTGGTTAGGGACTCATATTTATTTTATTAAAAATTTTATTTATTTATTTTTAAACAATTGTACCAATTTCTTTGAATAAGTTGTTTTAGGATTCTTATTTTGAGGAAACAATTTAATGTTTTTATGTTTTTTTATTGTTTATTTAATTTTAGATGGTCATTCAATTGACATAGTTTAAAGCTTCTACAATTTGGGTCCAAATAGAGTGATTTTTATGGCACTATTTTGATAAAATCTAGTTGATTTTGAATATGAAGAAATAGGCTTTTTCCTCTAGTGAAAAAAATAACATTCAAATTCATGAGAAGATAGTGTAACTTCAGTAGATATTCTTCTTGTATTATTGTTGTACTTCCTTGAGGAAATACTCATATTGTAATTAATCATGTAAAAACATAAAAGAGTTCAAGTGAAAACAATCCAGTAGGCCCCACAAAAATTATTCGCGAGTCACCGAGTAAAACTACCCTATCATTGGGTAAACATGGCCCAATGAAGTTGGCCCGATTAGCGAAGTTAAGTCAGCCCCATAAGGAAAATTCACTTGAAAAATAAGTATAAGTAGGGGTGAAATAGGGGAGGTTCCCTTCCCAATTGGATACATCAAGCAAGCAAGCATATTCCCCAGAAAGGGAATAAGTTCAAGTTCTCTAGAAGAGGAAGAGTAGTTGCATTATGAAGACATATTATTCCTAGGTTTTCAATCTTGTATTATTCTTGGTGTCTTTCTGTGGAAGATAATTTAGCTCTTGGATTGTACTAGAAGATATTGCACTTAATGTTGAATCTATACCAAAGAAGTTTGTTGGGTTTTCTTCTTTGTTAAGGTTTCCCCGAGGAGAAATATTTCTGTGTTCTTGTTTTGTTTTGTTTGTTTTTCTTTCAGTGATCCTATTGTATATGGATATTGTGTTGTGCTACAAGTAGTTTGAATATCTAATGTAACCATTGTTTATGTATAAAATTCTAATGTGGTATCAAAGTCGTGCTGAAAGAATTCAATGCAACCGTCGTAACACCTGCAACAACTACGACTACTATAAATAATGGCTCCATGTTTCTAGAATCTCCATCCATAGATCAAGCTCGACATTTGCACCATTAAAGTCACCCTAGGAGGGCACATATTTCTATGGAGGAATATTCCACTTTTGTAGTTTTTCAGTTTTGACATAAAAATTGTTGGGGTTAAGAACTAGGACTCCATACTTTAAGAATTTATGTCCACTAATTGGGTTCAACCTAGGCATTCTACAACCCACCCTAAGAAGTTGCATCTTTCTATGGAGGCAAAACTCAGATCCAAGGATTTTATTTTTGTCCCTATCACTACTACTTGGTAAAAACTAGGGTATCATCTTTGTGGCAGTTATGTCTACATGTTTGAAAGAAAATGAGAATTATTCAACTCGCCTTAGGAAGGTGCATCTCTCTCTTAATTCAGATTTGCAAGATTCAAAATTTGAAAAATTAAGGTTTTCTCTTACAAACCCTAGGTCAACTAAGAAGAAAATTTCAAAAGGCATTGGAGCAAGCATGTGAGAATTGATTCATAGTAGGATCTAGGAGCCAAGGGGACTCTCACAATTTGATATTACACATAATTATCCACTAAAACAACAGAAAGAGTGAAATTATCATACACAAATGTAGTCAATAGCTGATATTATTATGACTGTCTAACATGTAAATATGTCTGGATCAGGTTTATATTACATTAAGGAGAAATTGTTAGCCTTTGGAGACCATCTAGATGCATACAAGTGTCAGACTGTGATTTGACCTCAAAATCCCCTTAGGTGGACCAATGAGCTCCCTAACCATCTCAAATGATCACGAATACAAGTGTGAACATGATTAAAGCATGCTAGAACATACATGAAGACATACTAGGCATGGGTGAGCACATGGGTGAGTGGTAGTGTCTCTAGGAGGCAACAAATGCCGAAGGAAGACCAAAAACTACCACAAACATGCACTAGCACCTATGGTCAAACACATTCCCTGATTTAAGGGCAATGAGCATACCAAGAATGACCGATCATCAATGAGACCATTTGGGCTGTCAAAATGATCAAAGTGGAGTGCCTCAACTATCAAAATGATCAAGGTGGAGCACCTCAATTGTCAGTAAATGATCAACATAGCCTAATTTTTGGACCATATGACATAGCATAAAGCTAATGAAAAGCATCATAGGTGTATGATCATGGTACTAAGGTGGATTAATGCTCTAACACCCCCCCTTAAGCCTAAATTTTTACAACTTATACCAAAATATTATGGAGGGCTTGACAACTAAGGCTGAAGTCACCTCATACATCAAAAAAAATATTAGTCCATATAACCAAGGTAAGGAGGAAAACCACATGCGAACAAAAAAATGCCTCTAAAATGGACATGGAACAAAATATGAAAGTGAATATCAGCCATCACCATGTGTCACCTGCTCCAAGAAGGGATCTCAAATAGGTGAATGTCTTCATTGTGAAGATCTTGGTGAATATGTCAGCAGTTTGCTCTGTAGATGGGCAATACTGCAAGGATATCACATGTCCATGCACCAAGCTCTGGATGTAGTGCATGTATATCTAAATGTGTTTGGTCCTCTGTCTCTGCACTAGATTAGTGGGAATCTTAATTTCACTTTGAATGTCACACCAAATGACTGTGGGTGAATCAAATGCAAATCCAATTTCCCAAAGAATACCTTGCAAGCACACACATTGTGTATATGCATTCACTGATCCTCTATACTCGGCCTCAACTGAAGAGAGGGATATGGTGTGTTGTTTCGTTCATGACCAACATATGGGACCATGTGAAAGAATGAAGACATAACATGAAGTGGACTTTCTTTCAATGGAATCTCTAGCCCAATCAGAATATGTAAATCCAACTAGTTATAGTGGAGAACTGGCATCATAGTATACCCTAAAGTGTTTGGTTCCTTGCACATAAGGCATGATCCTTTTGGTAGCCTTCTGATGGATCTCATGAGGCTGCTGCATATATCTAGAAATAACACCTACAACATATGCCAATCTAGTTCGATACTGTGTAAGATACAACAAACTCCCAACTAGTTGTCTGTAAAACAAGTTGTCCAGTAATGGAGATGCACCAAGTTCACCTAGTTTTATTCCTGAAAGGAATGGGAACTTGGATTCCTTAAATTCATCCATTTTAAAATTAAATAATAGGTCTACAACATACTTTGGTTGGCTGACCTTGATCCATTCTTCCTATTTCTCAATTTCCAATAAAATAAATTAAATCAACAATCCAAGGTTAGCCATGGAGAATTCACTATGCAAAGAAGACTTAATTGATCCAATTTATTTAGTGCAACTACCTGTAATCAAAAGGTCATCAAAATACAACACTATTACCTGCAATAATTCACCAACATGCTGCAAATACACATTAGGATCGTATTTACATCTTTCAAATCCAAGTGAAAGCTGAAAATTGTCCATCTTGGCATACCAAGTTGTGGGGGCTTGCTTAAGGCCATAGAGAGACTTCTTTAACCTGAATACAAGTGAAGGATCCTTAATGAAACCTTTAGGTTTCTATAGATATATCTCCTCATGAAGGTCACCATGAATAAATTCACTCTTCACATCCATGTGGTGAACCTCCCAACGCTTAGATGCAGCAATGGCTAAAACTATCCTGATAGAGTACATCTTTGCAACTGGTGCAAATTTATTTGTATATTACACTCCTTGGACTTGAGAGAAGCCTTTACAAACCAAAATAGCCTCATACTTTATCTTTGAACCATCAACAACCTCTTTGTTCCTATAGAGGCACTTGCATTGCACTAGTTTCCTCTTAGAGGGCAAGGGAGCCAATTCCCAAGTCTCATTGTCTTGCAATGATTTGAACTCTTCTTGGATGGTTGTTTGCCATATTGGGTCAAGTGATGCTTCCTTATATGTATGAGTATAATACCCAACCATCATGAAGAACCTATTAGAAATTTTCAATTCAAAAGTAGAGTAGGCATTGTGAAATTGATATCTAGTCTTCATAGAAGCTAGTGTACTACCAACAAGATCCCCAACTGCTTGAATGGTTTTCTCAACCCACTTGGGCCGAATGGGTGAGTCATGATATGAATGCATGTTATCATCATCATCATCAATATTATAATAAGAAAAATTAGAGAAGGATTCATCACTTACATCATCATGGAATGGAGGATCTGAGCATTCCCCTTGAGCTAGTTCAGTCTCTTGTATGAGGTCTTCTTCGAATCGTACACTCCTTTCAATGAATGTCTTATGAGATGCAGGATAAAAAATCTTGTATCCCTTTGAATCTTAATAATATCCAGCCATAATGGACTCCTTTCTTTTATTTTTAATGGCCTTTCTCTTCTCTAGAGGAATCCTAACCCAAGCCTTTGAGCCAAAGACCCTGAAATGAGAAACACTTGGCTTGTGACCACTCCAAGCTTCATATGGATTTTTTCCATCCAAATCTTTGTGAGGAGCTCTATTTTGAAAGATATTCAAAATAGTTAATGGCTTCATCGCATATCTTAGGGTTCAAATCCTTTACTTCCATCATACAGGTTGTTATCTCCTTGAGAGCCTTGTTCTTGTGCTCTGCAACACCATTTTGTTGTGGTGTGTAGGGAACTGAATGTTGCATTTGGATGCCAAATTATTCACAAAGATACTGAAAAATCTTGTTCACATACTCCTTTCCATTTTTAGTCTTGAGAACCTTGATCTTGTTCCCACATGCATTCTCAACCAAAGCTTTCCAAACTTTGAGAATCTCAAAACTTCAAATTTTAGTTTGAGAAAGTACACCCAACAATGCCTTGAGAAATCATCTATGAAGGTCAATGCATACCTTGAATTCCCATAAGAGGGTGTGGGAAGATTCCCTATGAGATATTAATGAACCAAATCAAGCACTTGGACAACTCTCCTTTCCTTTCCTTTCTCATATCCGTGCTCAACATGATTTCCCACTACACATCCTTTGCATGTGCCATTTGAGGACTTGATAGAAGGAAGCCCTTCCACCACACCTTCTTTTCCCAATGACTAAAGTTACTTGTAGTTGACATGACCATATCTCTCATGCCAAAACTTCCTTATCTCATTGGCATGTGACAAGAGCGCATTCCCTTGAGAGTAGGGTAGGAAGTGAGAGAATTTGTACATTCTCAAATCATGGTCAGCATAACTCACTTCCACCACTTGTCCTATAGATATTTTTTATATCTCCACTGCATTTGGAGTAAATGTTACTCTCTTGGATTCACCATTTTGTTCCATTTGATACACAGAGAGTAGGTTCACTTCTAGATTAAGAACAAACAACACATTGTTGAAGTACCCATCATCAAGATCAATCTTGCCAATCCCTTTGGCTTGGATCTCTAAATCATCACCCATTAGACTGGATGGACCACTGTAAGGATGCAAGTCCAAGAAGAAATATTGCATGGAGACCATGTTCCTGGAGGAACCTAAATCTACGATGAAGGAAGAAGAGCTTGAAGAACCTACAAACAAATCATGTCACCTCTCTTTATTGTCCGAACTTGAATCGTTGTCTTTCTTCCTTGCGCCTTCTGGCAAAGGGATGTTGTTCTTCTCAAGCAGCTACTCCATCATGTCAATGGTATTCTTCATGCATGCACTCACTGGATTCCACCCTTTGTGACAGTCGCCACATTTGGTCTTCTCTTGCTTCTTCTTGTCCTTTTCCTTGGTAGGATTTGAACCCCCATCTAAAGATTTGGGTTTCTCCTGCTTCTTCTTCTCCTGTTGCTTCGAATATATGGCCTTTTTCTTTCCTTTGGTTGCATTCCAAACACCTGCAACAAGGGCTTGATCCTTACTAGATTTGATGATGCTCATTTATACCTGCTTGTATTTCTCTTGTGTTAATGACTCCATGAAGTCTTCTAGCGATGGCATCCTCCAATTTTGAGTTGTGATCTTGCTAGACTGGAATGTTGACACAAACATAGAATAATCTGGCCGTAGCTTTGAAAGTATTGAAAAGATAAGTTTCTCCTCTTTCTTTTATATGCCACAATCTTTCAGTTGAAGCACCAACGATTTGAACTTGGTGAACATTTCTTGGATTGTCTCTAAGTGAGTTGGGCTCAATGAAATCAACTCATTTTCGAGCTGGTGACCTCTCATCTCATCAGTATTCCCAAAAAATGCCTCAATCTTGAGCCATACTTCGTTGGGAGTTGTCACACTGTCTGCATGGAAGAGTAAGTCTCTTGAAATGCTGAGACAAAGCATTCCAAATGCTTCATCAATCGAATTGAAGTACTTCCATTTATCCACAACAGAGTTGGGTTCGGCCTTAGTCCCCATGGTGACTCTGTACATGCCTTTCAACCTCAATTGGATCACCATTTCTTCCTAACATTTAAAATAGTTAAATGGAGTCAGCAATAAATGAGTCTTCTCCATGTAATGGGGATTTCTCCCTTGTTACGCGCAGAATAATGAGGCTTAGATCAGTTGGATCATAAGAAAGAGTTTGAATGTAAAATAAAACATCAAACTACATTAGTAACATAAAACAAATATTTTTTAACATTTTTTGGAATATAGATCGAAAAAAATTAAATAAATGCAAATAAACAAAAATATACCTCCTTTCCTGTAAAGTGGGCCACCGTAGTCATTTTCGAAAATGGTTTCTCCTCTCCACTAGTTGGTTCTCTGGTTGTCTCCACAGACAGTTGTCTGACAGGGAATGGATCCTGGATGGTTACAGAGAATGTCTCAACGTACTCCATGGGAATGGTATGGCAATGGGAATGGTGGAAAATGGGGTATGTGAATACCTGAGAGCAAAGGTGTCACAGTGTACTCACAAATGAAAATGAGGAAAAGGGTTATGAGTATTTTTTATGAGACCTTCACAATGTATTTATAGTAAAGGTTTAGGGTTTTTTGACCCAAGGTTAACCTATGGTATTTTGCTATGGTTTTCTGACCCTTCCACTCTTTTTTAGGGTTTTTGAACCCTTTTTAGGGTTTTTTATCCTTTTTGGGTTTTTTACCCTTTTTGGGGAGAGAGTGAAGATAAACCATAGTATATATTAATGTTTTGGACTATTTTTTGTGGAAATACAATTGTGCAGGTCAAAAGTAAGGGAAATATGGTAGGAAAATGATGTATGTATATGGTTTAGACCATGTAGAGATAGGTGAACACTTTTTTGTGTTAACATATTTCCCCCTGATGTGTGAGGGAAGGAGCTCATCGTATGACCGATGGACATAATATGATCACGGGAATGGTGGAGAGACTAGAGAGACCTACGGAGAAGTGGAGCTTCCTCATTCGAACCATGATGGATTTTGGTTTTTTATTAATGGGCCCTCAAAAAAGGATGAGATACTAATGTGTGACATGTATATGGACGAGGTGGGAATCCACATGCTCGTAACAATGTCAAAAGATTAAATAATGGGATCAAGGTTCCAAAAAATGGGAGTTGATCAATACATATACAAATGATGATACAAAATGGTGGCCTCAATGAAAGGTTGAATACAATGCTAATCTGAAGAACTGATACATAGGAACAATGACATTCTCATGGAATGCAATATCATCACAACTAATGCTATACTTGATCTGGAGGTGTACATATATATGGACTCAATGATTGAGAGTCGATATCATTGTGGTACAATATGTAGCATCAAGTACTAGAGATACATGGAAGCACAACATTTGAGCTTCCGAGCACTGTCTCCAACGCAGCCCAAAAATCACAAGGGACGTGAAACTGTCTAGGTCCCATAGTAGATTCACCAATGTGCTAGAGTTAGGTGACAATCATGGTCTTCGATCAAGTAATGAATGGACCATCACCCTATATGAATATCAACGATGCAATTATGTAGCTGAAGTCGAGCATGTGAGACACAACCATCCCGAGAGGCACTAATGATTCCTCTCAAGTGGTCCAAGGACCTCATCAATGAGGTGGATGAAACCAGGATACAGGGGCCTCTGGGTCTATCCTCTGGAATAGATGTGTTTTTGTCGACAGAGGGAGACCTGCAACTAATAAAGGAAATGATGTTTCCTTGACTAGAAGCATGAGGGGGATAACCAAAGATGTGGACCAATATGGGGACTGATACACTGAATGGGGGAACAGGGGAAGGGGATTATGAGGGACTCAAACTTACTTTGTTCAGAGTATGATGGCAGGGAATACCTGGTAGTAAATGAAACTAACTCATGGAAAAGGGATCATAGCTGTAATACTAGGAATGTAACTGCAAATGGGAAATATCGAGGGAGGTGACTGGACTAGTGATGTCTAGGGGATCCAAGGAAGACTCATAGTGGAATATTCTGAACAAAGGAGACCTAATGGGGGGGATATTCCAAACTATGATATACGGGGTGGCGCCTAAAGACACCGTTATGACACGATCTCGTGGATTTTTAGCGAGTGCAAGAAAGTAAATGTTCAATGGTGTTTTCATTTTTAGAGAGTGTGAAAACAAGAAGAAGACTCTAGTGTGGTCTCTTTTTCATACATGGTCTCCTAAGCCCAAAAAGGGATGAAAGTGTACAAAGGAGATCTCTCCCAACCTTTGGGGAAGGAATACTTCTTTACCATTGGTAGTCCAATCAGGCCGGAAAAGGTTAAACCTATACTGATTGGATGATCATTAAAATAATTTTACGAGCATGAAGGAAACCGAGTTTGATCAGCAATATGTTCTTGATGAGAAAGATGGAAAAGAGATTAAAGACAACCCATAATGATCATTTTCATAAAGTACGGTCCCAATGTCCAAGAAAGCATATAAGGATACAAAGGGAAACGTTCCTGGCTTGAATTTGTCAGGGTGGCCCTTTTCTTATGATAGTCTATATAGTCCGAAAAAGGAGATAAACAAGGCTACGTAGACGCCCTTTAAAATACTTTAACGAGTGTGAAAGGATGAAATCATGCTCAGGGATATTTTTATTCTTTTAGGAGTCAGAAAAGAGCTTAACAGAAACTCCATAATGGTCAATCAAGCAAGGGGGAAGTGTTCGATATATGGAAATAGGTTATGTTGTGAACATGTCTTATGAGCATAAATGCAGAACATGAATGGGGCCCCCTTGTGGGACAATGGATGGTAGTAAAATATGGCCAAGTGTGCAGTATGGATGGAGCGAAGGGTTTGTGGACATGACAATACATACAAAGGGAGATTCAGGTGATGTCACATAAATCGAGGTAATTTCCAGGAAATGGCCAAAAAAATCATAGTGAGAGCATGAGACAAGAGTCTCGTAAAAATACAGAGGATAGAAAACCAAACCTAGTGGTGTGAACAACGTCTCAAATAGACTTCAGATGACCCTGACTAGTAGCTAGTGATTTTTCCCCTGGTGCAGTGGTGCATGGGAGAAAACTAGACCAAATGGAGTCCTATGGGTATGAAGTTAGCTCAACGTAAAGGGTCTAATTTGCATGGTGGAATGCAAATCAACGTGACTTCAAGAAATGGCCCGAAGAATTAGTAGGGAGGGAGGCAGACTAGAAGGTCGTTTCTCGACCCTGTATATTTTTACACAATGATGGAAGTTTCTTATCCTTTTAGAGGATTATCCATACATGGGAATGGAATACAAGGGAGATACGATAAGGCCTCAACCTCCAGGGAAGGTCTTGGCACCTGACGGTATGCTAGCATAGTGGTAGGTAGATCAAATGTGAAACATATTGTTTGCATGTGCAAATGTGGGACTGCACCCTCTAGTGAGCTATCAGCGACGCAGGGGAAGGGTGGATGGGTTAGATCCACCTGCTCACATGCAAATGATGTGATAGAGTTCTACAATGGGCTTACTGTGAATAGACATAGAGAAACTACTGGAGGGGGTCACCGACGCATGGTAAACATGATGTAAAAGAAAAAAGAAAAAGCAAGCTTACTCATGGTAAGTGACTTCAGGCATAGAACCCCTTGAGGTAGAGCCTATTACGGGTATTATTCAAGAGGTGAACATTAGAGTTAGCGAAGAGATATGCCCCCTTGCCGAGACATCGACAGACAATGTATGGTCCGTACTACATGGAATTCAACTTCCCTTTCCCTAACTTATCGTTGGCTTGATCATAGAAGAGGATAAGGTCTCCCTCACTAAAAGTGTGAGGGTGGACATGGGAGTCAAAATGGGACTTCGACTGAGTCTTTGTTTCTTCGATCTTATGGAGAGAAGCATGACGGTCCTCATTGGTTTGTTCGAGCATAAGTATGGGTTCTTCTAATGGTGAAGTATTAGATAGAGGTTCGACGAAATGATGGAGCAACAAAATCTGGCACTCAATGGGAAGTATTGACTCCACACCATCGACCAAGTGAAACGAGGTAAAACTGGTGGCGGTCTTAACGATCACTCCTTCGTCGCAAAAGTGGTGTCAGGATAGATCAAGTGGATCTTCCACGGTCGAGGATGGGAAAGGACTACTGGAAGTAGAGATCATGTAAATGGTGGTGGTTGTGTCTGAGGAAGAAACCGAAGGGTGAATCTCCTCAAGGACAGTAATGTAGGAACTATTTCGTTTTACAAATCAGAAAGTGAAAATTTTACCTGTTGGAGAAAGTGCTATGTGGAATGGATCAATGCGTTTAAATGAGCAATGTTGAATGTGAACTATTTCGTTTTCAACTGTGGTTCATTAACTATGAGAGCGTTCTAATTGCCTGAACCTATGTTCTTGTTTGAATGCTTTTCAGTATATTTTGTGATGTTCTTTCCACTGTGAGTAATGGAGGTCGTTCATAGACAATTGGCTATATGGTTGTTGAAATATCTTTAAACTGTTCATGTGTATTGAAAGAAGTATTAGCTATATGTAACTTTTCATAATGCATGTACAAAATACATTACTCACTAATGAATGATAATCTTGCTTGCTAGCGATAGGTTAGGTAGGTAGTTGTGATTTATTGTTGCTTATGTGATTTAGATGCTCGTGAGCCTTAAGACGAGAGGTAAGAACCTACGCATCACATTGTGACTGCTCCTTGCATCTTTATCAACCTACATTGTTAATTAGGCACTTGCATTTCATAATTTAAGTCAAAATACAAAAACTCGGTGGACCGAGACGCAACCGGTAAAGCCCTTTGTTTTGTACTTGACCTACGGTAGCCGGACCGCAAACTGGATGGATTCCCCACACCAAACAGTCACGGGATATTTGGGAACGTTGACTGGGGAGAATCCCTTACTATTGTTGCCTGCAAATTTCTGAGCCTCAACAATTTTGGCGCTAGAAGGAGGGCCGCCAGTGCATAGCTGGCTGAGGAAACCCGTTTTCCCGAGACTTTTCCACCGGTAACAGTTCTGAAAGTAGTGGATTTCATAATCCAATTTCGGAAGAAAGAAGCAGAGAACATTTATTTTCTGTTAACAACGAAGTCGTTAATGACCCGAGAAGACACACCAGGGCATATGTAAAAAAGATTGGAGGATTGCCAATTATCCCTGAATTGCCAAGAAGGGAATATAAAAGGAAAGATCGTCCTATAGTAGAAGACTCAATGCTGGTTGGAGACTGGGAAGAACTTGTGGAAACAGCCTTACAAGAAGTTGTACTACCTTTGAACCAAGAAGGCCCAGATACCCCTCATAGTTCTCTAGCTCACACCCCTATTGGCTCACCTCCTCACTCTCCACTCGCACTCATGGCAGGCATGAATGCTAATCCTCTTCCCAACCCACCAAATCCACCACCTGCTTGGAGAGCCAGATCACCCTTAAACCTGACACCTCCATTACATGACTTACCTCAATCCTTTGAGAAGATTCTGCCCAAATTCAATCCAAGTGAAAAAACACTAGTAGATGATCACCTGCAGAGTTTTTACTTGGCAATAGAAGGGTTAAGGGCTGGGGAGTATGAAGATGTAGTTTGCAGACTATTCCTGCTACCCTCAAAGGGGCTGCGGCCTCATGGTATTTTGGGTTGCTCGCTAACTCTATCGCTGATTGGAATACCTTCGAGAGAATTTTCAGAAGTAAGTATGCAACTAAAAAGACTCATGCATCCCTCATGAAAGGACTGTGCGCATTGAAGAAGGAGAGAAAGGAGAAGGTGCACAGTTTTACTCAAAGATTTGCAGCATACCTCAATAATTTTTCTAATGCTGACAAACCTTCGGACAAGGTCCTGATTGAATATTATACCTCAGCTTTAGGCCCTGATTTGGCCATGTTTTCCAAAGGTAGGGCCAAGCCTACTTTGACGGAAACCTATGAAGAGGCGGAAATAGTGGAAGCTGAAAGAGAAAGTATCGAAGATTATCCTGAACAGTCAGGAGAAAAAGGTGGGGGAAGGAAAGCCTTATTGTTTACTAAGCCTAAGGAGGAGAAATCGCCAGACTATGAAAGTATGGCCAAAATGATGCAGAAACTCTCTAATAAAATCATAGACTTGGAGAAAGAGAAGGAAACTCAAAAATTCTACAGGCCTTATTACAAGAAAAGAGAGGACAACAATCAGCCTCAACCGCCTCCACACAATTCTGCATCTATGAATTTGACAGAGATAGGGATGGAAAATTTTTGCACTTTCCACCAACAACTCCACTCTGAAAAGAATTGTCTGCAATGGATAAATTCAATGACGTTGGTCATGAATCAGATGTTCAATTCTAGATTAACAGAAGATGAAGATGAAGAAAGAACAGAAAATATTACTTCAACGAAGGAACAAGAAGAGGAAACCATGGTTCTGTGGGATTCTGTTTCGTTATTTGATGCTGAAAAGGAAAAGAATCGAGGCCACAAGGACGTCATGGAAACCAACGTAGCAACAAGAAGCCAAGGGCCGGTTAAAGACAATAGTCTTATACTCCCCAAGATTAAGAGGCTTTAGCAAAATGTTAAGAGATTTCAAAACAGAGCCTCAGCCAAGAAAATTCTAGAATTCACCTTTACCAGGAAAGGGCCTAGGTAGAATGAAGCACAAGCCAAGCCCAATGAGGGAAAAATGAATGCTGATAAACCTCACCCCATTGAATAGCAGATGGATTATGACGTTGTGGAGGATTTAAAGAAGGTAAAGGCAAACGTTTCACTATTCGAGATGTGTAAAGTGCCGCAGCAAAAAGAAAAATTATTGAAAGCACTTGAAGCACCAGATGAGAAGTTGCCTACTGACAATCGGCCCAATGAGGAAAAATAAATCGGAGAAAGTAGCATTGGAGGTAAGTCTAAAAGAAAACATCCTCCTTTCCTCCTCACGTTTGAAATTTTTAATCATAACGTACATAATTTCCTGGTAGACTCAGGGGCATCGGTTAATGTCATGCCCATATCAGTCTGTAAAGGGATAAATGGGAAGCCTAAGCCATCCACTTGGAGAGTTGTCCAATTGGACAGGACGGATGTAAAAGTAATGGGTGAGATGGAGGATGTCCTGATCCTCCTGTCATCAAATGATAAAGTGTGCCAAGTCATTAATATCGTGGTGGCCGATATACCAGACGCTTACGGTCTTGTTCTGAGCAGATATTGGTCAGCGAAGCTGAATGGATATTTCACTTCTGATTGGTTGCATTTGTGGTTTCCATATAAAGGGAGTCCGAACCAAATTAAAATTTTAAGGGAGCCTCACATGAAATATAATGTTACTCGACTTGAAGAAAAGAATGAACCAGTGGATTCTGTCTTGGGAAACTATTTTATTGAATTGGAACCTAGAAACTACCAAGCAGAAGGAGCCAGCAACACATCTGATGCTCAGCCTGATCTCCTTCGTTTCTCACAGGCTGATGAGATTGACTAAAACATAGTAAATTTAGCAGTAGGAGTAGATTCACATTCAGTAGTTAGTGATTTTTGGACTTTGTTTTTTGATGGCTCTAAGACGTTAGAAGGGTCAGGGGCCGGCTGTGTCCTAATCGACCCCTAGAAGAATAAACATTTTCTTTCTTGTACATTAGAGTTTGAATGTACGAATAATACAGCAGAGTATGAAGCGCTGGTGCAGGGCTTAAGGAAAACGATTGAATTAAAGGTAAGTAATCTAAAAGTTTTTGGAGACTCTGAAATTATTGTGAAACAAATCCGCAATCAAATACATTGTGTTTCCCCTCACTTAAAGGCTTACCAAAATGAGGTATGGGACCTGCTTAAATGTTTTAATGCATTTAATATTATTTCAATTCCAAGACTAAAAAACACAGCAGCTGACTTGTTAGCCACTTCGGCCGCTAGGCTTGTACCCACTAATAATCGATGTTCTGTTGAATTGTTGTTCAAGACTTCAGTACCTGATATGATCACCAACCTACGAGTGTTCGATGATGACCAGCAGATTATAGAATGTTTAACAAATGACGACGTATTTAAAGGGGCGATTATAGATGATGAAGAACACCAGGCTGAGATGAAGTACGATAATTTCATCCCTAAAGGGGTTTGAACTTTGGAGAGGATGTTCGATTTAAATGAAAAAATCAGAAGACCAGCCAACGTGAAGACTCACAGCTCATCTTTATAGTTCGAGTTGATAAATTTAGGGACTGAGGCAAATCCTAAATTTGTAAATCTTGGCAAATGTTGTTCACCAGCAGAAAGAGATAAGTTCGTCAGTTTGTTTAGACAATATAAAGATGTTTTCGCCTGGACATACGAAGATTTAAAAACATACGATACCAGCATCATCAAGCATGTTGTCCCCATCAAATCCAATATCAAGCCGTATCAGCAGCCTTTAAGAAATATGCGTCCAAAATTGGAACCGTTGATTCAGAGTGAAATAAAGAAATTATCGGATGCTAGAATCATATTTAAGGTCAGACATTCTGAGTGGGTATCAAATCTGGTACCAGTGAGGAAAAAATCGGGAGAAATCAGATTATGCATGGATTTTAGAAATCTAAACCGCGCTTCCGATAAAGATAACTACCCTGTGCCACCCATAAAGCAATTGCTGCAAATGGTCTCTAGTTCTGAACTGTTTTCGTTATTAGACAGTTTCTCTGGCTACAATCAAGTACTAGTAGCCGAGGAAGACAGATTGAAGACAACGTTCAGGACCAAATGGGGAACCTTTGCCTACAGAAGGATTCCCTTTGGGCTTATAAATGTGGGAGCAACGTTTCAGAGGGCTATGGACATTGATTTCTGCAGATTGATTGGCCGAAGTGCTGTAGTGTACCTTGATGACATTACAATATTCTCAAAGAAAAGAGAAGAGCACGCGTTTCACTTAAAGCAAATTTTTGAACGCTGTCGGAAATATGGCATCTCCCTCAATCCTAAGAAGTGTGTGTTCATTGTCACGGAAGGCAAGTTGTTGGGTCACATAGTTTCAAAGAAAGGAATTTCTATAGATCCAGAAACAATTAAGGCCATTGAACAAATCCCCTTGCCCCATAATAAAAAAGGGATGCAATCTTTTATGGGAACTCTAATCTTCATGTGAAGATTTGTCCCTGATTTCGCTCAGATTGTTAAGCCGCTGCAGCAGATGGTGAAACAAAACGCACAGTTCAAGTGGACTGAGATTAAGAAGAATGCTTTCAACAAAATTAAGACTGTTGTTGCACATGCACCCTCCCTAAAAAACCCAGATTTCGAGAAAGACTTTATTATGTATACCTTTGCATCCGATGATTCGCTAGCAGCTGTGCTTATGCAAAGGGAAGATGGGGGGGATGAATTCCCAATGTCCTTCATGAGCATTGGTCTACAAGGGGCTGAATTAAATTACCCAGCCATTGATAAGAAAGCTTATGCAGTATTCAAAGCAGTTAAGCAATCCAGGCCTTATATTTTAAAAAATCGAACCAAAGTAATAGTCCCCTACCTAGTTGTAAGGTCCCTTCTTATACAGAAGGAGTTAGGAGAAAGAAGGGGCAACTGGGTTACAGCTCTTCAAGAGTATGACCTTGAATTCAAACCAGCCTCTATAGTTAAAGGACAGGGGTTTTGCAAACTGATGACTAAAAATGGGAACAATGAAGAACACGCCTGGGAGGATGAGGCCGAATTACATTTAATGGATGTATGTCATGTGTTTACAGCTCCCAAGTCTTGGTATAGAGACCTCGTGCATTACCTGCAAGAAGGACTGTTACTAGAACATTGGAATTCTAAGCAAAGAAGAGCATTACGTCTTAAATCAACTGCCTATCAGATTGTTGAAGAAGTATTATTCAGAAAAAATTATGGCGGAGTTCTCCTGAGATGCTTAGAAAAGGAAGATGCAAAGAAAGTAATGACAGATTTGCATGACAGGCCTGCTGGGGGACATTATTCAGGAGACACTACAGCCCACAAAATCCTCAGGGCAGGTTACTATTGGCCTATTCTTTTCAAAGATGCACACGCACATGTCAGGAAATGTGATATTTGCCAAAGGTGTGGTGGGAGACAACCTAAAGCAGCAGCACCCCTAAATCATGTGATGATCACGGAGCCATTCGAGCAATGGGGGTTGGATATTATTGGAGAAATAAAACCGAATTCTTCCCTCCAACACAAATACATTCTGACCGCGACTGATTATTTCACTCGCTGGGTCGAAGTTATCCCACTGCGAAAGATAAATGAAGATGAGGTCATCAGCTTCCTGCAAGATCATATCATGAACAGGTTTGGAGTTCCAATTTCGTTAGGTTTTGATAATGCCAAGTACTTTTTGTCAATTAAATTAACTGCTTTTGCTCATGATAAAGGGATAAAATTGCATTATTCTGCTAACTACTATCCACAAGGAAATGGCCTGGCTGAATCCTCTAACAAAAATCTGATTAGAATTTTAAAGAAGATTGTAATAGAAAACCAGAGGAGTTGGCACTCAGCACTACCAAACGCCCTTTGGGATGATAGAGTCACCCCCAAGTCTACGATAGGAGTGTCACCATATACCCTAGTCTATGGTAAAGAAGCCATTCTTCCTCCCAATATCATGCTACCCTCCTCCATAATAGCTCAAGAGTCTAGAGGGTCGGAGAATGAAGTTTTGCAGATGAGGATATGCAATCTTCTGAAAGCAGAAGAGGCTAGATCTAAAGCCAGGGAACGCTTTAAGCAATAGCAGGAGTTAGTAAAGAGATGGTTCGACAAACATAAAGCTGGAACAAAAGACTTTCAAGTAGGAGACTTAGTCCTCAAATGGGATCACCCCCATGATGAGAAAGGAAAGCACACTAAATTCCAGCAGTTGTGGGTAGGTCCTTTTCAGATTGCAGCAAAGCTTGGCCCTTCTACTTATAAGTTGCAAGATCTACAGGGGTGGGAAGAGAACTTACCAGTGAATGGTTTTGTTCTCAAGCCTTATTTTTTCTGAGTTTCTTTGAGTTCTTCTGTCTTGTATATAAATAATCTATTTGGCTGTCTTTTGAGTCATGTTTTTCAATTTGTTTTAGTTTGATTTTTATTGATTCCAATTAAGGGAACGAGCCCGCAGTTGCATGGAGAACATCAAAATGTTTGGGAATGATAAACATTTTTGGGTCTCAGACTATGTGTTGCTAAAAGAACTTCTTCCAGTTTAGTAGTTTTCTCGAATAATCTCTATGTGCATTGAAGTCGTTCTTAACCCCTGTGAAATAAACCCGGTCTGAAGAGTCTGGAATACTATGTTGAGGCTCCATCCACGTCACACTTAAAATGTTCTAAGGAGCGACAGCAGAAGATCCATGGAAAGGAACAAGGTGAACAGTATATTAAATATAAATGATCCCATGCCAAGAAACGAATGCCAAAAGGCAAATAAGAATAAAAAACTCCTATGAAAGCATCATACATCAAAGCAGATGCTAAATCATAAGTACTAACTTGCCACAAGATCCTCTCCGTCCGTGAGCTGAAACATGAAGTACATCGCCCACACAAAAGGACACTATGGGATAGAGGATCCTGAATTAAAATTCAATAAGAAAGGCATGCAGGAGGACTCATATGAAAAGGGACAAAAGTCCAAAAGCACAAAAGTGCTAAAGTGGCATGGGAATGAGGAACAAACGAAAATTTATGTTTACCATATGCTACAATCCTGTGGTGTCCAAGCTATCAGCTACCTGAAGACAAAAGTAATAATGAAACCCATCCTCTGGCCTCAACAGAGTTATGTGGACTTGAAAATCTTGGTTTCCACTCTCCTAAATTGGACTATCATCAATGATTAAAGGTACACACTTTGGTCATTTGAGAAATCCGGATAGCTGGAAGAATTCAATAGATGCATTTATTTTTAAACAGTCTGTCACTCAAATAAAAATCGCCCAGAGATCTAGGTTCACTAGGTAATCGCCAGTTGTTGCAGCTGCAACCGTTCTCCCCAAATTTCTCAAATTTTGGGCCCCTCCTCATGTTTTAGTGTTGTTCTTAAATCATAGGATCCTGGAACTTATTGGTTGGTTTTAATTTTGAATGATTTTGCAAACTGATTTTCAGCCGTTTTCAAGGGTTATCTATGTTCGAATTTTGTGATTGATCGCAGATGTGAGTTTGGTTTACTATCCGATGATAAATCGGATCTTTTGTTCTTTGAGTCCGCAGTTTCGAAAGTAAATTGGTTTTTAACCTTTGCTAATTTTCTGTTTAAAATCTTTCGAGCACTTAATTTTTCTGTTAAATCGGACGTCACACTATGTTAAATCGGTTGCTTTTGTCCATTTCCCTTCCGCCATTGCGGCTCCCAAAGCGGCTTAGCGTTCGAAGCGTAAAGAGCTCCGACTGCCGATGCATGTTGACCCTTTCTGTCGTGGACCCGTAGCCTCTTCTCTTCCGCTGTTGTGGCTCCCAAAGCAACTTAGCACCTGAAGTACAAAGCGCTTCGACGACCGATGCTTATCAGTATTTTAGTCGCGCGTGTCTTTAACCTTCTCTTTTCCACCGTTGCAACTGGGAAATTCCTTTAGCTTCCGAAGCGTAAAGCCGTCCGACTTCCGATTAAAGCTCCTCCCATCCATGTTTCGCGTGACTTTAGCCCTTGTCTTTTCAGCCGTTGCGGCTAGGAAAGCCTTTTCACATCCGATGTCAAAGCCTTCTGACTGCCGATTTAGAACTTTCCCGCCCATGGCTTGATCAAAACTCTTTCCAGATCAAGGGATGCACCTCGCCGTTTTCTTTTGGATTAGCCGTTTTAGGTGGTTAATTTTAATGTTTAAAACGCCATTCCAATGAATGATGCACAATAATTGATTGCAGGTAGAACTCAATGGACTGTTGAGGCGACCACGGTGTGAAGGCATAGATTGATCAAATCGAAACCGGCAAGGTCGCAAGGAAGACAAAGAGAAGGAAAAGACAAAATCGAAAGCAGCAAAAACGCAGTTCTGAAAGGTCCAGCAGTTACTCAACTAATCATGAACATACGAAGAAAAGATGGAGAGAGGGATATGAAACGTTGAAGAGACTGAAAGGATAGAGTTTGGGGGGAAGCCCAAACGGTCGGCTGTTGTAGTTTAAATATTGGAAAGTAGAACTTAGAAAGGGATTTTTCACTGGCAAACTTGGAAACCTTTTTCTTGTAAGAGGAACTATTTCGTTTTACAAATCAGAAAGTGAAAATTTTACTTGTTGGAGAAAGTGCTATGTGGAATGGATCAATGCGTTTAAATGAGCAATGTTGAATGTGAACTATTTCATTTTCAGATGTGGTTCATTAACTGTGAGAGCGTTCTAATTGCCTGAACCTATGTTCTTGTTTGAATGCTTTTCAGTATATTTTGTGATGCTCTTTCCACTGTGAGTAATGGAGGTCGTCCATAGAAAATTGGCTATCTGGTTGTTGAAATATCTTTAAACTGTTCATGTGTATTGAAAGAAGTATCAGCTATCTGTAACTTTTCATAATGCATGTACAAAATACATTACTCACTAATGAATGATAATCTTGCTCGCTAGCGATAAGTTAGGTAGGTAGTTGTGATTTAGATGCTCGTGAGCCTTAAGACGAGAGGTAAGAACCTGCGCATCACATTGTGACTGCTCCTTGCATCTTTATCACCCTACATTGCTAATTAGGCACTTGCATTTCATAATTTAAGTCAAAATACAAAAACTTGGTGGACCGGGCTGTAACCGGTAAAGCCCTTTGTTTTTTACTTGACCTACGGTATCCGAACCGCAAACCGAACAGATTCCCCACACCAAACAGTCACGGGCTAGTTGGGAACATTGACTGGGGAGAATCCCTTACTGTTGTTGCTTGCGAATTTCGGGGCCTCAACACAACCTCAATGTCGATCAACACCGTTTTACCAGTTTGGTCAACAGGAACATTAATGAGAATCCCATGTGGTTGAGTGGAGCAAACATCGTAGGTGTGAAGATCTATGGTAGAAGGTTGAAGGGTAGGAGACCAGAGTTTCTTCCAAATTCTAGTTGACATAACGCAAGTGGATGCCCCTTCATTAATAATGTATTGATGTATGACCAAATTTTGAATTGATATAAGACTTGGAAGGCGATAGTAGACGGCATCCTAGGTTCTCCTTGATCCAAGTTGAAGGTGATAAACCTGAAATCATAGGGATCAATGACACCTAACATGGAAAACAATTCTTTACGCTATGTTGGGCAAGTTTTAAGCACTTCCAAAGAGGACATGGTTGTAGGATATTGGGCCAAGTCATCAACTATGTTGTAGTTGAGGGAAGCTCTAGCAATAGCATTGTTTGCAACACGATGCATAATAAAATGTGGGGCTCTAGCTTCCCCATCTACGGGGGGTCTCGGTAAGTGGAGAGACATGTTGGGAGTAGTAGAGGTAGACGTCGCTGATGGGTCAATAATTTCTGTGGTGGATCCATACTAGTTGCGCCGAGTCTGGAGGTTAACTTTGGACAATAATTTCATGAGGTGATGGACACCAGCCTCAACAGGTGGGGCCGCAATAGCTGGGGCCATGGGTTGAGTGGTGGACATCCCTTGGTGTGGTAAGGGTTTTTTAAGCACCATAGGCAGAGGACCTAGTGGTGCAGGGCTGGGCTGAGCCAGAGCAACCGCGTTCGGATCACGTACTTGAGCACCATTCTGGAGAAGTTGTTAAACGTGATCCATGTGAGGAGACATATGAGTGTAATGACTATAGTTGTTACAAATAGAACACAGATGGTCAGTCTGTGTTGATGTAATTGTAACTTTGGAATGTATTCACTTGTATATCTTATTTATTGTACCGCAATGTTTATTCCGGGAAGTGTCTGTAATGTATTTGAGTCATGTCATGCCCTGATGTTCCTATCAGGAGATTCAATAATGTAAACAAGTCATGTCAAGTAATTGTGGGTAACCCTCCTTATTTTTCAAGGGTTAGAGTCCCCGCAGTTGTGGGGCCCTAGGGTTATTAGACTCTCCTAGAGATGTCAGCTCTAGTAAGTAATTGTTAAGTGAGGCCAACATGTTGGAGTGGACATTAAGTGAAAAAAATAATATAAATAGAGTGTGAGCCTCTCTATTTATCACACACACACTCACTCACTAGGGCGCATGAGTGAGAGAGAAGTTGCTGGGACAAGAGAGAGACTACTGCTGCCAGGAGATCATCTTACTATTTTGGGGTTTTAATTTTGGTGTTGATTCTATCTCTGAGGAAGTTGTGGGGTTTTTTCCTTTATGGTTTCCCCAAGGAAAATTTTTGTGTCTATTTTCTCTTGTGTTTTATTATTGTGCTTGTTATTCTCTCAGTTAAAGATCCTATTATAATGCTAGCTTGAATGATAAAAATATAACATGGTATCAGAGCTAACCTGAGAAGAAGACATTGTGCAGTTGCAAAAGCTAGGGATTCTTACTTTTTGGGTCTCTCTCCACAATCCATCAGAAAAAGTATGCTAGGTTGACTCTCCATTGAAGGGTGCATCTTTCTGTCGAAGCATTCAATTTTGAGCATTTTTAGTTTTTGGTGCAGGAAATTAGGGCTTCTTATAGAAGCGAAATTTTTGAGTGAGCCCAGCATAGGATTTTTGTCCTCATCAAAATCAAATTTTAGAGACTTGGGTCGATATTTTTGGTTGGGTACAACTCCGGGAAAGTCAAACCCTAGTTTGACATTGGGCCAAAAAAGCCCTAAAATACTAAAACTGATAACTTTTGATACATTCGCTATATATCGGGATTGGAGAAGGATCCGGAGCTGAAACATTCACAGGCCGAATATAAAATCCTGATTTACATTGTGTCCAAATTTTCAGCCTCGGCATCGCAATATTCTAGGAGATATGATCCCTTCAAGTTAGGATTCTAGCCTCTTCCAGCATTCATCCCTAAACAGCACACCCGGGGAGAATTGCTATATCGCAAGACACAAAGGTCCAAATGAAATGTCTAAAGATTTTCTAGAAAGGGCATAGACAAAAAAAAATTTGATAGAATTTTTAGACCTCGAAGATGAAACACTAGCACGTGGCAGTCTATACAACTTCGCTATGTTGAACAGTCCTGAAACAGGTCACCTTGGGAAAACGATCATAAGTCGTAATTGGTGAAACCAATTCTAATGAAAGCCATGGTGTTGGAACATGGATAGGATAGGATACATCAGTGAGAAGTTTCAAACACAGAGGAGCAGTAATTTAAGAGATATCACAGAAACAGTATCAAGAATTTCTATAGAAGAAATTGGAAAACTAGGGCTTCCTGTTCCGGGAACATCCCTCCACTGTTTTCAGAAAAGGAGTACATTGGACATCTCACCTTAAAGAGGTATATATTTCTAGACAATTATATCTAAAATATTCCAAGCTTTTAAAATTAGGGTTTCTCTGACAAACCCTAGATCAGCCAGCTCCGGAACAAGGACACACACCTCAAATTAGTAAGATCTAATCTTTTGCTATTTTCATTTGAGGTTCTCATTTCAAAGTGATCTATCACATCAGCTTGATTTTAAGATTGGTGAAGTTGACAACTTCCAAGCATGGAAGTATAGGATCTCACTAGTCCTTGAAGGAAATGAATTGGACACCCACATAAGTAGAGAGGTTCTAGTTCTAGAGGGAGATGAGGCTAAAAGCCTTACACAAGAAGAACTTGGTCAAGGCCAAGAAGATCATTGTTGATTCAATAATGGATCACCTTGTACCACAAGTGTCTTTCCTAAATCCACCGAAAGAGATGTTTGATTCCTTGACCAAGCTATTTGAAGGGAAGAACATAAATCGAAAGATGACCTTAATAAACCAGTTGAAGAATGAGAAGATCCAGAATGCAGAGACCATACAATCTACTTTACACAGGTCTCTCAAATCAAAGAACAACTTGTAGCAGTAGAAGAAGAAGTGGAGAATGAAGAAGTAGTGATAGCCACCTTGAATGCATCCCAAGATCATAGGATTCATTCATGCGAGGAATGTGTGCCAAAAGGAAGTGATTACTTTCAGCAGACTCTGGGAAGAAGAATAATCCCAACTCATAATAAGAGAAGAGAAGATGGGAGCAATTGAAGATCAAGCTCTCACCATCCAAAGAAGATCCCTCAAGCGATGAGAAAAATGAAGGACTCAAATCTTGAAGAACCTCTTATTCATCTTAGCATTTGGATAAGAAACGATGCTATTATGAATGAAGAAGATGATAAAGTTGAAGGCTCAAGAAGGAGTCTACGCACGAAACAAATAAAGATAGTATTCAATTGTCATTTCATGATATTGTTTTGTTATGCATTTGTTTATATTCAGTTGATGTATTGTGCATGATAGAATGAAGTTCATTAATGACACTATACTACTAATATGCATGTGATGGGTAAGTAGCTCATGGTGCTATACAACTCTCCATTGCTACTTATCTAGAATAAAACCTCTTTGCTGACATATTGGATTAGTGCACAATCTCAATGTTGTCCTGGTGGAGATGGAAGGCATCTAGAAAAGTTTCCGTGAGATATGGATGAATGTTTTATTGGCTAAAATAGTTGCATAATCATATATCTTGATGCAAAAGAATTTTTCATTATGAATATACCTTATGAAATGTTTCTAACCATACCACTAATGCATTTGACTTGTAGGAAAGATTGCGTAAAATCACCTACAAGCAAAGAAGGATGAGACTTGTTACAATGAACAAGTGACGACAGTTCAAGAGGAAGAATAATATGATGAATGTAGCGACATTATTGATGCAGACCCTTCCATCTATGAAGAAGTAACCAAGAATAAAGGGAAGACCATTTCAAGAAGAATTATGTCTAGGATGCAGTATTGATATGTGAAGGGAAGTTCCTAGTTCTATCATGCAGTAGATGTAAACATCATGAGATACAAGGCAAGATTCGTAGCACGAGGCTTCTCATGAAAAGAACGCATAGACTACAAAGAGACATATGCAGCGAGTGGGAGTTGAGACACATGATAGACATAATCATGAAAATGAAAGAAGGCCTTGTACGAGTTCAGAAGACACCCATGGGATAACACATACATGATGATCTTGATGAGGATCTTAACCTTTGCTGCAAGGTTGAAGATGAAAGCCTATAGAGGATGACAAGCTCAGTGATCCTAGATGGATACATATAATATTAGTAGTAGAGGAGGCTACTTGTCACTTCGATGTAGAATGTTTCAATGCATAGAGTACGAAAGATAGAGGGAGAATGATGCTTCGCTTCAAAGGGAGTGACTACAGAAGATCCTGAGGTTCAACATGGTATGACAGGATGGACAGATTACTTATGACTCTAGGCTTTACTGAGAGTAAAGTGGATTCCAACCTTTGCTTCAAGGTTGAAGAATAAATAAAAATGATGCTCCTATTATATGTTAATGACTTGTTGCTGACAGAAAAGAGGAACTCATTAAAGTTGCAAGAAGGAGACTTGCTAGCGAGTTCGAGATGAGGACTTGGATATGATGCACTACTTTATAGGCATGGAGGTGTGGCAGAATCTCCCTGGGACAAGGGAAGTATGCAGTAGAGATATTGAATAGGTTTAGGATGATGGACTGCAAGTCCATGACCACACCCATGGCATCGAACCTGAAGCTACTGAGTGTTGCTTCATCAGATTTGGTTGATTCCACGATGTATCGTCAGATGATTGGGTCCTTGATGTACCTGATGAATACGAGACCAGATATTTTCTTTGTTGTGAACACCTTGAGAGAATTCCTGATAGATCCGAGACAATTTCACTTGATTGCTGCAAAGCATATTCTGAGGTACCTGAAGGCTACAGGATTATGGGCTCAAGTATGAGGCGAATAAAAAGATTAACCTAGAAGGTTATGTTGATTCAGATTGGGCAGGCAGTGCCATCGATAGGAAGAGCACTTCACAGTGTTACTTCAGTATGGGATCAGGTGTGATCTCTTGGTTTAGCAGGACGCAGTCCTATGTGGCACTGAGTATAGCTGAAGCAGAGTATGTTGTAGCTTGTTCAACTAGTTGTAAGGCATTATGGCTAAGGAAGCTACTGTCTAATTTATTTTTTGTCTAGTTGGATGCTACTTGTATATATTGCGACAACCAGAGTTGTGTGAAGTTGTCGGAGGGCCCAGTGTTCCATGACAAGTCAAAGCACATCGTGATCAAATATCACTATATCAGGGATATGGTGCAGAGAAGAGCAGTGAAGCTCTAGTATGTTGCGATGGACAAACATATAGTTGATGTGTTGATGAAGCCATTAGCCAGAGTGAAGTTTGAGTACTTCAGGGAGAAGCTTGATATTCTCCACATCGAGGTTCCCTCCAAGGGGAAGTAATGAGTCCGTGAGCCATTCTAACATGGTGAGAGGATTGGTTCCTTCCATGGTCCTATGTAAGGGCTGAGCCATTCTATCATGGTGAAAGGATTGGTTTATTCCATGTCAGATATGAGTGCTGAGCCATTCTGATGTGACTATAGGATTGATTCCTACATGATCAGATATAAGTGTTGAATGCCATTCTTGGAATGGAGGCACCTAGTCAGTTACCAGGAATACTCGGCTTGGTGATGAGATTCCATTCTCTGGGAGAATGGAGGCACCTGGTCAGTTACTAGGAATACTCAGTCTGGGACTGAGGGCCATTCTGATGTGATTGTGGGATTGGTTCCTACATGATTAGATATAAGTGCAGATCCATTCTAATGTGATTGTGGGATTGGTTCCTACATGATCAGATATAAGTGCAGATCCATTCTGATGTGACTGTGGGATTGGTTCCTACATGATCAAATGTAAGTGCATAGCCCTTTCAACATGTAGGTTGGATTGGTACCTCACATGGTCGAATGTAATTGCTGGGCCTTTCTAACATAGATGACTGGATTGGTTCCTCTCATGGTTAGATGTGAGTGTTAGGCCTTTCTGACATAGATTATTGGATTGGTTCCTCTCATGGTCAGATGTGAGTGTTGGGCCTTTCTGACATAGATGACTGGATTGGTTCCTCTCATGGTTAGATTTGAGTGTTGTGCGTGCCTTTCTGACATGGTCTTGGATGTGTTCCTCTCATGGTCATATGTAAGTGTTGGGCAGGACATTCTGACTTAGGGTCAAATATAAGTGCTGAAGAAGACCTACATGGAGGCTAGGCCTACAACCAACATGAAAAAGGGCTGGATCTGTAGAACTTCCTGTGATGAGAAGAATCAAGAGACAACACCTATGATGATGATCCAGTAGAGATGTTCTAGAACTAGAGATGATCTAGATCCAGTGATGATCCAAACCCAGAGATGATCCAGATCCAATGATGATCCAGATCCAGAGATGATCCAGATCGACTGATGATCCAGATCCAATGATGAAGATGACTTGAAGATGAAGATAAATTAAAGATGAAGATGACTTGAAGATGAAGATGACAAGAACTTGACGATGATTCAGACAATACAGAGAAGAAGACTTGTGCTGATAAATTGTGTCGAGAGAATACCTTCCTAGTTAAGAGGGAGTGTTGATGTAATTGTAACTTTGGAATGTATTCACTNAAATGTTTATTTCGGGAAGTTTCTGTAATGTATTTGAGTCATGTCATGCCCCGATGTTCCTATAGGGAGATTCAATAATGTAAACAAGTCATGTCAAGTCATTGTGGATAACCCTCCTTATTATTTAAGGGTTAAATTCCCTGTAGTTTTGGGGTCCTAGGGTTATTAGACTCTCTTAGAGATGTCGGCTCTAGTAAGTAATTGTTAAGTGAGGATGACATGTTGGAGTGGACATTAAGTGAATGAAAGAATATAAATAGAGAGTGAGCCTCTCTATTTATCACACACACACTCACTCACTAGGGCGCATGAGTGAGAGAGAAGTTGCTGTGATAAGAGAGAGACTAATGCTGTCATGAGATCATCTTACTTTTTGGGGGTTTTACTTTTGGTGCTGATTCTATCTCTGAGGAAGTTGCAAGGTTTTCTCCTTTATGGTTTCCATGAGGAAAATATTTATGTCTATTGTCTCTTGTGTTTGATTGTTGTGCTTGTTATTCTCTCAGTTAAAGATCCTAATATAATGCTAGCTTGAATGATAAAAATCTAATAGTCTGTAACTGTGGGTTCTTCCCTGGTCAATTGGTTCATTGGGGATTATGTGCAGGAGGTTCGACACCAATGTTGTTGGGAGTGTTGGCCTGCTAGTTGTCTCCTTGCAATTGAGTATTTCCTCAATTTCTACCTCTCTTGTTCTTTCCCTGCCCCTATTGGTTATTGGGGGCAAGTTGGTTAGGAAGGTTTTGCTAAGCATAACCTGCAGAAACTGGAGGAGTCGGGGTGGGAGCTGGAGTTGGTTACACATGTGGTGCATAATATACTGGAGGAGCAGGAGGGGTTGGAGAGTCATCAAAACTATAACGTGGATGTCTCCCCTGTTACATGCAGAAGCACCTGCCTTAGCTTAATGGGAGTATAAGGAAGAGTTTGAATGTAAAACAAAACAAGAAACATATTAGTAACACAAAGCAAATATTTTTAAACTTTTTTGGAATATAAAATGGAAAAAATTAACACATATAAATAAAGAAAAATATACACTCTTTCTTGTAAAGTGAGCCACTGTGGTCATCTTTGGAAGTGGTCCACCTCTCCACAAGATGGTTTTCCAATGGTCTCCAGGTGGCTACGGAGAATTTCTCAACGTACAATGTGGGAATTGTATGGTGACGAGATGATGGAAAAATTGTGTGCGAATACTTAAGAGAATGAAATTAAAAATAGCTATGATATCATGTGAAAATTGATTCACAATAGGATCTAGGAGCTAATGGGATTCTCATAATTCAATATTACACACAATTATGCACAAAAACAACAGAAAGAGTAAAATTATCATACACAAATGTAGTCAATAACTGATATTATTATAATTATCCAATATGTAAATATGTCTGGATGAGTTTTATATTACATTAAGTAGAAATTGTTAGCCTTTGGAGGCCATCTGGATGCATACAAGTGTCAGACTTTGATTTGACCTCCAAACCCCCCTAGCTGGACCAATGAGCTCCCTAACCATCCCAAACCATGACAAATACAAGTGTGAACATGGTTGGAGGATGCTGGAACATAAATGAAGGCATGCTGGTCATGGGTGAGGACATGGGCGAGTGGGAGTGGGTCTAGGAGGCAATAAATGCCCAAGGAAAGCTAAAAACCACCACAAACATGCACTAGCGCCTATGGTCAAACACATTCCCTAATTTAAGGGATGTGGAGCACACCAATAATGATCTTTCATCAATGAGAGAATCTATACTTTTGGAATGATCAAAGTTGAGTGCCTAAATTGTCAAAATGATCAAGGTGGAGTTCCTCAACTGTGCTTAAATGATCAGCATAGACTAAGTTTTGGACCATATGACATAGAATAAAGCTAATGAAAAGTATCCTAGGTGTATGATCATGGTACTAAGGTGTATTAGTGCTCTAACAAAGCACTTGGTTGGAGAATATTTATTGGTAAGCACTATTATCTTTATTTCCATTTAAGGTTCTCATTTTTATCAAGATGACAAACAATACCAAGCCTAATGAAAAGCTTGAAGGAGCTAAGAAATTCTAGGCATGGAAGTAGAGAGTGCTTCTCTTATTAGTAGAGCATGAAACTATGTCAAGGAAGAAGTTACAGAGATAAAGGGATATGAAGACAAGGATATATGCAAAAGGAATATTGGCAAGTCCAAGAGGATCATTACTAACTCTATCAAGGATCGCTTTATCCCACATCTTTCCTCCTTTAAGACTCCCAAGGAGATGTTTGATGCACTGACCAAGATATTTGAAAGAAAGAAAATTAGCTAGAATATGACCTTGAGAACTCAACTGAAGAATGTGAAAATACAAATTTTAGATACCATCCATTCCCACCTTACAAGGGTCTCTCAAACCAAAGAACAACTCGAAGCGGTTGGAAACCAAATTGAAGAAGCTAGATCAGAAAATATAGGTGAATATCATAATCAAGTGTTAGAAACACATACGAAGAAAGAGAAGTTCATATGAATAAGACTCTCTCAAGAAGCCTACAATATTCAAGATGTATAATAATACTCATAGGTACCAGAAATAAAACTCAACATTCAAATATTACTCTTGTCAAAAATTGGGACACATTGCAAGGAATTGTCCCCATGCAATAGTTCAGATCAAAAAATGAAAGACTATTGTTGATGAAGAATGAAACCTACACTAGTTGAAGAAAGAATCAGATAAATAATTTGTTCAAGCATGACTATGAACACTTGGAAATGATGTCAATAGATATTTTCCAAGCTATCAACATAGATCCAAGAGGATCCAGTGCTTCTAAAATACATTAGGACCAAGGTTGAAGTATCTACAAGTTTTATAAGTTCATAACTTAATCAATCCTTAGAACTTGTAAGGAATAAAAGATCAAAATGGATCCAACCAAACAAACAAAGATAACTATTTGAATTTCCATTTTCTGTATATCTAATTGTTTAAATGATATAGTTCAATTATGTACATATTTATGTTCCTATAATCAGGAAATGCATTATGCATGTTAGAGTGAATGCGTTGAAGAACAATATACTACTAATATGCATGTGATGGGTAAGTATCCTATGGTGTTTCACAACATTCTATGAGGCATTATTGTGTATCTAGAATGAAACCTCTTTTCTAACATGTTGAGAGTAGTGCATGCTCTCAATATTATGTTGTGGTAGAGATGGAAGACATCTAGAAAGTCACCATATGTATATGGGATATGGATGAGTGTTGTGCTGAAGCATTGGCTAAAATGGTTGAATAACTGTGTGATTTATGCATTGTCATTAAAATGTCAATATGTTTCAATGATTATGAAATGTTATTAATCAAATTACTAAATTTAACTTGTAGGAAATATCGTGTGCCATGACCTACAAGAGAAGGATGATAAGACTTGTTCCGAAGAATAAGTGATTTTTCAAAAACCTTCATTTACAAGATCAAGCATTCTACAAAAGTACAAAGCAAGGTTCATGATTTCTCTCGAAAAGAGGGATTTGATTATGACAAGATGTTTTCTCCAGTGACCAAGAACACTTCTTCAGTGATGGATATTACATTATATAGATGGCGTAATTGAAGCAGGAGTGTATATCAAGAAACCCCTAGAGTTAATGACTCCCTACAGAGAATCAAATGCATGCAAGAAGGATGTGTACGAACTTAGAAGGCACCCATGGATTTTCATGTCAGGACATATAGTTACATGACGAGCTTAATAATTCAACTTTTGCTACAAGGTTGAATATGGTTTCTTACAGGGGATGGGAATCTCATAGATGGGTGTAAGAGGGAACTTGCAACAGAGTTCGAGATGAAGGATATTTTTATCTAGTGAACTTGAGATAAAGAAGCTCATCTCAGTAGACTCATTTGATGGGAGATGACATAGATGGATACATAGAAGATCATCATTAGAGAATCCTACCAATCACTTTAGTGTTGACCTTCCCGATACAGGGAGTACAAGATGTTAATATGTAGAGGAAAGATAGTGCTTATTTATAGAGAGAGAAGGAAAGCTCTGCTTCAGAGGGAGTGACTACAACACATATTTTGAAAGCAAATTGAGAGACATTATCACTTAGACTCTATCCATGCAAAATGTTTTTTTCCTTAGTATCTCTGGGATATGCTCATAGTGATATCAAATGTCTCCTTTCACAAAGAGGAAGTGTATGTGGATCAACCACTAGGGTTTGAGACACATGACATGCATACACATGTGTGAAAACTTAAGAAGGCCTTGTATGGTTTGAAACAAGCACCTAGTACATGGTATGATATTATATATGGACTTCTAACAAGCCTGGGATTTACCAAGAGGAAAGCAGATTCCAACCTTCACATCAAGGTTGAGGACGAAAAAAAAAGGATACTAATATTATATCTAGATGATTTGTTCTTGATAGATGATGAGGAGCTCATTATAGAAACGAAGAGGAAGCTCACCATGGAGTTTGAGATTAAGGACTTGGGTATGATGCACTATTTCTTAGGTCTTGAGGTGTGGAAAAAACTAGATAATATTTTCCTTAGTCAAGGAAAATATGTGGTGGATATCCTAAAGAGATTCAAGATGATGTATTACAAGGCCATGGCTACACCAATGGCATCAAAATTGAAGGTGTTGTGTGATACTACTTTAGAGACAGTTGATGCCACAATATACAGGCCCTATAATTGGTTCATTGATGTACTTGACAAATGTGAGGTTGAATATATGCTTTGTGGTGAACACATTGAGTCATTACATGTTAGATTTTATACATGTTCACTTGATTACAATAAATCATGTGTCGAGGCACCTACAAGGTATGATTAATAATGGGATTAGATATGTGACAGATCATAGGATTAACCTACAAGGTTGTGTTGACTCATATTGGGATGGTAGTGTTATAGATAGGAAGAGCACTTCAGGATGTTGCTTCAGTTTGTGGTTTGACATGATTTTTTGGTTCAATAAGAAGAAAATGAGTGGGGCCCTGAGTATAGAGGAGGCAGAGTACATTGCAATTTGTTCAACTAGTTGTGAGGCAATTTGGATTTGGAATCCACTTGTAGGATTGTTCAATATTGAGTTAGAGGTGACTTGCATTTTCTACAACAACCAGAGCTATGTGAAGTTTCCAGAGAACCTAGTGTTTCATGAAAATTTGAAGTAGATCGAGATATTTTGGACATAGGAAAAGATAGACAGAATTCAGCCAAAATTCTACTCAGGAAGATGAAGATTCAAGTCACATGAAAGAAGAGTCACAATGGAAGAAGAGATGTGACGAAGGAACCTGTGATAAAAGAAGCCACGTCGGAAGGAACCACGACATAAGAGGAATAAATTAGTTGAAAAGAAAAGTTTGACTAATGTTGAAAGATTTAGTTAAGACTAAAAGTTTTCTTTTAGAAAATAAATCATGATTGTATTTTGGGTCGATAGTGCCTATTTTTAGATGTAACTAAACGTATGAAAATAGAAACACAACATGTCAACTAATAGTTGTGAGTCATTTGATGGTTAAATCAATAATTGTAAGATCTAAAAGCTTATAAAAGCGAGAACCCAAGTTATGTGCAAGTAGGTCGAGGTTGAGAGAGAAGAGAGTTGCTTAGTTAGAGAATTGATCTAAGTTGTGTGCATATCGGCAATTAAGAGAAGAAGAGAATAAATACATAAACCAAAACCATAGAGCATGAGATGAGAGAAGTATGAACGAATTGTAAATAATATCTAAAGAAGAGTCTGCAATATCAGTTCACGGACCAAAGGTTATAACCTATTTCTCATGCCAAATGAAGAGAACCTTTGTGGTTTTTTGTTAGAAAATTATACCACCTAGTACCATGGTCACATATCACCTAGGACATACCTTCATTTTTTTCACTTATGTTGCATAGTCCAAACCTTGGTTATGTTGGTCTCCTAAGGTATTTGGGGGTTTTGGACCATTAATTACACCCAGCACCCACATTTTGATCATTCAAGAACATGAGCACCCTCATTAATGACATTTTTGTCTCTTGGGGTGCTCCCACTCCTTAAAGAAGGGAATTGGTTTGACCAGAGGCACCCATGTATTGAATTTGAGTGTTTTTTCCTATTTTAGACCATTAAATGCTTCCTATTACCAATCCCACTCACCCATGCACTCCAACATGCCTAAAATACCCTTATTTATGACCAATCATAATTCACTTGCGTTTAAATGGGAATTCATGACTGTTTGAGGTGTTTTGGGAGCTCATTGGTCCACCTAGGCAGGTTTGAGGTCTGTAGAGGGGGCCACTCGACCTCCTAAATGTCATCATATTTTTATAAGTATATAGTTAAAGAGATATTAATAAATTAGTAGTTGGAGTGGGTACAACTGATCCAACCTCTCTCATAATGTATAAATAGTTACCAAAGACAATGCAAAGTCGGATTGGATGTCCCTTCCCAATACTTGTCTTTGATGGTTGTGTATGAGCGTAATGTATGTTTGAATGATGTGAAAGCCTAGCATTCAACATCTTGCACCATTTCCTCCTTCACTCGACTGGGTAACAGCAGCAACGAGTGGGGTGGCTCAAACCTAGAAGAAAATGTGAGATACTCGGAAGAAATCCCTGCAAGGAAATACTAATGACTGCTACACAAGATTTCTTGTTGATATCGACCACATGAGTCTACTTCATGAGCCCTTGACATCGAATACATACTATATTAAAAATTTCGATTGATGATTTGTTTGTTCAATTATCTAATTCATTTATTAGTTTTCAATATTGCTTGTACTGACTAGAGATATCAGCCGATTGAGAGATGTGTTGTTAAGAAGCCAACTACACCCTACCTTCTGTTGTCGTTCCCTTTGGTTGGGTAACAGTAGCAGCATATGGGAAGCGGTTTGAACTTGCATAAATTCATGATATGAAGAAACTCATGAAGAGGACTGCAGGACACGGGGACTTCACTTAGTGAACCTCTCACATAGCACGTACGATCATGGGATATTAAAGAATACCCTTAATTTCCAGAGATATTGACCCAAACTCTTTTTGTTGAAACCCCCTCTGAATACTTAAAACCTCCTCCCCTTCCCTTTTTATACCGCAATCCTTATAAACCACCCTACTCACCTCCACCTTAAACCCCTCATCCCCCCAATACCTGCAATATATTGGTTCAATTTTTGATAATTTTAAAACCCACAATATGAACTAATGTGATAGGATATTGGTCAACAAGTGAAGACCCCGTGCTGCAGGAGCATTGCTAAAGAATGGAACATGGTGTTTTCGATTGAATACTCACTGAGCGTTAAAATATATATGTTTTAGAAGGTGAAGCCTTACTGATTGAAATCATCGATGTAGAGATGAATATTGTATCTGTTCCCCAAATATGTATTATGTGGAGAGCCCATTTTGTTAAAATAATGACTACAAGTGATAAAGTGTAATCCATCATCGTCATTCGTTACATCTAACACAACCAGTTGATATAGTCCACCCATCGATGCATCAAAGAACTCAACTCGTCGAGTTTGCATGGAGTCCATCGACAACAAGTCATCCAAGGAGAGTCACCATAGATCATATGCATAGTTAATAGACCTTGTCGAATGGATAATTTGAATGAGAGGACTGTTGAAATCATTCTTCAAATTCTGGAATATGCCATCACCAATTTCAGGAATGCGGTAGTGAATAAAGATTTTGTGAGTAAGGATATTTTGTACCAGAATGAGGATCCTCTAGGGCACTGAGAGCTTGGAAAACATATAGTGAGATGTATAGCCCAAGGCATGATTTCAATGGCTGTCGATTTATGTTTTTCCAAGGAGTGAGGCGAAGTTGGAGAGGTAGAGAAGAAAATGGGTTCCGGTATTGAATTTGTCATGCAAATGCAACTGTATTTACCAGTGAATCCCATGCATAGAGGATTGGAGGCCATTTTTTGAAGGAAAGAACACATTATCTGACACTTTTCGATAATTTCTAGTGCAAGATAAGGAATGAACTTCAGGCTTTTACTGAGAAAGTCATTATTCATGATCGAGAGGAGACTGCCATTTTTTTTCAGTATAACGGTTGTGCCTTGCTTATAGCATGCAATTTTCTGGATTTTATTGTGTCATGTAATTCATTTGAACTAACCTGCATGACTATCTGAATGAGTCTGAATATGCATATCCATCCCAATTTAGCGTTGAATCATGCATTTATCCACAAGTAAAGTGGTATTGGTTGAAGTTTACTGCGTATAAAAGCAGTCGATATTACATTAATCATTGATATATGCTACGGTGATTCCATAACATGGAAGTTGGTGCAATAAGTTATCAAATGGTGGAGTTAGATGTTGCCAGTTAAGCCAGTCATTTCATCGCCCGATCAATATAGTAGGTGACATTCCTCTGTGTTAATGGGATCTTCGTCTAGATGTGTTGATAATTGTAGTCAATGAGTGGAACAACAACCAACTGTCAATACCACCGAATGCCACCATGCGCTCATCCATCGACTAACCAACTATTGATTACATCTATCATTTGTCAACCACCGACAAATCATCAATTAAAAGGTAAGGTAATCATGAACAGGTTAAATAAACAAGACAGTGGAGCTTTGAAGGTGGAAATCCTTACTAGTGATGGTTATAATGAGTTGTGGTTGCTCAACTTCTAATTTTGTTGAAATATTTGCATGTGGTCAGTATTTAAATTTTTTGGTCGACACTTATTTTTTAAAGTTATAAGTTTTTCTTTTATGGTCGATATGGATCGCGCAAATATCATGAGTCATTATGTGGGTGAAAGTTGAAGCCTTGGTCAATCCAAAATATAAGTCAATTCTTAGTCAATTCGAAGCACAAGTGGTCAAGTATGTAAATGAGTGGTCGAGTCCTTATTATTTTAATCGACTCCCTTATTTGGTTGATGTCCATGTCTACTAATTCTAGTCGAGGTCGACTACTTGCCATGTATGGTTGGGTAAATTATATTTTATGTATTTTAAAACCATGTAATTATGATGAATTAGTCATTATTGAAGTCAAGAGGGGGTTAATCATGAGTCTCTTCTGAGGCAGGAGATCCCCTCCATTATATGTAAATTAAGTTGGTCTCTTGCCAACTATTATAATTCAAGTCATGTTAATTTAGTCAAAGTACAAGTAGTTGATCATGACCAAGACCATGCACATGAGCAGGAAACATACAAGCTTGTAAGAAATTTGAACTCTCACAACAGAAGAAGATGACAACAATGGCATTCAAGCAAATATCATTCACCTACATAGCAAATAGATCCAATGAGACATGATGAAAATGTGCTTAAACCCTTCAGTATCAAAATGTTGAAACCAATCCTCGGTTGTGACCTCAGAAAACCGAAAGACAAAGAAATGGCATAGAAAGTCGAAGATCCAAAAGGCCCCGCATGCCTGAACCGATGGAGATGCCGGTCAGATGAACTAGGGTGAGGCTTTAAAACAAAATACCTTGTTATGGAAGAAGATGGTTTACCGTCTTGGTGAGAGGATGATACTTCAATGGACTAATTCCAGATTGAAGATGAAGGCTGAAGAGTAACCACATTAGAGGAAATTTCAACTCAAAATGGGCCTTTTAACTCTAATTAAAATTCCATGTCATCATGTGTTAGCCAATGAAATTGCTTTAAATTTGACATACCGTATAGGTATTAAACACTTTTTTAAAATAAATTTGGGGATAGGTATCATAAAAAAAACTAATTTTTTTGTTTGTATTTACGACATATATCCCCGTGTTTTTACCCAAATTTTGACTGGGAGAGCTCATTGGATGTGGAATTAAATTCTACATCCATCGAGTACCCACTCAGCCTACTTTTGACAGACCCCTCTACCCCAAAAATTATGCTGAGTGGGTACTCGATGGATGCGGAATTTAATTCTGCATCCAACAAGCTCTCCCGATTGGCATCATCATCACGTTTTTTTAGGTATTTCTTGTTTTGGGGGTAGCGAGGTCTATCAAAAGTATGTCGAGTGGATACTTGTTGGATGTGGAATATAATTCCGCATCCAACGAGCTCTCCCGATCAAAATTTGAGTAAAAACACGGGGAGATATGTTGAAAATACAATAAAAAAAGTAGTTTTTTATTTTCTTCCTCCAAAATTAATAAATATTATTTTATTATTTTATTAATTTTTTTAGGAGGCCCATTTTGAGTTGAAATTTCCTCTAATGGTCACAGTAGAGCCTTGTACACATTTTTTTTCCTATCAAGCTCGCAATTGTTGCAACTAAGTTACCTATGTAGATCAGTATGCATGGTTGATGCACAGTGAGGACTACTTCAGCAGTAGAAGAGACCCAGGATATTGATGCATATTTCTTTGTTTTCTTCAGGACAAAGAAATGTTTTGTTTGTGGGGGAGATGTAGAGGGGGCCACTTGACCTCCTAAATGTCATCATATTTGTATAAGTATATAGTTAAAGAGATATTAACAAATAAGTAGTTGGAGTGGGTACAACCGCTCCAACCTCTCTCATAATGTATAAATAGTTACCAAAGATAATGCAAAGTTGGATTGGACGTCCCTTCCCAATACTTGTCTTTGATGGTTGTGTATGAGCATAATGTATGCTTGAATGATGTGAAAGCCTAGCCTTCAACAAGTTCCAACCTAATCCTTCCACATGTAGGCCACCAATTTGCCTCCAAAGGCTAACAATTTTCTCCTATTGTATTATATTCATGTTCCATACATATTTACATGTTGGAAAGTAAGATAAAACTCACTTATTGGCACCATCTCTATGTGTTAATATTACTCTTTTCCACTATTTTATTCATGTTTTGTGAAATTATTTAGTTGTGAGGATTCTCTTAGCTCCTAGATCTTGTTGTGAATCATATTTTCACATGGTATCAGATATATTTGGAGCTTCAAATCAAATTCAGAGAGTTCATAGGGTTCAAATTTCCATCTAGGGTCTCCTCTAGAAAATTTGAGAGTTTTCATTGCAAGTTGTTCAAGTGTTCTTTGTCACTTAGTGAGCAACAAGAAATGGAGCAACCTCATACCTTTCTTACCCAATTCAATTATTTTGAATTGAATACTGAAATGGTGATCCAGTTGAGGTTGAAAGGTCTCTACAGAGTAACCATGGGAATAGAGAATGAGCCCAACTCTGTTGTAGAAAATTCTAAGTATTTCAATAGATTGGATGAAGCATTCAGGATGCTTTGTATTGGTATTTCAAGGGTTATTTTATTTCATGTAGACAGTATTACAACACCCAATGAGGTGTGTCTCAAGCTCAAGTCATTGTTTGGTAAGACAAATGAGATGAGAGGGCACCAACTCAAAAACGAGTTAATCACATTGAGTCCAACTCACTTTGAAATGATCCAAGATTTCTTCACCAAGTTCAAATCCTTGGTACTTCAGATGAAACAATGTGGCATTGAAAAGAAGGGCCTAAAGATTCTGTGTTTTTCTTGACATTAAACTCAGGCAAACTGCCAGTTTGAAATTGGAGAATTCCTACCTTAGCATACTTCATGGAGTCTTTGACTCACGAAAAAGACAAATTGGTTCAAATTGGTACCATCAAATCCACCAAGGATCAAGCACTTGCCGCAGGTGTTTTGAATCAAGGAAATGGAAAGAAGAATCCCAAGGATTCGAAGCAGCAAGAGAAGAAGAAACCTAAGGATTTGAAGTAGCAAGAGAAGAAGAAGCATGAGAAGCCAAAATCTTCTGATGGGGGTTCGAATCCTAGCAAGGACAAAGGAAAGAAGTCAGAGAAGACAAAATGCACTTATTGTCGCAAAGGTTGGCTTCTAGAGAGTGAATGCATGAAGAAAACCATTTAAATGATGGTTGTTGGGTCACCCAAATGCTGCATATACATCCAATTTTCCTTTCACTATTCCTCGCATTCATCCCTATTAAGCACTCCAATAACCATTCCTTATACCATTTTCATAAATAAATATGGGTTTACCTTCCCATTTTCCAATTTATTTATTTTTAAGTATTTTAAGAGAATTTGTGATTAAATATTAGAAAAATAACATGTTTTCATTTATATCTCAAACATGGATGAGCTTCGTAATGTGTAGGAATTTTAAACAAAGGATTATTCAAAAGCTTCTCAAATATTTCCTCCACCTTTTCAAGATTTGGAGATAATTATTCCAAAGAGAAATATCATGGGAGGATTTGTGAGGATTTAAAGGGATGACTGGTTGTACCTATTAGAGACAAAAGTGGATCTACATTTATTAGTTTCTCATTCTCTTTTCAAATCACTCATGTATAAATAAGAGGGGTCTCTCCTCATTTAGGGAGTAGTAGAGGCATCTTTAGTGGTATGGAAGTAGATAAATAATTTATGTAAAATATTTTTGAGATTTAGTCATGGATTTGATCATTTTCTAATAGGATTGATGTTTTAGAGAAAATATTTTGATTGATCCATAATAGATTTGTTAGTTTGAGCTGTTAATATAGATTTCATGTAAGATCACATCTATTTATCATTTGCCATTTGTTACTTATCATTTGTAACATGTTTTTTGTTATAGATTATTTTTTCTTTGATTAATTCCATGCTTTCTTAACCAGGTTTAATTTATCCAATCTCATGCTTTCCTAGTTACTTTTTTTTATGCAACTTCATGCTTTTCTAGATTAGATTTATTTTCAATAAAGTTCCTAATTTTGTAACTTAGATTCAATTTCAACTATGTGTGTTTCATTACTAAGCATTATACTAGTTTCCTTTTATGCAATTTCATGCTTTCCTAGACTTAAATTCCATTTCAATCACATGTGTTTTCCTTTTGAATATTAGATTAAGTTAGTGTTACTCTGACCCTACATATATTTTGCATGTACCTCGCATGTTTACACTCTCCTTGGGTTGATAATTTAAATCTTTGGGTATGTTATTAATTGTTTAATATTTTTCACCAACATTTTGGCATCGTTGTCAGGGAGGTGCTAAAAGAGGGTTGGATTTTACATAGCTAGATAGGTTGTTGTTATATTACACAACAAGGGGTGGGGGGCGAATGATAATATGCAAGGACGCCTTCACTATGAAATTTATATGGTGTAACATCCTGAAGCATCCACTTTGGTGGGTCACCCCAAAGCCTTGATGTTCTCTTTGCAGACAAATAAGTTTCCTGTTCACAAGCGTGTTTAATTTCTACAAATGCGTTCTTTCATTTTCTGCAAGAGTACTTCATTTATGCGAGCTTTTTTTTATGCAAGTACATGTTTTTTCATTTAGTTTGTTATTTTGCATTTGTTTGAATATTCTTGTCATGTAAGTTTGGGTTGATTTCATTATGCACTAGTTTTTTAATTCCTACCAGTTTGTTTTTTATTTTGTACTAGTTTTGTGTTGATTCCGTACCAATTTGCATCCACAACACCTGATTTTTAAATTGGTTTCTTGTTGTTCTTGAAGTGTGTTATTTACATTTTTTACAAGAGTGTGTTTAATGTTTTACAGTGAGTGATTTTATTTCTTCCATTAGTTTTGAATGTATAGTTTTAGATTCATATTTTGAATTTGCTGTGGTGCTATTAGAGCCCTCTTTTCTATTAATTTATATAGAAATACAGGGGTACCAACAAGATGGGTTTAATGATGCATGTAAGTGCAGAACAACTTTCTCAAATCTTAGTAGCAGCTAGGATTTCTTCTTCTCTGTTGGAACACATTTTGACAGAAGTAAAAAACTTATCCATCTCTCCAGAAGTGAAAGATGAATTAGCAGTCAATGAGACACATGTATCTCATGAGGAGAAAGCAGTCGAGCCTGAAATCGAAAAGGATAGTGAAGAGATGCAGTGTAATTTACATGAGGAAGGGAATCAAGCATATGAAAGCCTTATAGAATGATGGTTCCAAGTGAGTGCCAGCTTAGATCAATGTTTCTGTTTTTATTTTGTTAGATCACACTTGCAACAACTAATTTCACATATTCCCATATATTTTGATTTTCAATTTTCAAAATCAAGAGTGAATATATTTTTATTTTTGTTGCATGTATGGTTTGAGTGGAAATTTCATTATACGTAAAGAATTTTAATTTCCAATTAGAGTAGAGTAGGTAGGTTAGGTTATCTTTGAATAAGTGTGCGCAATATAAATGACAATAGGATGACTAAAAACATTTTCAAGAATAATGACAATGAAAAAAATATTGCAATTTGCTAAAAAAAAAATCATTTTAATTTGTCTTAAATTAATAAACTTGATAATTGTTGTTTAAAAAACAAACAAACAAACAAAAAATGAATATGATTTAGATTTAATCTTAATAAGAATAATTCCAATATTAAAAAAAAAAAACATAATATTAAAGAAAAAAATTTGAAAAAATCCAAAAATTCACAAATTAAGTTTTACCAAATAAGTGTCGGCCCTGAAGTAAAAATAAAACATCGATTACAAATAAGAGGGGTCCTATGTTGTCAGTTGTTGGAAATGATGAGGTAGTCCACAAGGGTTTTTTGGTGCATGCGTTGGACTTTCAGTTGTATCTTCCTTACCAAAGTATCTTACATGGGCTTCCTCATCCAGAACTGCTTGAACACGAGATCCTCTTCGTCCTCCACATAATAGATGTCATTATGTAGAGGAAGATCTATATCCAACGCTCTACTACCCTACCGAACCAATGTGTTATATACAAACAAAAAGGAGTCATTCAGATTGATTCCTTTTCCATTGTATCTATACCTTTTCTCCTATTAGCTACCTTCTGTATACTGCTTATATTCTAACCGATAATGGCGGGACAACAACTATTTTTTCCACTCGGTAAACTCTAACTAGTTCATCAAACAGATATCCTAGTGGCTAAGGATCTATATTTGTATAGTATCTCTTATATCACCTGCCTTTGTAGCTACTCCCTCCGCTGATGGGGGATCTTGGTCTCAATGGTGAACATGAAATAGGGATTCAAAAACTCATCAATAGACACCATGGGACCAACAGTGAGAGAAACTACCATTATCTTTCACTGCACCTGTTAGCACTATTTTTGAGCTAAGTAGTTGGAGGGGTTTAGATCAATGAAAGGAAGAATAAGGAAATGGATGGCCTCGATGCACATCGGAGAAGATCAAAGGCTAAAAATCATTTTCGCCAAGGAAAAATCGGGACTTAAAAAGTGGAAAAGGAAAGTTTTGGTTGTAAAAATTGGTAAACCAGACTTCTGCTTTCCGCAGTCCAAGATATACGGTTCAGAGAGCTTCTAAATAGATCAATCAAGCATAAAGGAGCAGAAGGGTGGAAGTCGTCAAGCGAAAATACAAAATTTTGGTTATAAAAATTTAGAATCTCGCTTTCCAAGATCCGCAAGATCGACGGTTCAGAAATTTTTTACCGAAGATCAATCGCTCGAAAAAAATTCGAAGGGAAGAAGCAGAAAGGCGGAATCAGAAAATATGTCAGGATTGTGAAATCTTGTAGGACCAGTATTTTTGAATGAAAGAGATCTTGGCAGAGATTTGATCTATGGTCAGAATCAATTTCGCAATGGAAAGGAGCAGGAAGTTTATCAAGTTGGCGGATTGCGAAATTGGCTAAAGGGTGCATCATTGGATGGTTAATATTTCTCGTAGATAAAGATCTACAGTTGAGGTTTATTTCACAGTTTAAAGATGAGAGAAGAAATAAAAATACGATGGTTGAGAAATGGAGATAAAGGGTGGATAGAATCAACGGTGTAGATTTCATCTGGGGAAGATATAAGGTTCAGAATCATTTCGCATGGGAGATATGCTCACTATGAGTTTGGAGATAAACTTGCAAATTAATTGGTTAAAATAAAAGAAGATCAACTCCTTAGAAAAGGTCGTATCCAGTTCCATGGTCACAAGTTGATTTCATATGGTGAGTTGCAGGAAGAACAAGGGAAATAATGACATATTGGAGGGAAACAACAGCTTAAGTTGGGAAAAGGATCTATGGCGCAGGATCAATCAGGATGAATATAAGGCTAAGAATTGTTTCAAGTGAAAAAGGTGCGAGATGGATAAGAATATAAAAAGTTATAAAATAATGTGCACAAGAAATTTGAGTATTATTCTATTCTCTTACATCAGAAAACGAAAGTTAAAAACAATACAGAAGAAGCCAAATCATAGTATGGCATCCCTCGACCACTTGTCAAGCACCAGGTAGGCCTTGTATCCTCTCTGAAACTATATAAAATGGCCCAAGTGGAAATTCTAGAAGCTCAAATCCTAGAATATGAGAGAGTGGAAGAAGTATTTCAAGATAGGGATGCTGAAGTTTTTTATACTATTCTGTTAAATAGGTCCATTGATTCTTTTATACAAAAGTTGAAACTACTTAAAGACCAAGGAACTGACATTCATAATATTTACCAGTCCTACTTTCACTTATTTGCTACTGATCAAACCCTAAATTTCCCTGAATTTGTTGATTAGTGTGCAAATAAATACTCTCTTTCTAAAAGAGTTATAATGGACATTTCCAATTCCAAAATATTGTGTCATGTTGATTCCCTGGTCATTAGGAAAACCCTATTTGTCCCCGGTGAATTTACCCTAAAAGATAAGGATTACAATGAAGAATCTATAGTCCAATGCTTTAGAGAGTCTATAGTAGAAAAGAAATAGTATATTTTCAAGAAGTGTTTCAAACTAGATGTCAATCTATTAGACCAACCATTTCCCATTGATTCCTACCTTTTCAATGAAGAAACCCAGTGTGTTGTAACCCTGTTATGTCAGTATTTAGGTTTATACACGGACAAGTACATTAATGAACACCTCATGAGTCTATTTTTTGCCTTGAGTACTTGTCCAATTGATTCAAAAGAGTCCAGTCAGTCAGTACAAGTCTCATGCCTTAAATTTGATGAGTTCTTAGCCGAGAATATTCATTCTCAGTTAATGGACTTCCACAAGACCAAGACCTTTACATTTCATTCTTATCCGCTAAAGATGTTTCTTTATTTTAATGAGGAGAATATGTAGTTACCAGAGATGGTATTGAGTGAGGAAATGAACAAAGACTACACAAAATTTATGAATTTCCTCATGTCAGAGATATATAATTCTATTTTTCAAAAGAAGTTGTCCATAGAATTGCCAGAGATGAGAATTGACAATTGGTTTTTGTTTGAGCATGGGACAATGGTCATATTATATGGTTTTGATCATCGAACTTACATGTTTCCATGTTTCTTGACTCCAAGAGTTTTCTCCATGGAATTTATCAGACAAAAGCTAATAGTGGAGACATAACACTTTTTAAACTTTAAGAAATCTATTGAAGTCAAGTATCCATGGGGTGTAGGTCCTTTCACCATAAAAAACAAAGATTATTTACCATTGATTGAGAGTCTACTGAAGGAGAGCGGGTTTCCAATAGAACCTGTAGTCAATTATGATCCTCATCATGTTATTTAAAATAGAAGGAAAATTGTAAAAAGGAATCCTTTTGAGCATGAGTAAATTGTTGGATTAGCAGATGGTTCCAATTGGGAGGACTATCCAAAAGAGACTCTAAAGTATACAGATATGCAAGAGGATTCAAATTCTTCTATGAAATATATTACTTCATTATTGCTTGACATTTCTAAGTTCGTTTCAGCAACTGAGAACATCACACCTTTGGCAAGTCATTCAGAAAGAACTAATAAGTGAAATTTTTCAGATGCAATGGACACTTGTAACCCCAGTTTTTTACCCTGTTGCATTAATGTATATGATGTAATCATTATATCGAATCATGAAAAGGAGCTCAAGGACAAGGCCCTTTCATTGATTAATGTTTGGTATATAGGCGATCATGGTTCACGCCTATGGTTTCTATGCTAAGTTAAGCACGTTTGTAAACATCATGTAAATGTGCAAATTAATGAAAACCTGTGGCCAGCTATGTCAATGCAATGAATAATGATAAGGGGGCATGATTTTCCTAAGGATAATGGGGTGGGAATTCTAACCTTGAGTTAGTTTTTGGAAAATCCATGTGTCATGGGGAGAACCCATCAAAACTGTCAACTACCCTCTTTCTTGTCTTCTCTTCCCAACCATTTATTCTGCCAGAAGGTGGTTGAGGTAGTTATTGCTTGGAAGGGGAAGAGTATGGGAAATTTCGAATTGGGCAGAGCACCTAGTTTGGAAGATCGTGTTTTGCTTTTATGAAAAAGAAAACACCAAAACCGTACGCCAGTTTTGACCCACGTGTTCACATTTTGGACTTACTCTCACATTTTGGAGAGCTGCGGGGCGTTCGAATTCGAGGGGGATCATTCATCGTTCACCACCATATTCGTTTTCCCATGAGATTAATGTTGTGGTAGCAGCAGAGCTCTTCTTGTGTGTGTATCCTTCGTGTTCTGCAAGTGTTTTTCCCTTGGAAAGACTGTGATTGCTGTGTTGCATCATTGTTCGAAACTATAGAGTGAATGAGACCATGTTACTCATGCCCCTAAGTAAATCCAGTGTTGTGGAGTCTCCTTGTGGTTATTGTGTTGCGCACCCTGGTTCGGGTCTGAGCTATGTACATGACTTATGAATGGGAGAGATGTAGAACGTGCTTGATAAACCTAGTGCGGAACCTCATGATAAGATAAGAGTGGCTGGTAAACCGGCTATGCACATCATGAAGAGAACTGGAAGGGAGTTGTAGCCCAAAGGAATATGGAGCAGAGAATGGGACACTTCCTTGTGTTGGGTGTGTAGGCAGTGGAGAATCCAGGACAGATAGATCTTTTGAAGGTGTTCTTAGCTCTATAGATGAGCTCACTAGCTTAGTAGTTCTTCCTGCCCATTGTTTTAGAAGCTTAATAAACCCAACTGGAAATATGGCTTGGCAGGTAGCCTGATAAACCGATCTGTTGGCTTGGCTGTGTCTTGTTTCATTTTTCCTAGTGAGTAACCTTTGGTTGGATAGTTTGATAAACCCAGCAGTGAGATGGCTTGACTATGTATAGTTTGATAAACCCATCTGTTGGCTTGACTGGTCCTTAAAGGTGAATGTTGGCTTGACTATGTTCAGTCTGTAATACCCAACTGTTAGATGGCTTGGATGAGTGGCCTGTGGAACCCATCTGTTGGAATGTTTTACCCTGCAGCTTTATAAACCCAATTGTGTTGGCTTGGATGAGTGTCATTGCACCTTGGCTATGTATGAGTCTGCTAGTGTTCCCTTATTCCTTGAGGACATCATGCCCAGATCAGGGATGGCAGTGTCGCTGAGAGATTGATGAGTGCACTGGCCTATGGTTGGGAGGAATGTTGCAGCGACATAGTTGGTTGTGGGACAAGTTCTGTTCAAGATAAGTGCACTTGTCGCTGAGAGATTGATGAGTGCACTGGACTATGGTTGGGAGGAACGTTGCAGCGACATAGTTGGTTGTGGTACAAGTTCTGTTCAAGATAAGTGTTCTTGTCTATGTTATTCTCTGCAATTGTATTTCTTGTATTGTAAATTGCTTGATGGAGTGTGATGAACATGTTGCTATGTTGAATTTATGCATTGCTCCTTTAAATAACTGCATTTATAGGCATCTATGTATGTTTTCCATCAATGTATTTTGAACTGAGTTGTAGGGTATATTGGCCAAATCAGTTATCGCCTGAATGATCAGATCGATCCAAGACTTCAATGGAAAGGTTGAGTTTCCTGCTAGAAATCACCATTTACACAATTTGCGGATGCGAGTTGTGAAATTTGGAATGTTGGATTTGTAGATCATGGTCTCTACATTTTTTCTTCCACAACTTGCAGGATGCGGGATGCAGAATCGCAGTTTCGTGATTTCCACAATTCCCAATCCCGCAAGTCCAAGTTTCTGCACCATCGATCTTCGCGGGACGGTTGTCCGTTGCTGATCTGTTTTCGATGCGAGATCCAGTTTGCGAGAAGTGAGATCGCAATTTTTTGTAACTTCCAACCCCGCAACTCAAGCTTTCCGCACCATTGATTTTTGCGGGTGTAGGATTCTAAACCATTGATTTGGTTCCAGTCTGCGGGATCGTTTGGGATCATTGATTTCCGTTGTGTCTTCTCTCCACCATCCGATCTCCTCTGAGATATTTCCTTGCAGACTGTCGAACTAGTCAATGGAAGATGGGAGGGAGCGTGATAGTGTTGGAAATTTCGAGAAGTGGTTTGTGTCCATACCTTGTGATTCGATGAACAGTAAAGGTTCTCGATGAAATTTTTAATTCTGCACGATAATATGGTATGGGTACGTGACATTGTGGTATCAGAGTTGGGGGTTGCAACATTGGGAATATATGGGTCAAAAAGTAGTCAAGAGTACCCCCTGATACCAACTTGTAGTACACTACATTGTGGTATCAGCGTTGTCGGTTACAGCATTAGGCCTAGTTAGGCTAGGTGACAGTAAGTAAAATGGTTTTGATTTGAATTGTTGTGTATCTAACAAATGGTGTTGATAACACATTTTGCATAGGCATAGTGTATTTTGGAAAAGTGGGTTGTTGGCTCAGCCATGAGAACCTATGACAGATATGAGGCACAGGATTCCTACAACTGTGCGCAAGACGCTATGGGGGAAAACATCTGAGACAAAAATGATGATGTAGAGTCTAATGTAAGGATATTCCAAGGGACACCGCCAAATATTGCAAACACCATGAGAAGCTTGATAAAGGCCCAGGAAGAGAAGCATTAGTTGAATGCTGCTATGTTGCAGAGTTTGACACACTTGCAAAGAAAGATAAACTCTGGACAGGGTACAGTAAAACCCGAAGGCAGTAAGAGCAGCACCAGGAGAAGAAGAAGGACTACTAGTGGATCATCTGACTCAGAGGAAGAAAGTGAGGATTTGAGCTCCTCTTCTTCCAAGGGAAAGAGAAATAGTCACCATACAAATCGCTCTCGGGATGAATTTAAGAAGGCTAAACCTCCTACGTTTGATGACGAGGTAAAGACTGGATAAGAAGTTAAGCTTGGCTTCTTGGGATAAAGAAGTACTTTCAAGTTCAAGATTATTAGGGGAACATGAAGGCAAGGGTTTCCATATTCAATTTGAATGGAAGGGAATCCATATGGTGGGAGCACTGTAGGCAAGTGAAGAATATTAATGAAAGGAAAATTGTGTGGAAACAGTTCAAGAAATACTTCAAGCATAAATATCTCTCTGACAAGTACTACGATGACAATATTAAAGAATTCCATGAGCTGAGATTGGGACAACAGACCATGGAAGAGTATGCGAACAAATTCCTAGAACTATTGAGATATGTCAGGTATATCAAGGATGAGAAGGTGAAAATCCACTGGTTCCTGAGTGGATTTCCTTAGTCTTACAAAGACAGAATTGAGTTTTATGAGCCTAGAACTCTGGAAGAAACAATAAGGAAAGCTAAGTATTGCTATGAGCAAAGTAGAGGCAAACCTGACTATCAAAAGACTTGGAAGGACAAGAAGAATGAGAATTATAACTAAAGGAAGAAAGGTTTTAAACCTTCTAGCTTCAAAAATCAGCAGAAGCAGTCGTGCCAAGCAGAAAAACAACCAGCTAGAATGGTGGGAGAAAAGCCAAGAGATCCACCACAGATCAGAGAACCACTCCAATGTTGGAGACGTGAAGGACCCCACATGCATGGGAATCGCCCACTCAAGAATGAGAGTGCAAGGCTAGCTTACAACATTCAAGAGGCAGAAACAGTGGTTCAAGTAGCAAGGGTCATCCCTAGGATTTACGCAGCGCTGGAGGGCCACCAGGAAGATCACCAGTCAACTGTGGTTGAAGTTGCAGGTAAGATTGCTAAGCAATCTATTTCTATTTTGATTGACCCTGGTTCTACCCAAAAGTTACATTACTCCTATAGTAGTGAAGATTGGTGCCTTTCAGAAAGTAAATAATAGCAAATCTTGGTTAGTTCAGCTGGCCACTGGAACTAAGAGGAAGGTTAGCGAAGTGACGGAGAAATGTCGATTAGTTATGAATGGACTGGTCACTTGTGTAGATCTGAATGTTCTACCACTTGGTTCCTATGATGTTTTGATTGGAATGGATTGGTTAGAAGCTCACAGAGTAAAGCTTGATTGTTATAATAAGGATTTTGAGTGCTTGGATGAAGAAGGAAACTCAAGGATGGTGAAATGCATTCCAAAGATGATTTCTGTGAGGTGGGTTTCAGCAATGCAGTTGAAGAAGTTCTATAGGAAAGGTTTCCAGTTATATGCAGCTCATATTTTGGAGGAACTAGAAAATGAAACTCCTAGGTTGGAGGACTTTAATGTGTTGTAGGAATTCAGGGATGTGTTTCCTGATGAGATTACATAGCTTCCTCCAAAGAGGAACATTGATTTCACAATTGAACTTGTGCCAGGAGCAACACCAATGTCCAAAACACCCTACAAAATGAGTACATCGGAAATGCTAGAGCCAAAGATGCAACTGCAATAGTTGTTGGAGAAGAAGTATATCAGACACAACGTGTCTCCTTGGGGAGCACCAATTTTGTTTGTAAAGAAGAAAGATGGTACACTTATGTTGTGTATTTATTACTTACAACTGAACAAAGTCACAGTAAAGAACAATATCCTTTTCCTAGGATTAATGACCTCTTTGATCAAATTAGAGGAGCAAAGGTATTTTCCAATATTGACTTGAGGTCTGGTTACCATCAAGTAAGAATCAAGGATGAAGACATTCATAATACAGCCTTCAGAACAAGGTATGGAAATTATGAGTTTGTAGTGGTACCATTTGGTCTCACAAATGCACCAATTACATTTATGTGCCTTATGAATAGTGTCTTCAACAGGTATTTGGACAAGTTTGTTATTTTTTTCCTTGATGACATTCTTGTTTATTCTAAGAATGAGGAAGAACATGAAGAGCATTTGAGATTGACATTGCAATTGCTCAGGGAGCATCGGTTGTATGCAAAGCTGAGCAAGTGTGACTTCTATAGAGATAGAATTCAATATTTGGGTCACATTATCTCAGAAGAGGATATATCTGTGGACCCTAAAAAGATTGAAGCGATTATGAATTGGATTACTCCAAGAAATGTGGCAGATGTAAGATCCTTTATGGGACTTGCAGGATACTAAAGGAGATTCATTGAAGGATTCTCCAAGGTTGTACATGCCATCACTTCTTTGCAAAAGAAGGGGATAAATTTTGAATGGACATTGAGGTGTGAAGAAAGCTTCCAGCAGTTGAAGAATATTCTTACTAGTGCACCAGTATTGAAAGTAGTAGACCCAGAGAAAGATTTTGTGGTGTGTACCAATGCATGCGGACAAGGGCTTGGATGAGTCCTTATGCAAGACAACCACGTTATATGTTATGAGTCAAGAAATTTGAAGGATCATGAGAAGAACTATGCTACTCATGATATGGAACTTGTAGCCATAGTACATGCTCTCAAGATGTGGAGGAATTACTTGATGGGTAGAATATTTGAGTTAAGGACAGACCATTGCGGTCTAAAGTATTTGTTTGATCAGACTACCCTAAATGCTAGGCAAGCTAGATGGCTGGAGTTTTTATGTGAGTTTGATTTTGAAATCAAACACATCAAAGGAAAAGAGAATAAAGTAGTTGATGCACTCAGTAGGAAGGTGCAGGAAATGCATGTGGCATCCGTTAGTATTTTCCAATCAGATTTGAGGGAGCAGATTGTTAATCATGCTGCTAAAGATGAATTGTATGCACAGGTCAAGGACACGTTGCAGTAGAAAATCCTTGAAAATAAGTATGAGGGATATAAATTGGAAGAAGATGGACTTCTTACCTATAAGAATAGAATTTACATTCCAAAGGTAGCAGATTTGAGGAGAGTTGTTATGGATGAGGTCCATCAAGCTCCATATTCTGGTCACCCAGGATATCAAAAGACAATTGCTACAGCTTGAAAGTAGTATTTTTGGCCAAGATTGAAAAAGGACATGGCTGAATACATTTCCAAGTGCATGAAATGTCGCAGGTAAAGGTCGAGCATCAACACCCTACAGGTTTGTTGCATCCTTTGCCAATTCTAGAATGGAAATGGGAAGATATTTCCATGGATTTTATTACAGGATTGCCAATGAATTGGAGACAAAATGATTCCATCATGGTTGTGGTGGACAATTTGATGAAGGCAACACATTTCATACCGGTTAAGTCTACGCATAAGACTAATGACATTGCAAATATCTTCATGAAGGATATTTTCAAATTGCATGGATTGCCTAAGGTGATAGTCTTTGACAGAGATGTCAAGTTCACTTCCAATTTTTGGAAAGGGTTGTTTGTAGATTTGGGTACAAAGTTGAATTTCAACACTTCCTACCATCATCAGACAGATGGGAAGACAGAGAGAGTAAATCAGGTGCTTGAAGACATGCTTCACATGCATGTGATAGACAAACCAACCAAGTGGGAATATTACTTACACTTTCTAGAATTTGCTTATAACAATGGACATCAAGCATCCTTGGGGATGAGTCCATATGAATCTTTGTATGGCAGAAGGTGTAGGACACCAATGAATTGGGATAACCCAGTGAACAGGGTTGTGCTTGGTCCAAAATTGCTCAAGGAAATGGAGCAAGAGGTTGTAAAGATCAGGAAGAATTCAAAAGCATACCAGGATAGACAAAAATGATATGTTGATAAGCATAGGGTGAACAAAGAGTTAAGTGTTAAGGATCATGTTTACCTTAGAGTGAGGGAAAAGAAGAGTTCTTTGAAGCTTGGGAGTTGTGCTAAGCTGTCACCCAAATATTGTGGGTCATTTGAAGTGCTTGAAAGAATAGGGTCAGTTGCATATAGACTTGCATTTCTTGCTAGCACTAGAGATCATAATGTTTTTCATGTTTATTTGCTTAAGAAATATGTACGTGATCCTAACCATGTGATTCAAGTGGAACCCGAGGGAGAGTTCTGAATCATTCCAATGTGCATCCTCAACAGGAAGGTAACCATGCTCCGAAACCAAGCCATTGGACAGGTAAAGGTGCAGTGGGAGCACTACAGTCCTGAAGAGGCTACATGGGAGCTGGAGGATGCAATGCGATTGACACATCCATTTTTGTTCGAATCTGTGGAGCACTAAGGCAATGCCAGTGTAGAATTTTGTTCAATTTTGTAAGCACTGAGGATAGTGCTATTGAAGGGGGAGGAGAATGTAACACCTTAGTTTTTGACTCTGTTGCATTAATGTATATGATGTAAATATTATATCGAATAATGACAAGGAGCTCAAGGACAATGCCCTGTCATTGATTAATTTTTGGTATATAGGTGATCATGGTTGATGCCTATGGTTTCTGTGCTAAGTCAAGCATGTTTGTAAACATCATGTAAATATGAAAATTAATAAAAATCCATAGCCAACTATGTCAATGCTATGAATAATGAGATGGGGGCATGATTTTCCTAAGGATAAGGGGGTGGGAATGTTAACCTTGAGCCATTTTTTTGAAAAGCCATGTGTCATGGGGAGAACCCATCAGAGCTGACAACTACCCTCTTTCTTGTATTCTCTTCCCAACCATTTATTTTTCCAGAAGGTGGTTGAGGTAGTTATTGCTTGGAAGGGGAAGAGTATGGGCAATTTCGAATTGGGCAGAGCACCCAGTTTGGAAGATCATGTTTTGCTTGCACAAACAAGAAAACACCAGAAACGTATGTCATTTTTAACCCACGCATTCATGTTTTGGACTTACTCTCACATTTTGGAGAGTTGCGGGATGTTCGAATTCAGGGGGGATCATTCATCATTCACCACCATCTTTGTTTTCCCAGGAGAGTAACATTGTGGTAGCAGCAGAGCTCTTCCTGTGTGTGTATCCTTCAAGTTTTGTGAGTGTTTTTCCCTTGGAAAGACTGTGATTGTTGTGTTGCAGCATTGTTCCAAACTACAGAGTGTATGAGACCCTGTTACTCGTGTCCCCGAGTAAAACTGATGTTGTGGAGTCTCCTTGTGGTTATTGTGTTGTGCACCCTAGTTTGGGTCTGAGCTATGTACATGACTTAGGAATGGGAGAGACATAGAACGTGCTTGATAAACCTAGTGCAGAACCTCATGATAAGAAAAGAGTGGCTGGTAAACCTGCTATGCACATCCTGAAGAGAACTGGAAGGGATTTGTATCCCAAAGGACTATGGAGCAGAGAAGGGGACACTTCCTTGTGTTGGGTTTGTAGGCAATGGGGAAGCCAGTCCAGATAGATCTTGTGAAGGTGTTCTTAGCTCTATAGATGAGATCACTAGCTTAGCAGTTCTTCTTGCCCATTGCCTTAGAATCCTAATAAACTCCACTGGAAAGATGGCTTGGCAGGTAGCCTGATAATCCCATATGTTGGCTTGGATGTGTCTTGTTGTGTTTGACCTAGTGAGTAACCTTTGGCTGGATAGTTTGATAAACCCAGCATTGAGATGGCTTGACTGTGTATAGTCTGATAAACCCATCTGTTGGCTTGACTGGTCCTTAAAGGTGAATGTTGGCTTGATTGTGTTCAGTATGTGATACCCAACTGTTAAATGGCTTGGTTGAGTGGCCTATGGAACCCATCTATTTCAATGTTTTACCCTTCATCCTGATAAACCCAACTGTGTTGGCTTGGATGAGTGTCATTGAACCTTGTCTATGTATGAGTCTGCTAGTGTTCCCTTATTCCTTGAGGAAATCATGCCCAGCTCGGGGGTGGTGGTGTCACTGAGAGATTGATGAGCACACTAGCCTATGGTTGGGAGGAACGTTGCAGCGACATAGCTGGTTGCGAGACAAGTTATGTTCAAGATAAGTGTTCTTGTCTATGTTATTCTTTGCAATTGTATTTCTTGTATTGTAAATTGTTTGATGGAGTGTGATGAACATGTTGTTGTGTTGAATTGATGCATTGTTCCTTTGAATAACTAAAATTATAGGCATCTATGTATGTTTTCCATCAATGTATTTCAAACTAAGTTGTAGGGTAGATTGGCAGATCGGTTATGGCTTGAATGATCAAATCAATCTAAGACTTCAGTGGAAAAGTTGAGTTTCCAGCTAGAAATAGCCATTTACGCAGTTTGTGGGATGCAGGATGCGGAATGCCAGATTCACAGATCGTGGTCTCTACAATTTTCCTTCCATGACTTCCTTTCTACAACTTATGGGATGTAGGATGTGGAATCACGGTGTCATGATTTCCACAATTCCCAATCTCGCAAGTCCAAGTTTCTACACTGTCGATCTTCGTGGGATGGTTGTCTACCGTTGATCTGTTTTCAATGCGGGATGCAGGTTGCAGGAAGTGAGATTGCAATTTTTTGTAACTTTCAAGCTCGTAACTCAGCTTTCCTCACCGTTGATTTTTGTGGGTGGATTCTGAACCGTTGATTTGGTTCTAGTCTGCGGGATCGTTTGGGATCGTTGATTTCCATCGCGTCTTCTCTCTACTATCCGATCTCCTCTGAGATATTTCCTTGCAAATCGTCAAACTGATCAATGGAAGATGAGAGAGAACATGACAGTGTTGGAAATGTTGAGAAGTGGTTCATGTCCATACCCTGTGATTCGATGAACAGTAAAGGTTCTCGATGAAATTTTTAATTTCACACAATAATGGGGTATGGGTACGTGACAACATTGAGGAGGAAGACACTGCTAGAACTCCTTAAAAGAAGAAGATTGAATTAAAAGAACAACTTGTCCAATCTACAAATGAATACAAAGGAAAAAAGAATATGAAAGTAACAGACCTTGCTTTTGAAATAAAGGAGTATGCATTTACAGATACACCTGCTGACTCCACTTCCGAGTCCAAAAGCAAAGTAGAATTGTTGGAGAGATACAAACAAATCAAAGACATAAATTCAGAGGAAACTTTGAAGTTGTATTTAGAGGTGAGAAATATTTCCAATCCAAGTGTATCCCTAGTTTCTATTAGAGATTATGCTTAGAATACTCTAAACTTGGCCTTGGCAAGCAAGAATAGAGTTACCGAAATGATGATGAACTTGGAAGATATCTCTATTCCAGACATGATCCATTTACACAAGAAAACAAGGGATATTTTGTTTACTAATTTATTGAAGGCTACTTTGATATTATCAAAATTTCAAAATATTAAAGGTAAGATTGCAAATTAGTTGAGATAGGAAAAGGTGGAAAGAAAATCCCACTAGGTTCAAATAAAGAAGTTACAGACATATCTACTAGATGTTGAGGGTCAAGCTAACAAGGGAGATGGAATACATAAGTTGTTAAAAGAAAGGGAAAATACTATCGAGCTATTGAAAAAGAAGTTAAAAATACCTGCTACACAGCTAATACAAGGACCCAAATTAGCTGAAATAGAAAAAGAGAAAGAAAGTTTGAAAAATGAGCTAACTGATTGTAAGGATAAATTATTAAAATTTGTTGATAAATAAAAATAGTGGTGGAAAGGCATGGCTCTTGTGGCAGATAGTGAGAAGACAGTGAAAGAAAATTTTGATGAAATGGAAAGGAAACTACAAGAGAAAGATAGAGAATTATAAGAGAAATATAAGGAGATGCAAAGTAGAATTATTCCTTCCACAACCGAATCCATCAAAAAAACAATTGTCCAAGATATGTCACAAGTTAGCTTGAAAGATTTGCAATTGACAGGATTGAGAAATAAAAAAAAACTAGAAAACCTAGCATTGCAAAGGGAACACGGGAGAAAAACATGGGAAGCCAAATCTCAAGCTTGCGAAGCCAAATGCAAGGAATTGCAAAGAAAAAATGATAAGTTAATTAAACAAGTGACAGGGAAGTCATCCTTACAGGGAGCTAAGAATATCATCTGGGATGTGCTTATAGTAGAATCAACCAATATCGGACCTTATTTAGATTACATTTTAGATAAAGAGATTGTTATGCAAGCTGTTAGACAAAGTGTCATGATAGTGAAGCAAGTTTTAAATAAAAAACCCATATACACAACTCGGAATGTAATCAGTTTTTTTAACAGCTTGACAAAGGAGGACAGAAGGAAAGAAAGTATCAAATACAGTTTCCTAACCATTACATGGGAAAGAAAAGTGGTGAGCAAACACCAACATTTAAATACAGTTAAAGCGAAAATTGATGTTATGAATCACCAAATTAAGGAATGCATCGAACTCTTTAATCCCCTATTCAAAAGAGGGATTCCTTTCTTTTAGCAAGAGAAAGGGGGGGTGTTGTCTCAAAAGGATTATAATGATGGGTTGATTAATTACATATTAGTTCATAGGAAGTTTGACGACATGCAACAATCCTTGTCTTGAAAAATGGTGATTGATAAATTAGCTGGATATTTTAAAATGATGTTCGATTTTAAAGCTACATGTGCTAAATTGGCATATTTTTCTTATGTAGAAAATGTGGAGCTCAGAGTGTTGGCGAAGGAGATGATCAATCTAGAATTGCCAACTGTTGACTAATGGGAGACGGTTGAACAATTTGGAAGAAACAAATACAAGTTGTGCCAATGAAGATTTTGAAGACAGTTTAAAATGAACAAATCATTTTATAATTCATTTTGGAAAATTAGTTAGTTAATGAGTTTAATTTATTAGTCGAGTGACACATGTAAAAGCACTTAGAGCTATTTTTAGCAATCAGTTAAATTTTCAGCTCATGGAGCGATGTATAAGAACCTCTAATTTTTATGAAAAAAGGGTTGGAACCCATGAGATTTTGTCTTATGTACATTGAGATCTACCATTAATAAAATTACAGAGACGGGCATTTTGCTGCAAAGATTCATGTGTATGTGTAATATTTCCAGAATTCATATTGTTATTCTCTGGATATTGTTTCAGATATTCACCAATCTTTCTTACCAAAGTTAATGCAGAACTTTTGGTGCTCTGTATTAATGGATCATTCTTGTTTCTTCTTTATCACCAGACAAACTATGTTTTTACTGTGACCAAGTACTATATTGCCTTTGTATAATTTTCCCACGCAAACAGTTCTGTGATTCATAAAAATATTTGTGACTCCATAGCCCAATGTATGCTTTCTTTGTTTCAAGCACAAACACAATCTGAATTTTTATTTTATTTATACATCTAGCCTTGTTAAACAAATGAGTGAGAGATCTCTCTCTCAAAAGAAAGAAGCCAAATCAGTGGTTCTATTGTTACCTTGAGATTTGCTTTCCACAACTTGGGTATATTTTGAGTGCTAACAGCACCACCATGTTATGAATTTAGTAAAGTGAGAGTGAGGGGAAGGAGATGACATACCCTTTTTCCATCGGGGAAATCCTAAACAGTGGAATTCCACAATAAAGAACCATTATACCAAACAAATTGCATACATGTCATTGGATCTTACACTAACTTCCGGGATGTATTGTTATCTTCACAGATATTGAGAAATCCGTTCGCCACTAGTCATGGATCAAATTCTACATTTTACATAACAACTTGGTTAGATGGACAGTTTCGGTAAATTTTAAAGATTTGATCTGGCACCCCAAATTGGCACATGAAATCAACACATGAATTCCTCTCTTCGCGCATTGGACTGGGCTAGGAAAGACCCTTGGGAATTTTCTGCAAGACCCTTGGGAATTTTCTTCGGTGCAACTGATTGCTGCAAGGTCTGGTTATTTTATTATTGATGCACACATTTTGTAACAACGTGACTTCTCCCAATTTGTTTTTGTAAAATATAGACAAGTTGTAGCACTGACAGTAATAGGAGACAGGGCTATGTTCTTAAGTTGTGTGGTTTTCGATCACCAAGCTACTCTCTTAGCCAATGCAGACGCTATTATTTTTATAATTGTACCATCAAGGGCTATCTGGATTTCATATTTAGAAATGGAAAATCTATATACGAGTGTTGTAACTTATGGTCCATGTCTAGGTTTGGGGCTATAACAACTCAGGGTCGTTTTGAGCTAACTGAACCAACAAGATTTGAATTTTTCAAGTGTCAAATTAATGGTTCTGGCCATCCAGCCCCTGGTCATGCATGGGTTGATTTATCTGGCATTTTCTACCAAAGTTCAACGATCGACATTGGTATCTACTCATAAACTTGGTCAGACTTTGGCCATCCACAATGTCAAAGAACTTCATTTTATGGTATGTACATTCCATGAGGGGTTAACTCATAGAACTTGTTACATAGCACGATCATTCACATGATATTAAAGAATATCCCTAATTTCACTATATATTGAAAAATGCCTCCTAAAATTGTATTTTTGAACCCCCCTCCCAATATGCCTTTCCAATTGATAAAACCCCTAATTTCATGAGATATTGTAGGTATCCATTTTTATCAACCCATTTTTAATAACCCCTTTATATCATATGGTCAATTGTAACAAACAAGAGACCTAACACCTCTTCGTATAACTAAATAAGATGCTAAATAAAATAATAGTATAATGCTAATAATGATCTCACCAGGATTGGAACGGCCATTGATCAATTTTTACTGTTGGATAGTGGAAGACCTAACGAAATAGTGATGGGGAAGGAAAAATCTGGAAAAAGGAAACCTAGTCAAGAGATGAATGTAACAAAGAATTTGATATAAATATAATAAATTATGGAGACAAAATTTTCCCAAACATTTCCTTCCCATCTAGACTACAAGTGGTACAAAATAAATAGCAAACAATGAAGGCCCCATGTGAAATTGAATGGGTGACAAAATATGGATGGGAAAATTGCTTACATCATAAAAGTGTGAACCTAAACAACCGAATGGAGGCTTAGATCACATTAAATTATTAAAACAACACTAGGAATCTGTTAGAGCATTAATCCACCTTGTTACCATGGTCATACACCTAGGATACATTTTCATTAGCTTTTATGCTATGTGATATGGTCCAAAACTAGGCTATGTTGGTCAACCTTGGTCTATCAGGTGTTTTGGACTCATTTATTGCATTGAGGATCTCCACTTTGATCATTTAGACTAGCATTCACCCTCATTAATGGAAGATCGTACCTTGGTGTACTCCCCATCCCTTAAATCAGGGAAATTGTTTGACCATAGAGGTTAGTGCATGTATTCAGTGGTTTTTTGCTCTCCTTGGGAATGTATTGCTTCATAGAGCCACGCCCACCTACCCATGTGATCACCCACGCCTAACCTACCCTCATTTATGTTCCAAAATTCTCCAACCATGTTCACACTAGCATTTGTGACTGTTTGGGATGGTTTGGGAGCTCATTGGTCCACCTAGGGGGGTTTTGAGGTCAAATCATAGCATGACACATGATTTCATATAGATGGAATCCAAAGGCTAAAAATTTGTCCCAAATGTAATATAAACCTGATACAAACATATTTACATGTTGGAAAGTCATAATAAACTCAGTTATTGACTACATTTCTATGTGTTAATTTCATTCTTTCTATTGTTTTTCTGCATAATTGTGAGTAAACTAAAATTGTGAAGATCACCTTAGCTCCTAGATCGTACTATGAATCAATTCTCACATGGTATCAGATCTCTTTGGAGCTGCAAATCAAAACCATAGTGTTTGAGTTGTTGTTTAGGGAATTTTCTAGGAAAAATTGAGTGTTTGCATTGCAACTACATCCAGTGTTTCTATCACTCGGTGCGCAAGAATAATTGGAGAAGACTCATGTATTTATTACCCCATTCAATTATTTCGAATGGAAGGCTGAAATGGTGATCCAACAGAGATTGAAAGGCCTGTACAGATTCACCATGGGGATTGAGACCGAACCCAACTCTGCTGTGGAAAAATCGAAGTACTTCAACAGGATTGATGAAGCATTGAGGATGCTTTGTCTCAACATTTATAGGGATCTTCTCTTCCATGTATAAAATATGACAATACCCAACAAAGTATGGCTCAATCTTGAGTCATTTTTTGGGAATACTGATGAGATGAGAGGCCACCAACTCAAAAATGATTTGATTTGATTGATCCCAACTCACTTTAAGACGATCCAAGACTTCTTCACTAAGTTAAAATTGTTGGTGCTTTATCTGAAACAATGTGGCATTGAAACTAAAGATGAGAATTTTATCGTGTCCATACTTTCGAAGTTAGGGCCATATTATTCAGTCTTTGTGTCAAAATTCCACTCTATCAAACTCACAATTTGAAATTGGAGGATGCCATCACTACCAAACTTATTGGAGTCACCGACTCAAGAGAAAGACAATTTCGTGTAAATGGGTGCCATCAAATCCATAAAGGATTAATCCCTTACTACAGGATTTTTGAATCCAACGAAAAGGAAAGAATAAATCTAGAGATTCGAAGCAACAAGAAGTAGTAGAAGCCCAATTATTCAGATGGGGTTTCAAATCCTACCAAGGACAAAGAGAAGAAGAAGAACGAGGACAAAAAATGCACCTACTGTCACAAAGGTTAGCATCCAAAGAGTGGATGCATGAAGAAAACCATTGACATGATGGCGCAACTCCTTGATAAGAACAGCATCCTACTACTAGAGGTCGCAGGGAAAAAAGAGGGAGTTTCAAGATCAGACAATAAGGAAAGATGGCATGCTTTGGTTGCTGGGTCTTCAAGCTCTTCATCCTTCATCATAGATTCAAGTGATTCTAGGAACATGGCCTCCATGCATGATTCCTTCTCGACCCTACATCCTTACAGTGGTCCATCCACCCTCATGGGTGATGATTCAGAAATCCAAGCCAAAAGGATTGACAGGATTCATCTTGAAGATGGGAACTTCAACAATGTGTTGTTTGTGCCTAATATAGCATCGAAACTAGTCTCGGTGCATCAAATGACACACATTGGTGCATCCAAAAGAGTAACATTTACTCAAAATTATGTGAATGTCTCAGAAGTCTTAACAAGACAAGTTGTTGCAATGGGTTATGTTGATCATGATTTGAGAATGTACAAATTATCTCGATTCCTTCCGTACTCACAAGGGAATGTGCTCCTGTCACATTCCAATGAGACAAGAAATTTATGGAATTAGAGATATGGTCATGTCAACTACATATACCTCCAAGCACTGAGCAAGGAGATCATGGTTGAATGGCTTCCTTCCATCAAGTTTTCCAGTGGAACATGTAAAAGGTGTGTAGTGGGAAAGCATGCTGAGCACATATATGACAAAGGAAAGGAAAGGAGGGATGTCCAAGTTATTGATTTGATTCATTCATATCTCATAGAGAATGTTCCCGCACCTCTTATGGGAATCAAAGTTATGTTTTGACCTTCATAGATGATACCTCAAGGTACTTCTAGGTGTATTTTCTCAAGCAAAAATTTGAAGTATTTTAGACTTTCAAAGTGTACAAAGCTTTGGTTGAGAATGCATGTGGGAAGAAGATTAAGGTTATTAGGACTGATAATGGAAAGGATTATGTAATCAAGAGTTTTCGTTAGCTTTGTGAGGAATTTGGAATCCAAATTCAACATTCTATGCCCTACACACCACAGCAAAATGGTGTTGCAGAGCGCAAGAACATGGCTCTTAAGGAGATGGCTACATGCATGATGGAGAAAATGGATTTGAATACGAAGCTATGAGATGAAGCTATCAACTATGCTACATATTTCCAAACCATATCTCCATAGAAAGCATTATATGGAAAAACTCCATTTGAGACTTGGAGTGGTTACAAGCCCAATGTTTCTCAATTCAGGGTTTTTGGCTCAAAGGTTTGGGATAGGATTACCCCCAAGAGAGAAAGGAATTACAAACTCAAATAAAGGAGTCCATTATGGTTGGATATGCTAAATATTAAAATGGATACAACATCTTTGATCCCTTATCTCAAAAAACAATCATCGAGATGAGTGTACAGTTGGAAGAAGACCTCATGCAGGAGATCAAACTAGCTCAAGGGGAATGCTCACATCCTCCACTCCATGATGATGTAAGTGATGAATCCTTCTATGATTTTTCTGATTCTAATATTGATAATGATTATGATGACATTAATTCAGATCATGAATCACCCATTCATCCCAAGTGGGCTGAGAAAACCATTGAAGCAACTGGTGATCTTGCTAGAGATCCACTAGACTCTAGGAAGACTATGTCTGAATTTTGAAATGCCTTATCTACTTGTGAATTGAATATTTCATAGATATGCTTCATGATGGTTGTATCTCATCCTCATACATATCAAGAAAAATCACTTTACCCAATATGGAAAACAACCATGCAAGAAGAGTTCAAGTCATTGCAAGACAATGAGACTTGGGAATTCGTTCTCTTTCCCTCCAAGAGGAAACTGGTGCAATGCAAGTGGGTCTATAAGACCAAAGTGGATGATTATGGTTCAGATATCAAGTATAAGGTCTTCTTCATTGCTAAATTCTTCTCTCAATTCCAAGGAGTGGACTATGCAAAGACATTTGTAACGATTGCAAAGATGGACTCTATGAGGCTAGTTTTAGCCATTGTTGCATCTAAGCATTGAGAGGTTCACCACATGGATGTGAAAAGTTATTTTATTAATGGTGCCATTCATGAGGAGATATATGCATCAGCCTGAAGGTTTCATTCATGATCCTTCACTTTTTTACAGGTTGAATAAGTCTCTCTATGGCCTTAAGCAAGCCCCTAGGGCTTGGTATGCCAAGATGGACAATTTTATGCTATCGGTTGGATTTGAAAGATGCAAGTCTTATCCTAATGTTTATTTGCATAATGTTGGTGATTTATTACAGGTAATTGTATTATATATTGATGATATTTTGATTAGAGGTATTTTCACTAAAGATATTGGATCAATAAAGTCTTCATTGCACAATGAATTCTCCATGACCGACCTTGTGTTGTTGAGACAATTTATTGGATTAGAGATTGAAAAATATGAAGGAGGGATCAATATCAGACAACCTAAGTATATTGCATACATATTACTGAAGTTAAAAATGGTTGAATGTAAGTCAGAGAAGTTCCCATTCCTCTCAGGAATAAAACTAGGTGATTTTGGTGCATCTCCATTGGTGGACAGCTCGTTGTAAAGACAACTAGTTGGGAGTTTATTGTATCTTACACACTCTCGACTTGATTTGGAATATGATGTAGGTAATGTTGATGGATATATGCATGAGCCTCATGAGATCCATTGGGATGCTTCCAAAAGGATATTGCATTATGTGCAAGGAACCAAACACTTCAGGGTACACTATGTTGTTGGTTCTTCACTAAAACTTGATGGATTTATTGATTTTGATTGGGATGGAGATTCCCTTAACAGAAAATCCACTTCAGTTTATGTCTTCATTCTTGTGCATTGTCCCATATACTGGTCAAGCAAGAAACAACACACCATATCCCTCTCTTCAGCTGAGGTCGAGTACAAAGGAGTAGTGCACACATCTACACAATTTGTGTGGTTTCAATGTATTCTTGGGGAACTTGGATTTGAATTTGATTCACGCACATTCATTTGGTATGCCAATCAAAGTGAAATCAACATTTCCACCAATCTAATGCAGAGATAGAGGAACAAGCACATTGAGATACACATGCACTACATCATGAGCTTGGTGCATGAGCAGGTGATATCATTATAGTATTTCCCATCTACAGAGAAAATGTTGACATCTTCACTAAGAGATTCAGAGAGAAGACATTCACCTATCTAATATCCCTTCTTGGACTGTGTGACACATGGTGATGGCTGATATTCACTTTCATATTTTTCTCCATGTCCATTTTAGAGGGGAGGCTTTGTTCCCATGAGGTTTTCCTCCTTACCTTGATTATATGGACTAATAAAAATTTTGTAAGAGGTGACTTGAGACTTAGTTGTCAAGGCCTCAATAATGATATGGCATAAGTTGTACTAAGTCATAATTAAAGGAGGGGGGGGGGGGGGGGGGGGGGGGGGGGGGGGGGGGNTGTTGATCAACCTTGGTCTATTGGGTGTTTTGGAATCATTTATTGCATTGAGGAACTCCACTTTGATCATTCATACTTCCATGCACCCTCATTAATGGCATATTATACTTTAGTGCACTCCCCATCCCTTAAATCAAGGAAATTGTTTGACCATAGGCGCTAGTGCATGTATTTGGTGATTTTTGGCTCCCCTTGGGCATTTATTTATTTCTAGAGCCACTACCACTCACCCATGTGCTCACCCATGCATAAAATTCCCTCATTTATATTTCATCATGCTCCAACCATGGTCACACTAGAATTCGTGACTGTTAGGGATGGTTTGGGCTCTCATTGGTCCACCTAGGGGGGTTTTGAGGTCAAATAATAGATTGACACATGTATGCATCCAGATGGCCTCTAAAGGATAACTATTTATCCCAAATGTAATATAAACCTAATACAAACATATTTACATGTTGGAAAGTCATAAAAAACTCAGCTATTGACTACATTTCTATGTGTTAATTTCATTCTTTCTATTATTTTTCTGCATAATTGTGAGTTTACTCGAATTGTGAGGATCCCATTAGCTCCTAAATCCTAGTGTGAATCAATTCTCAAAGAGTTTAAAATGATAGATCACATTTATCTATGGATGTACAATTGACTAGGAAGAGGAAGATCACATTTATGAATTTTCTTATTTTCTTCTAATTTTTTATTACCCAATTTCATGGGCATGTGAGCAATGAATTCTTATATAAATCCCATTCATGAAAAAAAATATTCTAAAAAAATGAACAATTTATAAGTTCAATGATTTGGAGGTATGGATTCCACTGTTTGGAGGTTATTCCTTAGCACCAATTAGAAATTATATGGATCCATCCCATAATTTGGAGGTATGAATCTAGCCCACAGTTTGGAGGTTATTCCTTTTCAAAAACTAGGACTAATATGAATCCAAATCACAAATTGGAGGTATGAATTGACCCCATGATTTGGAGGTATGAATCCATAGATGATTTGGAGATTATTCTTCATCCCACCGAAAAAAATAACTTCCAATATTTATATTACTATGTCAAATTTAAAACCCCCCTTACCCCTTAATACGAGGCAATATATTTTTGAGTTTTTTAGGAGTATTCAAACCCCCAATATGAATGAACGTGATATGATATTTCCTCACTAGTGAACCCCCCATAATACATTCATGAACCCCAAACCCTAACTCAGGTGAAGAATTACATAACTGCACATAAATGCTTGGATATCCATATGCATTCCACTTAGTAAGTGTGGCCACTGATATTAACACTAGGAAGCCACAACAACCACCGGCCTCTGCATGTACAACGAGAGTGCCTCTCCTCCTTAGCTTGTTGGTTTCATTTTCATTCTGCCAGGATAAGGAAAGCCTTAGCCTGAACCTAGTTCGGGACTTTCGTCTTGTGGAAAGCCTTTCTCTTATTTTTTCATTGCTCTAGATTGATTGCTTGACAGAATACGTTGCATAATTGATGCAAGATGCCAGGGTCCTAACAATGGTGGGATGTTGACCCATCGTCATAGTTTCGGGCTACCGACCTCTTGGCTACTAGATCGATAAAGAATGATATTTGGTCTCAGATGGGTTTCATGTAGATACATGGTTGTTTGTTGAATATACGATCCCGTTCATGTCTACGAGTGGGAGCAACATTAAAAAAAAAATTACATTTCAGACCAAAAAGCAACTTGCAACAAGAACACAAATTGGCTCATTGAGTCAAGTCTGAATGGTTCCTTTGCAAGGAATACCCAATAGATGCATCATACTTGTTCAAACTTAGACGATACATATCCAGTTTGAAGGAAGCTGTTATTTAGGAGTCTTGCTGCATTATGGCTTGTTTAGCACTTGCTTTACATCGTACAAAGGGGTCTGATATTCTTCTTCAACTCGGGAATGGTTTCCTCCTACAAGAACATTGGTAGTTCTCTCCATTTTTAGAACCACTCGTCATGCCTTTGCAAGCTGAAAAAGTATTGCATGACGTTGATCCTTTGGAAACTTCAAGTGGGAAAGTAATAGTTGGAAAGGAAATCAAGTGTCAGATATTATACGTTTGGCGAATAACATCTCACAGCTCGATGAGCTAAGTCGTCTTTTTGTCTTCCTTATCCAACTTCCCAAAAAATGATCTATGTCGCAGGTTTCTATGGGAATAAGGAGCAGGCACCCGGACGATGTTCCATTATTTCATTATTCTACAGTAGCATTATCACCTTGGGACCCAAAATCTACGTGCAAATTCATAATTGAGTTGGATTGGTCAGTTGTAGTTGACGTAGAGAAGGTAGTGCTCAAGATGCAATCTCTTGTGGGTTTTCAAGCTGCACCATGCCAGGAACTCTCCAGCTACGCTCACCATTGGACGACAATCACAGTGCTCAATCTCTCTTTCTGTGCCAGTGCTACGTCTGGTTACCATTGTTTGAAGCTGGCTATCTTGCCACCGCTATCAAAACGAAAACGTACTAATCGATGTACAACATAATCAATGAATTAAAATTCTTTTAGGTTAACTTTGATCGCTGGTGAATTTGCACCTTCCTGTGCGATCATTCACAGATTCAAGGTCAACGACTGGTGCTGGGTCTCAATCTCCAACAAGGTCCTTGCGAGCACATTCTAGACTTTTATAAAAACAATATCTCTGGCCATAGGGGGATAACGATGTGGAATTTACTAAATCAGGTATGCAAACCAATCTAAAGTTTGTATTCCAACGCTTTGCCATTCGATTTTCTTCCACTGTTTAATGTTTCGTATCTAATATCCTTTGCACAACTGCAGTTTTAGCTGCTGGATGTGGATAGAAAAGCGTTTCATAATTCCATTATTAGCTAGTCACAACATCAAATTGTGAACAGGATTTTTTTATGGTTAATCTCCCATGAAGAAATGTTTATTTTATTTTATTTTAAAAGGCCTAAATCAAGTTGAAATAGGGTGTGTGTTTTGTAGACTCTTTGCTTTTTTTATTAGTTTGTGTGTAAAATAAATATAAAACATAACAAAAAAAAATAGAGTTAAGATAAACAAACAAAATAAAAACAATAAAAATTGGAATACAAGACTAAAAAAACTTTTGTGAATAAAATTTATAAAAAAAAACAATTAGAAAACACAAAACAATAATCTAAGTTATATTTCAAATGAAAAAAAATAAAAAACAAACGGACCTTCGCAAACATTATTGGAATCATTTCTTTACATTTACAGTTTATTTGGTTTTTTGAGCCACTTGAAACAGAGGTTCACAAAGAAGATTGTCAAAGATGAGCTATGACCAATAGGTAAAAAATGCATTTTATTTTTAAATTTGGTTTGATAGCACTTATTCTTGCACTTTATTTTTGGATGATCTCACACTTTACTACATATTAGTGCTAAGCCTTTACAGGTTCAAAGACTATCAAAGAGACTCATTCTTGCAAAAGTGATATTCAAAAATCACAATATTGAAATCTTGAAGGAGTTAAGATTTTCATTGCGCATGTCATACCATTTGTTGCCACAAAGAACCTTTCAAAAAGCTAGTTGTGTCATGATATGCCCATTTATCTTTCTCTTTTCTAAGGTTGACACTCATCCATGTTGAAGTCCACTTTTCATTGCCTTACACATCATGACTTCACATATGCATACTTTTCTGAGTCGCATAAGTTTTCCCCATTTTTCAGTTCATCTTTTCCTTATGAGTAAAACAATTTGGATTCCCTTTCATGACCAAAAATTCCTTGTTATCCTTTTCCTAAACACTATTGCTACTGATATCTTTCATCTATAGTCCTACCAATAATTTATTTACTCATGTTGAATGATGTGGGGTTCCCTAAGGCCCATCTTTCATAAGTCTTTCCCCATCGACCTCGGCCCATTATCTGGGATAGAGCCTTAGAGTCATTTTTAGTACCTTGAGGCTACATGCCTTAATGGCAGGTTCTCTTGCCAACAATCATGGGAATACATCAATGTCTCTTGATCATTATATCTTGCAAGTGGCTCAGAATTAGCTCATTTATACACACTTCGCAAGATGTACTTAGGTACCTTGGCACTCATTGACATCAATGGTGATATTTCCTCACATTGGTTAACGACATTCATTAATGGTCGGTAATCCAATGAATCCTTTCCATGCTCGGCATCAACACATTTATTTGCATGGTAAGAATTGCACCATTGGGTTTTGTAGCAAGTGAATACTAATATATACTTTTCATGACTCCATCAGTAGTTTTGCAGCATCATACTTCTAGCCATATGAAAGTACCACAGTTCCACTTTCATACTTCATCTTTGATTCATACAACCAAGCAGTTTAGATTCTTTCACGTCACATACCACGATCCAGTAGTTCTATTAGCCACATTCCTATTGCACGGTTCATCATCCTTTTGGGTGAGTAGAGGTATGTTTTTTTCTAATCTTTAATCATGTAATTCCTTAAATGCTATAAATGAATGAATTTTCAAAATTTCTCACCATGTTACATTGACTTACTCATTTTCATAAATATAAAACATCTTCAGTTGGGGGGTATATTCATTACCATTTGATTCCATTTTACACATGCCATCATCTAATTTACCATTGACCAACATGTCTCTTCCAAATTACACTTTGTTACAATTTGATATATTTTTGGCGTAATGCATAACATGAACAAAAGGTTTTATAAGTACATTGATGGCTTATCATTTACAATATATGTATACTCTGAAATCTTATATATTGCAGCAAGAAAATGAGTAAAAGAAATGAATATTGTTAACAAAAGAACCAACATTTGTCATATTCATGGTTGTCACACAAGAACCATCCATAAAAAAACTCCGCTACTACTCATGCATTTCGCATCATGGAATAATTCATTGTTAAAAACATCATCATGCAAAGCCAAAGTTAAGAAGCCCAAAAAATTTATCCATAGTTGCATGAGGACATGCAACAAGTTCAGTTGGGGGGAGATGTTGGATCACCCAAATGTGGCATATCCATCTTATTTTTCTTTCATTATTCATCACATTCATCCCTATTCATCACTCCATTAACCATTCATTATACCATTTTCATAAATAAATATGGGTTTATCTTCTTATTTTTCAATCTATTTATTTTTAAGTATTTTAAGAGAATTTGTGATTGAATATTAAAAAATTAACATGTTTTCATTTATATCTCAAAGATGGATGATCTTTGTAATGTGTAGGAATATTTGAATATTTTCAACAAAGGATTATTCAAAAGATTGACAAATATTTCCTCCAGCTTTTCAAGATTTGGAGATAATTATTCCATAGAGTAATATCATGAAATGATTTGTGAGGATTTAAAGGGATAAATGGTTGTACTTATTTGAGAGAAAAGTGGATATACATTTATTAGTTGCTCATTCTCATTTCAAATCACTCATGTATAAATAAGAGGGTTCTCTCCTCATTTAGGGAGTAGTATAGGCCTCTTTATTGGTATGGAAGTAGAGAAATAATTTAAGTAAATCATTTTTGAGAGTTAGTCATGGATTTGATCATTTTGTAATACTATTGATGTTTTAGAGAAAATATTTTGATTTATCCATAATATATTTGTTAGTTTGAGTTGTTAAGATAGATTTCATGTGAGCTCACATCTATTTATCATTTGTCATTTTTTACTTATCATTTGCCACATGTGTTTTGTTATAAATCATTTTTCCTTTGATTAATTTCATTTTTTCTTAACAAGGTTTAATTTATGCAATATCATGTTTTCCTAGTTAATTTTATTTTTATGCAACTTCATGCTTTTACAGATTAGATTTATTTTCATGCAAGTTCTTTCTTTTGTAAACTAGATTCAATTTCAACTTTGTGTGTTTCATTACTAAGCATTAGACTAGTTTTATTTTACACAATTTCATGCTTTCTTAGCCTTAAATTCCATTTCAGTCGCATGTGTTTTATTTTTGAATATTATAATAAGTTAGTGTCACTCTAATCCTGCATATATTTTTCTTATACCTCACAAGTTTACGCGCTCCTCGGGTTGACAATTTAAATCGTTAGGTATGTTATTAATTGTTTAATATTTTTCACCAACAATGGAGTAACTCCTTGAAAAGAACAACATTCCTCTTCCAGATGTCACAAGGAAGAAAGAGGGAGGTTCGAATTTTGAGAACAATGATAGATTCCATGCGCTGGTTGTTGGATCTTCTGAATCTTCCTCCTTCATCATAGATTTAAGTACCTCAAGGAAAATGGATTCAATACAAGACTCCTTCTTGTCCCTACATCCATAGAGTGGTCCATCCATCCTCATGGGTGATAACTCTAAGATCGCAGCCAAAGGGATTGGCAGGATTAGCCTTGACAATGGGTACTTCAACAATGTGTTGTATGTGCATGATCTTGCAGCTAACCTACTCTTTGTCTATCAAATGACACATACAGGTTTGGCCAAGAGAGTGACATTCACTCAAGATGATGTGGATATTTCAGAAATTTCTAGAGGCCAATTAGTTGTAGTGGGTATTACAGATCATGAGTCAAGGATGTACAATTTTTCACACTTTCATCCTTACTCCTAAGGGAATGTGCTCCTGTCACATGCCAATGAGACCATAAAAATATGGCATGAGAGGTATGGACACCTCAAATACATATATATTCAATCTTTGAGCAAAGAAAACATGGTTGAAGGGATTCCAAGCATTAAGTTTTCCAAAGGCACATGCAAGGGATGCATTGTTAGGAAGCATGCAGAGCACAAGTATGGGAAGGGGAAGGATAGAAAGGATATCCAAGTGCTTTATTTGATCCATTCATATTTGATAGGACCTATTCCCTTAGCCTCCTATGGAAACTCAAGGTAAGTCTTAACATTCATAGATGATTTCTCAAGGTATTCTTGGGTCACATTTTCTCAAGCAAAAATCTGAAGTGTTTGAGATATTCAAAGTTTTCAAGGATTTGGTTGAGAAATTGAGTGGGAATAAGATCAATGTCTTAAGGAATGATAATGGAAATGAATATGTCAATAAGAACCTACAAAATCTATGTGAGGAAAAATGCATTCAAATGCAACATTGTGTGCCTTACACACCACTACACAATTGTGTGGCAGAGCACAAGAATAGAGCATTGAAGGAGATGGCCACATGCATGTTGGAGACTAAGTATTTTTCTCCTAGGATATGGGATGAAGCCATAAATTGTGATGCATATTTTTAGAACAAAGTTCCACACAAATAATTGGAATAGAAAACTCCATTTGAGTCTTGGAGTAGTCACAATCCCAATGTCTCTCATTTCAAGGTTTTGCATCAAAGGCTTGGGATAGAATTCCTCTCGACAAAAAAAAAGGCCTTGCAACCTCAAAGAAATGAGTCCATAATGGTTGGATATGTTGAATATTTAAATGGATACAATCTCTTTGATTTGATCCCTCATCTCAGAAAAATTTCATTGAGAGAAGTGTACAGTTCGAAGAAGATCCCATGCAAGAGATCGAACTATTCAAGGGGGATTGCTCACACCCTCCACTCAATGATGATGTAAGTGATGATTCTCTCTCTGATTTTTCTGATTTTGATATGGAATATGAATATGATGACATTAATGCAGATCATGACTCACCCATAACACCAAAATGGGTTGAGAAAACCATACAAGCAATTGGTGATCTTGTTGAGATTCACTAGACTCTAAGAAGACTAGATCAGTTTCACAATGCTTTCTCCACTTGTGATTTGAATCTTGAAGAGAGGTGCTTTATGATGGTTGGATCTATCATCAGTCATATGAAGAAGCACAACATGATCCACAATGGAAAACATCCATGTAAGAAGATTTCAATTCTTTGCAAGACAATGAAACTTGTGAGTTAGTTCCTCTACCTTCCAAGAGGAAACTAGTGCAATGTAAGTGGATTTATAGAACCAAGATGGATGATGATGTTTTATATATGAAGTGTAATTCTAGGTTCATTTACAAAGGCTTCTCTCAAGTCCATGGAGTGGACTATATAGATACATTTGCACCAGTTGCAAAGATGGACTCTATCAGGCTAGTTTTAACCATTGTTGCATCTAAGTGATGGAAGGCGCACGACATGGATGTGAAGAGTGATTTTATTCATGGTGACCTTCATGGGGAGATTTATATACAACACCCTAAAGGTTTTATTCATGATAATTCACTTGTTTTCAGGTTGAATAAGTCTCTCTATGGCCTCAATAAATCCCCCTGGGCTTGGTATGCCAAGATGGACAAATTTCTTCTCCCACAACGCTTTGAAAGAGGAAAATCTAATCCTAATGTGTATTTGCAACATTTAGATGACTCTATTAAAATCATAGTATTGTATTTTGATGATATTTTTATCAGTGGAAGTTGCATTTATTATATAGGTTCAATTAAGTCTTCACTGCACAATGTGTTTTCAATGACTGACCTTGGATTGTTGAAACGATTTCTTGGCTTGGAGATTGAGAAATATTATGCATGTATTAGGGTCATCCAATAAAATTATGATTCATACTTGTTATTAATGTTCAAAATGGCTGAATGTAAAGCATACGAGTGTCCCTTCCTTTCAAGAGTAAAACTAGGTGATTTTGGTTCATCTCCATTTGTGGACAACCCATTGTATGGACAACTAGTTGGGAGATTGTTGTATATCACACACTCTCGACCTGATTTGGATTATGCAGTAGGTATTTTTGTAAGGTATATGCAAAGGCGTCATGGGATCCATTGGGAGGATGATAAAAGGATCTTTCATTATGTGCAAGGAACCAAACACTTCGGGATACACTATGTTGCTAGTTCTCCACTAGAACTAGATGGATTTATTGATTCTGATTGGGATGGAGATTCTACTAACATAAATTCCACTTCAAGTTATGTATTTATGATCGCACATGGTCCCATATGCTAGTAAATTAAGGAAACCACACACTATATCCCTTTCTTCATCTAAGGATGAGTACACAGGAGCAATGAATGCAACTACACAATGTGTGTGGTTGCAAGGAATTCTTGGAGAACTTAGTTTTTCATTTGATTCACCCACTTTCATTTGGAATGATAATAAAAGTGAAATCAATATATCCATAGATCCAATACATAGACAAAGGACCAAGTACATTGATATTAACATGCACTACATTAGGATCTTGGTGCATGAGCAGGTGATATCATTGTAGTATTTCCCATCTACAGAGAAAACTGTTGACATCTTCACCAAGAGCTTCAAAGAGAAGACATTCATCTATATGAGGTCACTCCTTGGAGTGGGTGACACATGCTGATGAATAATATTCACTTTCATGTTTTCCTCCAAGTCCATTCTAGAGGGGAGTTTTTGTTCCCATGTGGTATTCCTTCTTACCTTGGTTATATGGATAAATAAATTTTTGTACGAGGTGACTTGAGCCTTAGTTGTGAAGGTCTCAATTTTGATGTGGTTACACTAAGTTGGGCTTAAGGGGGTTTGTTATAACATCATAATACATAGTACCATGGTCACATATCACCTAGTACACACCTTCAATTGTTTTCACTTATCTTGCATAGTCCAAACCTTGGTTATGTTGGTCTCCTAAGGTATTTGAGGGTTTTGGACCATTAATTACACCCAACACTAACATTTTGATCATTCAAGAGCAAAAGCACCCTCATTAATGGAAGTTTGGTCTTTTGTGGTGCTCCCACTCCTTAAAACATGTAACGGTTTTGACCAGAGGAACCCATGCATTGTATTTAGGTGTTTTTTGCTCTTTTGGACAATTAAATGCCTCCTAGAGCCACTCCCACTCACCCATGAACTCCATTACACCTAGAATACCCTTATTTATGACCTAGAATTCTTGAGATGCATTCACATGTCCATTCATGACTGTTTGAGGTGGTTTGGGAGCTCATTGGTCCACCGTAGGGGTGTTTGAGGTTTAATCTAAGCCTGCCACATGTATGGCACCAGTTTGCCTCCAAAGGCTAATGATTTTCTTCTATTGTAATATATTCATGTTCTATACATATTTACATGTTGGAAAGTAATATAACACTCAACTATTGGCACCATCTCTATGTGTTAATATTTCTCTTTTGCATTGTTTCTTCATGTTTTGTGAAATTCTTTAGTTGTGAGGATTCTCTTAGCTCCTAGATATTGTTGTGAATAATATTTTCACATTTTTCCCAGATGGGTTTCCATGTTACATCTTGTTTATATGCATATTTAATATTTATGTTTATGTCAAATGTATGTCTATCGTGAATAATTTAATGTGAATATCTCGCACAACATTTGTTATGAATAAACTCGAGTCTATATGTGTCGCACATCTAATAGGTTATATCTGTGATAATGCTTTATGTTAATTACTGCAATATGTGTTGATGGATAAGTCGATTGTAATTTTGAGTGAATAAAGAAGAACAAGAAGTATAATTCATGTCTTCAGTCGAGTGATTGGAAAAGTACTGAAAGAGTGAAAATTCCCACATAACTGCACAAAGTTGGTTCTGGAAATTCCTATAAGATATCTCCTGCGATATTGATTTTTCATCACAGTTGTTGCTGGTAGATTCTTTCTCTACCAGGACAGTATCTTGGGCTTGTTGACGAATGAGGGATCTGAACCCGAATCGACCGAAATAATGTCAACAAATGGTTATGTTTTCGGGACTGTGAATCATTCTGGTGGGGATATGTTTTGGCACCCGACGAAGTTGAAAATTCAAGATTAGGTAGAATTTAAAGCACTAGAGTTTGCACGGAAAGAAAGTGAAGGATCATGGCTGAATATGATAGTGGTAGGAGAGATATCTTTACATATATATTCACAAGATTTTCTTTAGTAAATTTTCCATATTTTACATGAGTGGTTGTCAAAGCTAGCGACCCAACAAAATTCAAGGACGAGAATCGACAGAATGGAGTCCTCAACTAATATTGGGACTAAAAATAGATAGAAATCATATATCAAGAGTTGTCAAATTCTGGGTTGGTAGTATTTTGGGAGGATATATTAAGAAAAATGTGGTTGACACAATAAAGTCGTACTATGAGACGAAAAAGATATTTTTTCCAAGGACCTAAAGGTCGCTATCTTAAGTATTTAAAGTTTCGGATCAATATGCTCGTATGTGAGGAAGGGATCTTGAGAATGGAGTCCGACGAATAAATATTTGTGCACGGAGATTTGGGATATGTCATAAGAGAATTTTAAGAAAACTAGAGTAGAGTAAGATGAGATGTTTGTTGGTGATAGAAAGACTAAATTAGAAAGTGGACTCCTGAGGAGTGGAAGAAGATTTCATTCAAAAAACAGAAGAAGGAATGTGAGAAGAAAATGAAGTTATAGTGTGACCGGAGGAGAGGAATACAAATTGGCGTCACACTTTAACGAAGGTTCATGTGATGAGGAAGAGGAATACCAGCTTATATCTGAAAAAGAAGATGAAGAAGAAGTTCGAGACCCATATTATGAATACAACATACCTGTGACCCTGCGTACATATCCGAAGGGAAGATTTAGAAACTCATCACCTAGTGGTTTTGTCACTTAGAATAATAGTAATAGTGGGAATAGAGGACAAGGGAATCATACAAGTCAAACTTTTAATCAAATATTACCAAGAAAAAAATAGAATGGATGGGAATGATATAAAGTTGCTAACATTTAATGGAAATGGGTTAGAAGATCACGAACAACATTGGTTTCTATGCGAAGTCATATGGACTATGAGATAGGTCCAAGATGAAGCCATAAATAAATATTCGATGATCACAACCCTTAGAGGTCGCTCGTTGGATTGGTACATGAAATTCTCTATGGTTCTGACAGGAATCCCGTAAAATACATTAGATGAAATCCAATTCAGATTGATATATTATTTGAGGAATCCTAAATATGAGTCGCAATGTATTATAGAGATAAAAGAGATTAAGCAATTTCCTACGGAGTTTGTTTGGGACTTCGATCAAAGATTCAAAACATTGATGGAAAAAGTAATCTTTCAAATGCCAAATGTTCAACATAAATAATTGTTTATTGTGGCAATGCTACCACGCATCTATATTTCCGCAGATGAAACAAAAGACTATAGCTTAGAGAAAATCTTTGGAATTGGCTATGAGGTGAGAAGCCTCACCGATCAGAGAAACTAGTGTAGGAATGATGCAGATCCAGTCGCAACTTACCAACCTAACATTGCAAATTTAGGATATTAATAAAGGGAAGGAAGTACAAGAAGAACTCTGGTGTACCAAATGACATCACAAAAACAACTACCTGGTGCTTATGAATTATGTCGCGTCAAGAGCACGGAATCAGATAAATACACAAGGGATTCCTTGGTGTAGAATCTTCCAGACTAGGGGGCATCGGTTGAAATAATTGTCATACTTACATAAAATCGTAAGTGCGCCAGCTAGCCTATACTATAAGTTATGTTGATGAGTGGGCTATGAAAACAAAGAATGCATAACATATTAGTTGTTGTAGGAGAAAATAGTAGAAACCTATTTAATGAAGAATCAAGGACATAGGTAGGTTGAGTGAGCTCATGATCAATATCCATAGGCTTAGTAACCTCAAAATAAATACCCATAGAACCAGTGGCTGCAACAACAATTCCCTCAACCCAGGGAGGTGGAATTTTTAGAGGTCGAGGAAGAGGAGGAGGATTTGGTCACAGAAGAGGAAAGAGTGTTTTTTTCTGATCCATGCCATCAATTATCAAACCCATATACTTATGTGAAGCATAATAACACTTGGGTGATTCCATGAAGATGGGTAACACTTTTTGGCCAAATTTGGCGATGAAAACCTGATTTTTTACTCATGTGCTAGATAGAAGCCCTCAAAACGCATATATGCCATGTGAATTTTGACTTGCAGTAAGAAAACAAATTGTAGAATATTATGTTGGCTTCATAGTGATATTTTTTTTAAAATATTCCGATGTCATTTAATGTGTGAATTTTGTCATTTGATGAACTGTGTGACCTTAAAAATTTGAAGAAGCTAATAAGTGGCTCGTGTCCATGTAGAGTAATTCAATCTTGCATCAATAATTTAAAAAAAATAAATATATGAGCATGATCTACATAAAATGCAGTGTGATGTGCATATTTTTTTGTTAATTTTTTTCGCATTATACAATTATTTATTATTTTTCGAAAGTGACCACATTCGATTTCAGCATCGTTTTAAACACATATTTGTCCACGTAAAGGATTTTTTTCTATTTTTTAAAAAATTGAAAAACCAAAGATACCCTTTTGAAGAGGACACGTCGATATGTGATGTGTGCATTTTTAATAATTTTTTGGCTGTGTATTTTTAACTCTGCAGATTTTTCTTTGAGCTGCTTCGAAGTTGCAGTGTGGTTTTCTAAGTATAAGTTTTAGAAGTAATTAAAAAATAAATATCATATGAATGCCAAAATGTGTGTATGATATGTCAATGGATAGAATATTCGTTGGTGAATCTATCGGTATCAACTCCGCTCAGTTATGTGCTAGGAATGGCAGGGTTTACACCTCTGCAAGGCACAGTAAATTTTCCATTTGTTTGAATGAGAGCTAAGTCTTTTTTTTTAAGCCCTCGACCGAGGTATGAACCTCGACCGAGGTATCTAAATACCTCGGTCGAGGTATTTAAATACCTCGACTGAGGGTTTGTAAAGCCCGCAATACCTCGGTCCAGGTATTTAAATACCTCGACCGAGGTATTTAAATACCTTGGTCGAGGGCTTTACAAACCCTCGGTCGAGGTATTAAGACCTCGGTCGAGGGCTTAACAAGCCCTCGACCGAGGTGCGTTTTTTTGTTTTTGCTGAAATGTGCTTGCCAAAAAGTGTTACCCAGGTCCGTGGATTCACCCACTTATATCAATGTTTGTACAACTTTTTTCGTTCATTTTATTGTTGATAGTGATGTTCTTGCCATGCATTGATTATGGAATCTACAAACAACATAAAAATATTGATAACTAGTTTTCATGATTGACATTTATCTAAAAAAAATTGTAAACATACCTATTTCTATCCCTTCTTATCTATCCCGTCTTTCTTTAAGAGAAGCACATGTACTGCAAATCCCCATCCTTGACCTCTTCGAAATGTGGAAGTTGTTGAACTTATTTTTCCATACACTGTGAAATATGCATATCTGATGAAGTTGCCATTTCCTTAACCACCTTAAACATAATCCTTGTATAAGTTGAAGATTTCCTTCCTTGTGAAATTATCTAGAATGTGTATTGTTTATTTATTTGGCATACTCTCTCCATGCTTGGAAAAGAAATTGCACATCCATGATATTACAATGTGTGTTGATGGTCCAATGATTCGTCTGTGATAATCGTCATAATAAAAGGTAGGATCATTTTCTTGTCTTGTTTGGATTCTTGATAATTGATTATTACCAATTAAGTGAATCATTTTGAATTCCTTTCTACAAAGATGAACATTTACTATGCGATAATCATAACATGTCCTTGTAGAAATCATGCACCCCACTAAATATGAATTTTGCGTACTTTTGTTCATTGATAAATACATGTTTCTTTTATCCAAGGAATAATTGTAGCCTAAAACCTTCCAAACAATTGTTGTGAAAACACTCACTCAAATTCAAATAAGCAATTGAACTTGGACTTGAGAGAAATTCTTTTTTCCTAGACCTTGTATAACCCAAATGCTTTGGATTCACATAAAAAGGTCTAGTCCTACACTTAATCCTGCTCATTGTTGGATTATGTCTCCACAAATCCTGGACCATTATGTCTGCAACACCATCCTTATTAGAATGAATTTTTTCATTGTGAAGAATATTACACCCCTCATTGAAAATATGGTCACTAAATTGAGTACAAAAATTATTGTCATGATCACTTTCGGATAGATCAATGTGCCCATCAACACTATTGGTGCCACTAAATTCTTCAGTGAAAGGGAAATCTTGATATTCAACATTGACATCATTGGTACCTCTGACATCCTTACTTGGAGGAGAATCATTGTCTTCATCATTGGTGTCTCCATCATCAACAAAATCATCATCGGTGCCATTTAAATCCTTGCTTGGAGGAAAATCAATGCCAGTGCCATCAAAATCTTCACTTGGAGGAAAGTCAACATCGGTGCCATCAAATTATTCACTTAGAGGAAAGTCAATATTAATGCCATTAAAACCCTCTCTTGGAGGAAAGTCATCATCGGTGTCAAGGAAATCCTTTCTTGGAGGAAAATCATCATCAATGACATTAACATCCTCGCTTGGAGGTAACTCAGCATTGGTACCATTGAAATTATCACTTGGAGGAAAATCATCATTAGTGTCATTGACATCCTTTCTTAGAGGCAACTCATAATCGGTTCCATATAAATCCTCGCTTGGAATATTCTCATCATCAATTCCATTGAAATCCTTGCTTGGAGGAAAACCATCTTCACCATTATTGATTTCTTCGTCCTCACCAAAATCATCATCTGTCCCATTAAAATCCTCACTTGGAGGAAAATCATCATCAATCCCATTAAAATCCTTGTGGGGAAGAAAATCATCATTTGTCCAATTAAAATCCTTGCATCTAGGAGAAGAATTATCATTTGTCCCATTAAAATACTTGCCTAAAGAAAAATCATCATTCATCCTGTTAGAATGCTTTCTATGAATAAATCCATCATCATTATTGGTGCATACATGCTATCAAAATCATCATTGGTACCATCAAAATCCTTACTTTGAGAAAAATCATCATTGGTGCCTTGAAAATCCTTATTTGGAGGAAAATACTTACTTGGAGGAATATATTCATTATCATCATAATCACCATCACATTCTTTCCCTTCATTACTGGTGTCTTCATAATATTCAAAATTAGGAATTTCTTGAACAACATATTTGATTAGATTGCTTGCACTACCAGTATCTTGGCTAGATGAACACTACAACTCTTCATTGACATTGGAATTTAATTTAGATAAGTCCATGACTTCTCACTAAAAGATATATTTATAGAAAACTCTTAATAAATAAGACAATGAACTTTTACCATAGTCCTCACCAAAAAGTAGAACGGTGCAAATGTCAACCAACCATCTTGTTATCACTCCAGGAAACTCCTCTAGGTTGTAGCTCGAGGATTCTTGGTAACTTACAATGTTTTTTAAGGGTTTTCTAATATGTATCAAGATAGATAACCTATATAACCTCTCACTCTGAAGACATGCAAGAAGGTCACGCAATTACAAGGATTTTAGTTACAACTTGTTCAGTAGTTTGACAAAAAGGTGAAGGGATGGAGAACTCACCAAACTGGTAGACTTACACACATAACACATGCATATAAATGGATAAATCCTACTAAGGATGGTATTTATAAATCAAATTTCACTAAATAACCAATAGGACGACAGCTATCGACTTTTTAATAAATCTGAAAATTACCTAAATGCACATTCAGGCAATAAACACAGTAAAGAAAGAGATGGCTAAACAAATCACAACAAAAGAACTTATACTTAGAATAAACCAGATGATACGCTTGATAATGGAACAGGATTATAAATCCCTGGAGTCGAACCTTTATTAATAAATTAATCATGGGCTTTATAGCCTTTTACAAAAATTACAGATCCTGAAAATCCGATCTGCTTACACAAAAATAATTGAAAGTGATAGTTTTTCCAGATTAGGGATTCAAAACCTTGCTAACTATTTGTTTATCTACTTTGAAGATCTACTTTGCTGAGTGATATTTCAATGACTGAAGTGGTCACTGATAATCACCATTGTTGGTTCACTGTGAAATTGTCGCCAACAGTCGGTGTATTGACGTTTAACTGAAGTGCCCAGTCTTGTTCAATATGTCTGAAAATTTTTACTTTGTTGTCGTAGTCATCGATCGAAGGCTTTTTATTTTATCTCATCAGCGCTCCAAGTCTTAATGATACCACTATTTAGGAGGTGGAATGAACTAAATTTACCACTGCCAAAAGTTGTTTGACGATGTTTGAATCAGAGCTTTAGTCCTCCGTCACGCCGACACTGCGGAGGAGCTTCGTTGTGAACTCGTTGATCTATAGTCTGTATGTCTTCTGATCATCGATGATCTTCTCTTATCGTGCTATCGGAGGATTTTTTCATTTAGTGAAAGACTTAGTTTGTTTTTCTTTCGTCATTGTGGCTCCCCCTTGAACTATCTTACCGACAGCTAGTGATTTCGAGTTTCGATGCTAAATTTTTCATTTGCTCGTGGACCCCGTAGTTTGTATATCTTTCGTAGTTGCGGCTCCTCAGAGGACTAATCTAGCGACGGTTAGTCTTTAGAACCTTCGATTGTCGATGAGTCTATATTTTTTCAGAACCCACAGTAATTCTTTCTTCTGTCGTTGCGGCTCCATAGTGAACTATTTTGCCGACAGTTAGTCTTTTCAAGTTCTGACTTCTGCTACTTTACTTTGGCGGCATTTAGTTCTTCATATCACTGACATTTCAACACCTTTCAGCTTTTCCTCGCCGCTACTCAGTCCTTAGTTCTTTCGATCTAATTTCATTGCTATCGAAGGTCAGTAGAAGTCTGAAGCAGAACATTTAGTCACTATATTCTCCTCAATGGCGAAACTTTTAGCTACTATATTCTCCACAGTTGCGAAACTTTTAGTCACTATATTCTCCAATTACTGTTTAAGAATGTTTCAATGGCAGTAAAAATTTTAGCAATACGCCTAACTGCTGAAGGGGTCTTCCACCTATTATTTATCTTCAATCTTTCAGTGGCTAATGAAATGTTTTGATCCTCAGCCAAGCCACCGAATCCACAACTTTGTGAAATTTGCATCAAAAATAGAAGACTTCAAAACTGTTAGTGATATTCATATCCTTCATTGCATGATTTAAATTCTTCATACTATCACAAATAATTTATTTTATTTTGGGAGATAACATCTGGCTCCTACTCGATGATGTGAACCTCCCTGTGAGGTCCCAAGAACCCCCAGACCAAAATGCCTTTCCCTAAAAACAACTAAGTAAATTAACACTATTCTTTATTGTTCCATTGGGCATGGAGTCTTATTCTGAAAGCATAACAACCTACTATCTACTAATTTACAATCATAAGGCCTCAGAGCCTCAAATAAAATGGAGTTTTAGGAACCACCCATTTACTGGGCCATCAAATACCTCTTCACCTTCCAGATTCTGCAATTTGAAGGTGTTATTGTCATATGCCTAGTCTATAACAAAAGGGCCAATCCATTAAGAGTCAAATTTTCCATGTTTCCCCTTGTTTTGTCTCACAGCATCCCACTTGAGGACCCAATCTTCGACCTGGAAGTTGTCTGCCTTTGCTCTTTTTTCAAACATGCCCTTTCTCCTCTATTGATGAGCCTCTGATTTTCCTACCACTTGCTCCCTGATATGATGTAACTCCACCAAATCCATCATCCTTCTCATCATATCATTTGGTTCATCTTCCTCTTCCTAAAACAACTTTGCCACTGGAAGGATGAGCTGGATAGGAAAGATGGCCTCAGTGCCATAAACCAGTTTGAATGGAGAAGTCCCTATGGATCTTTTATCTGTCACCCTATCAACCCATAAGGAAAACTTAAGCTTTGAATCCCATCTTTTCTAATTTGTCTCTACCAATTTCCTAATGATTCTGACTAAGATTTTGTTGGATGACTCAGCTAGGCCATTGCCTTCTGGGTAATAGGATGTGGAGTGTACAAGTTGAATACCCATTGATTCACACAATTTAACTAATGCCCCCACTTTAAAAGATTGTGCATTATCAGTTACTAACCTTACCGGGAAACCAAACCTGCTGAAGATGTTCTCATATAAGAATCTCATGATGACTTGATGAGTGGCATTTCTAATGGGTATTGCTTCTATCCATTTGGTAAAGTAGTTAGTGGCTACTAAGATCCATTTATGGTGTCCATTGAAATATGGATTTATTTCACCTATGAAATCTAGACTCCATTGCTGGAAAGGCCCATTCACTATAACAGGCCTAAAGGGCAAGGATTTGAGCTGCTGCTTCCCTATAAATCTTTGACATTGGTCACAGGCCCTTACAAAAGTGCATACATCAGCAAAGAGGACTAGCCAATAGTATCCTGCTTTTAATATCTTGTGGGCTATGGTTTTCTAGTAGTGGTGGCCTCCACATGTACTGGAATGAAAGTGATGCATGACCTACTCTACTTCCTCTTTATCTAGACATCTTAACAAAATCCCAAACTGATCCTTCCAATACAACATATTGTCAATTATGCAAAACTTAACAGATTTCAACTTAAGATCTCGTGCTTGGTTAGGAGTAAGATCAGGAGAAACTTCTAATTTTAGCAAAAATTGAATGATACCTAAATACCACTCACATGAAGATATGTTCTCAGCTACTGCTGGACTATTATTCTGATCTTGATTTACTTATGTTTCAGCTGCTACCATAGTCTGCACCTTTGTTGATCTAACACATGTGAAATTTATTCCCATCAATTCACAATTTTCTTTGGCCATGAGTTTGGCCAAACCTAATCCCTTTACTAGCTTGGTGGGTTTCACCTCTACATCAAACTCAATGAGTTTGGAAATCCACTTAGCTCTCTTCCCATCAATGTTAGGCTAAGTCAAAACATCCTTCATAGCAGCTGAAGAGACATATGCAATGATATTTGCATGGAGAATGTATATTTTGAAACTCTTCAAATATTCTATGAGAGCATAAGCCTGCTTCTCAATTGGGTCATACTTCAACTCAGCATCTCTTAGGGTTATGCTGAAGAAGGAAATTGGATGGTCAAGACCTTCATCATTCTTTTGTAATAGTACAGCTGCCACTGTGTCATAAGATGCAAAAGAGAAAATGTAAAAACCCTTGGTGTAGTCGGGACTAATCAGGGTTTGGGCCTCCATGATGGCTTTCTTAATTTCTTCAAAATAATTTCTTGCTTGGTTAGTCCACTTTATTTCTGCACCCTTTTTTAGCATGGTTGTTATGTGCTTTACCAGCTCGGAGAAATTTGGAATGAATCTCCTGACAAACTTTATCTTGCCTAAAAAGGACTGAATGTCTCTTTTTGACCTTGGTATTGATAGCTGCTGAATTTCCTCCACTCTTACTGGATCGATATTTACACCTTCAGTTGAGACTATTTGGCCTAGGAGCTTTCCTTCATTAAGTGCAAACTGGGACTTCCTGGCGTTCAGTGATATTCCATACCTTCTGCACTTCAGAAATACCTTTCTTACATGTTGCAAGTGGTCATGATGGTTGTGAGAGTAAACTGTTAAGTCATCCAAATATATCAGCACATATTTATCTTTTAGCCCTACAAAATCTAGGGCCATAGCTCTCTCAAAAGTAGCCCCAGCATTCATTAGCCCAAATGGCATTTTAGCATACATGAAGGTGCCCTAGGGGGTGGTAAAGGCAGTCTTCTCTTGGTCATATGGGTGCACATCAACTTGGTTGTATCCAGAGAAGCCATCAAGGAAGGACGTGACCCTAGCCCCCAAGACTCTCTGCAGCAGATGTTCCATCTTGGGTAGTGGATAGTTGTCCTTTTTGGAACATTTTTTCAGGTTTCTAAAATCCACACACAACCTGATTTCTCCATTTTTCTTTCTTACCACTATTAGATTTGTAATCCACTGGGAATACCTGATGGGGATTATGATCTTGGCTTTGAGGATCTTGTGGATATCTTTCTCAATCACTGGTAATAGAAGAGGGATGATGGGTCTCAGCTTCTGTTTGAAAGGAATGGTGTCCTTCTCCAAAGGAATCCGGTGCTCGATGATGTCGGTGTCATATGTGTTTAGGTCACTATACTCCCATGCAAAAACATCAGCAAACTCTTTTATCAAGCTGCAATATTCAGACTTATGTTCAACAGTCATCCCAGTGGATAGATTTATTAGTTTTGGATGGCTCTGGTTGCCTATGTTATGCTCTTGGATAGCGGGATCTAGCTCCCTTTTGGCAAGCTTGAAAGGGATATCATTGTGGTCAAAAAGTTCTTCCAATGGTACTAGACCTCAGGGTATGTAGTTACTGGGAAATTGGACTATATTTTGCTCAGCCATTTTATCTTTTAACTTGAGCTGCTTGGATTCCTCTAAGTTAATTTTTTCCTGGTCTATGTGTATGTCAGAGAATTCATCCACTAACTAAAGGAATTTACTAAGCTCCCCATCATTTTCAAACACCCTCCAAAATTTTACATTGTCTGGCAAAGAGGGTCTGTACTTGACCTGGACATCATAGCTGAGATTAGGGGGTAAAGGAGGAACAAACTAACTTGCAGAGATGGCCAGGGAATCAACCAGGTGATTCAAATTCCTAGGAATATATGACAATTCAAAAAACATAATGGAGTCTCTGAGTTTCCATACCTCATCCTTGTAGGCCTTCAATCTGATATTTTTCGTCTGAAAAGTGTTGTTGACCTACTATATGATGAGGTTGACGTCCCCAAAAATCTTCATGCACATGATCCCTATCTCCTTGGCCGCTTTGACTCCCAGCAGCAAGGCTTCATATTATGCTACACTGTTCATGGTTTTGAAATCAAGTTTATAATATAAGTGAATGTTCTCCTTAGATGTGGAGATCAACATGACCCATACACCTACCGAGTTTTGAGCACTTTCCCCATCAAAATACATGGTCCAGACAATCATTGTGACTTCTTCAGGCTACATACAGGTGGGCTCTATGAACTGAACTGATGTCTGCTGATTATCATCAATTTGCAAGATGCAAGACCTAAAATCAGTCTCCATGGTGTAGATCGGGTGATTCACTAAGCATCTCTCCTTGCTTATGATGTATGATAGCTGATTTTCCCTGTACATTCTTTTAGTCTCCCCTCTGAACATGGCAATGGTGGCATACGTGAGATCCATCTAGAGGGTGCCGCCCAATCTTTTGCTCCATGACCGAGACAATAAGAGGCCAAATTTTAGAGGAATATCGGCCACTACAACGTCCATTATTACATTTTTTAAGGTAGTTGCATTAGGTTTACAGTGAGGTATTTCATGAGGCCCAAGAACTTAACCTTCCTAGAGTCAAAGGAGAATAAATCATGGTAGGGCTTGGTAATGCTGAGGTCGATTTCATCCATCACAGCCTTAGGCATTAGGTTATGAGAGGCTCCTGAATCTAGCAAACAGTTGTGGAGGATTTTATCATGGATGTTCAAGGATATATAGAATGGTGGGTAGGAGTTATTTAGGTCTTCGATCATGGGGCCCAAGGTTACAACAGGCTTGTCATCTTGCAGATTCATGAAGTTGGTGTCAATGTGCATCTTGGGCTGAAGGGAATTCAGAATGGAGGTTTTAAATCCATGATTCTTCATCAACTCAATTAAAGGGAAAGGGATTTTCAATTTTTGAATTTCAGACTCAAGGTTGAAATAATAATGCAGCTTGTCTGGAAACCTTACCTCATGAGTTGTAGGTTTGAGTTGGACTTGACCAGGTGTGGCTAAAGTTGTTGGTTTATGCAATGCTTTGGATGAAATAGCCACTTTCTTTGGTAAAACAGCAACCTTTCTAGCAGGTGCAACAAGTTTCTTAACAGGTACAACATTCTTCTTGAGGTGATCAACCAACCTAGACCTCAATTGGTAACCTTCCTAACCATCAACCTGATAGATGGCCTCTTCAGTGATCTGCTCATCAATTAGGGCTTCTTCATATTCTGCTTATGTCAGAAAAGAATAGTCCACCTCATCCTCCATGCAGTGGATATTGTCTTCAGCTTCTCCTTATTCTTCAATGAATCATGGATCTTCTTCAAATACAGCATTTTGAAATGGAGCTCTTATCCTCTAGTCTTCCCCTTGATTTCTCTCCCTTCTAAGAATTTGAACAGGCAGGTTTCCTCTTCTATAAGGAACAAAATTTGGTTTTCGAGGAGCATAGTCGCTTGGCCCCTTATCCCTCATCAGTAGATGTCCTTGGTCCTTTAACTTAGACATTTCAGCAGTCAGGTTGTCTAAAATTTTGGTCATTTTTTCAATCTTGTTCTCTGATGTCGAAGCCCCACCATAGTCTGATGGTTGATTTCTCCTGTCTACCTTCCCTTTGACCTTCTGAGATGCCAAAATGTTTGACTCTACCTCTAGAGCAGCATCCTGCATGAGTGATAAGGAGACTGACCTCCTTTCTCTAAGAAGTAGGAAGAAGTCAAAGTCAAAGGCATTTGCATAAGTTATCATAGCTGAGGTACCGGTGGGCTTAATCTCAATGGGGATCTTACTGTACATGTTGTTAAATCTTTTGGTAATGTTGGAGACAGACTCACCATTTTCTCTTCTCGGGCTTTTGAACTCTGTGATGTAGTAGAGGTGGTCTCTCCTCTCTCCCCAATGCTTTAGGAAGATTTCATCTAGGGCCTCTATGCCTGCCACTGACCCAGTAGGCAGTTCCTTAAACCACTTTCTAGCCTGGCCATCTAGGCTTTGCACAAAAACTCTGGTCCATACATATTCTTGTTCTATATTTATATTTTTAGCATAGCTATAAAAATCCTCTAGATGTTCTTCAGCAATGAAATCCCCTTCCCCTATAAACTTAGGCATATACTTGAGATAATCCCCAGTAGGCATGGCTGCGAGGGGATTTGGCAAAATTAGGGGAGCATACCTAGCTATAAGGATCCTTTCCATCTTGGTCAATTGAGGAGAAGCCATATTGGAAATGGGTATGGACGGGGTTGTGGAAGGCAGCACTGATGAAAATATTTGCTGAGAAGGTGGTGGTATCAAAGCATGGATCTATGTCATCTCCCAGGGAAGTTGAGCTTCAATCTCCTTTCCCCGGCAATGACGCCACTTTGTTATCACTCCAGGAAACTCCTCTAGGTTGTAGCTCAAGGATGTCTGGTAACTTACAATGTTTTTTAACGGTTTTCTAATATAGATCAATCCGGATAACCTATATAACCTCTCACGCTCAAGACATGCATGAAGCTCACTCAATCACAAGGATTTTAATTACAACTTTTTCAATAGTTTGACAAAAAGGTGAAGGGATGGAGAACTCACTAGGATGGCAGACTTACACACATAAAACATGCATATAAATGGATAAATCCTACTGAGGATGGTATTTATAAATCAAATATCACTAAATAACCAATAGGATGACAGATATCAGCTTTTTAATAAATCTGAAAATTACCTAAATGCACATTCAGGCAATAAACATAGTAAAGAAAGAGATGGCTGAACAAATCACAAAAGAACTTATACTTAGAATAAACCAGATGAGACGCTTGATAATGGAACAAGCTTATAAATCCCTGGAATTGAACCTTTATTAATAAATTAATCATGGGATTTATAGCCTTTTATAAAAATTACAGATCTTGAAAATCTGATTTGTTTACACAAAAATAATTGAAAGTGATAGTTTTTCCACATTAGGGCTTCAAACCCTTGCTAACTATTTGTTTATCTACTGTGAATATCTAGTTCACTGAGTCATCTTTTAATGACTGAAGTGGTCGCTGATAATCACCATCGCTGGTTCACTGTGAAATTGCCACCAACAACCAGTGCATCGGCATTTAACTGAAGTTCCTAGTCTTGTTCAATCTGCCCGAAAATTTTTACTTTGTTGCCGCAGTTACCGATCGGAGGCTTTTTCTTTTAGCTCATCGGCACTCCAAGTCTCAACGCTACCACTGTTTCATTGGTGGAACGAACTAAATTTACTGCTGCCGGAAGTTGTTTTACGATGTTTGAATCGAAGCTTTAGTCCTCTGTGCCACCGACACTATGAAGGAGCTTCGTTGTGAACTCATTGATCCGTATTCTATATTTCTTTTTATCGCTAATGATCTTCTATTGTCACGCTATAGGAAGATTTTTTCATTTAGCGGAAGCCTTAGTCTGTTTTTCTTCTGTCGTTGTAGCTCCCCCTTGAACTATCTTGCCGACGACTAGTGATTCCGAGTTTCAACGCTGAATTTTTCATCTGCTCGCGGACCCCATATTTTGTATATCTTCCACAGTTGCGGCTCCTCAGAGGACTAGTTCACCGACGGTTAGTCTTTAGAACCTCCAATCGCCAATGAGTTTGTATTGTTTCGGAATCTATAGTAAGTCTTTCTTCCGTCAATGCGGCTTCGCAGTGAACTATTTTGCTGACAGTTAGTCTTTTCAAGTTTAAACTTCTGCTACTTTACTTCAGCGGCATTTAGTTCTTCATATCACCAATATTCTGGCACCTTTCAGCTTTGCCTCGCCACTACTTAGTCCTTAGTTCTTCCGATCTAATTCCATCGCTATCGAAGGTCAGTAGAAGTCTGAAGCGAAACATTTAGTCACTATATTCACCTCAATGGCGAAACTTTTAGCTACTATCTTCTTAGCAATTGCAGAACTTTTAGTCACTATATTCTTCGATCACTATTTAAGAATGTTCCGATGGCAGTAAAAAGTTTAGCAATACGCCTAACTGTCGAAGGGGTCTTTCACCTGTTATTTATCTTCCATCTTTCAATGGCTAATGAGATGTTCTGATCCTCGCCCAAGCCCCCGAAGCCACAACTTTGTGAAATTTGCATAAAAAATAGAGGCTTTCAAAATTGTTAGTGATCTTCATATCCTTCATTGCATGATTTAAATTCTTCATACTATCAAAAATAAATTTATTTTATTTTGGGAGATAACACATCGTATAGATATGAGAATGGAATTTCCCCTCCAAAACATTCCCTCCAAAATTTCCCACCAAAAATAAAGCAAACATTCATATAACTAGTCAAAAAACAAATTTATGATATAAAAAACTTTGAAATAATGTATTAACTAATTACATATTTCTATCCCCACACATATAAAACTAGTGTAGTTTAGTGTAAAATATTGTATATACAATTTGTAATAAAGTAATGGTTATTTACATTTTCTTTTAATCCCACATGTGTAAAACAAGAAATATTAAACCTAATATAGGCTATATAAACCATTTAGTTTTCTTACTATTCATCATTGAATTTGGAGAAATTTACTAACAATTTCAAGGTTAGCTCTTTTTCATTTTTTAATAAATTTGTTAGTTTCATAGTTCATTTGGCAATAGTTTTAGTGTTTTTTCATTTTTACATTTTGTTTATCCCAAATTCTTAAAAGTAGTAAAGTTAACCTAATTTATCTTATAAATTCACTCTTGAGCAATTGGCAAAGGGCTTTAAAGAAGAATGAGAATATTCTAGAGGAGCTTCAAGAGAGGAGGATCTACCATTTATCTCAGGATTTTTAGGTTTTATTGTTTTTAAAAAATATTTTTTTTAAAACCTACTTAAATGTCTTATATCCCCCCTAAAACCCCTAACCCACCAAACATTACAATAATAAAAATAAATAAATAAATAAACCCTAACCCCCC
>LPNX010281802.1:182597-200834 GCA_001517045.1 Pseudotsuga menziesii
TCAAAACAATCTTTTCTGAATGTCATGTGTGATGTTGCACCAATATCAAGCAGCCAACAATCTTTGTACGATGAAAGAGAAGTCATTTCATTAAATCCAAGATTACAATGTGCAACAATACAAGAATCAGAAGATTTACTAGCATCTTGGTCATCTTTCTTCTGGTTGTGCTTGTCTTTGATGGAGTCCCATGAAGCCCAACACTGATCTGATGTGTGCCCAGTCTTTCCGCAACGCTTGCACTGCAACTCTGATCTTTTGCTTCTGCCCCCTCTGCCTCTGAAATTTCTTCTTCTTCTTCCTCTCTCTTTGCTGCAATCTCCCTTGGAAGGGTCTTTGAATTGGTCTTTGCCAGCTAGGGCAGCACCAATACTAGATGCCAAAGAGTGCATCTTTACAACCGTTAGTGTAATTTACAATAATAAACTTGATACGACAAAGAGAAATGAAAAAATAACCTTGCAGGTCTACAGTCTCTGCGAAGGTGAATACAATGCAAGTTTATAGCATACACATGCTTCTTCAATACAAAATATATCAGTCTCAGTATCACAATGCAATATAGCAGTCTCAGTATCAGTCTTCAAGAAGGTCTTCAATAGGCTGTAGCAACACAGCAATCTCCAACGTAGGTAGTGTTGCATACAACGCAGTCTTTAGCAACATACAACTCAGTCTTCAGCAGCAAATACACAGCAAAAATTGCAGCACTCTCCAACATACATTATTTCTTCACTGATAGGTCTTCAGTATCTCATATACATAAGTCACAGTCCTCTTCAAACAATGCAAATGAAAATATTTGCAGATTTTTCACTTAAACTCCATGCATAGAAATTAGGGTTTGTGTATTTCCCAATGAGTAATTTCAATGCAGAATATAAAGCATTTTACCTCCCTAGAAAAAATTCTTGTGACAGCAATACCATGCCGCAATCTTCACAGTGTCTTCAAAGGATGAAGTTGGAAAGAAATTACATATGATAATGGAAGATCCCAAGGTAGGTATCTGATCAAGAACAATGGTGTTTTATAACACCACCTCTTTACTGTCGTGATCTTTTATTTGACCATGATCGTTTCTGGCCTGCAATTCAAGTGATACCACCAGACTTTGCAAAAAAATAGGGTTTACTTCAAAATAAATTAGGGTTCACTTTCAATATTCACTCAGCATATATATATGATCAACGCATATTATCTCTCCAGCGCAGTTCACAAAATATGTGAGAATGGGTCGCAGTTCACAACGTCTCGCGGGGAACTGAACTTGCTGTGGCATTCTTCCACACAGAGGTCACATATAATGCAGCCAATCTTCAGGCTTTGCAAGAAAAGAGGTCACATATAATGTAGCCAATCTTCAGTCTCACACACAGGCACCAGTAGCATACAACGCAGCATACAGTAGCATACAGCCACCACGCAACAGGCACCAGGCAGTCTTTACACGTTCTACAGGCGCGAGAGCTCCAATGCAGCCCGCAGCAGTCTCCAACACGCAGCTATTATTCTTCAGCATAAATCAATTTGCTTACAACGCTACCAATCACATAAAAGCAGCTTCAGTTCGCAGATAAAAGAAATGACGCATTGAGTCGTCTAGTAGGGTTTATAACGGCCCTCGCCAACTTTCTGACCAGCTCGCACAATTGCTTCAACGTTTCCCCACAGTTCATGCTAAACTTATGGGAAGGAACGATGTGTAAAATTCTCAAGCATGAATTCAAGCCTCCACACAAAGAGAAGGCAGGTATCCACGCAATTTTTACAAACTGGAGGCTGCTCACACACTATAAGCTGAAAATTAGGGTTTCCACAGACTTTCAGCGCAGTCTCAAATACACACAATCTTCAACATACCAAAGCTCGTTCACAAATAACACACAATCACTTGCGTGCATATAACTCAACAAATAATCACTTGGAGGTCCGATAAGATTCACAGCCTGAACACGCTATAATCTCAATGGAATAGGGTTACGCCTGAACGCTCTATAATCCTTCACAACGCAGTCTCCAAGCAATGGAATAGGGAACGAGAAGTTCACATTCGGGATCCATGGATTCTTAAACAAACTCGGAATAGAGATGTCGGATAAAGATGTGGAAACAATCGTTGGCCGGCTGTCTACCAGTGAGGATGGAAGTTTCAAATTTAAGAGATTTGTTTCATTGTATGAATCGTTGTACCAGGATATCAGATTAAGAAGAAAGCAGTCTCCAACGTACACAGTAGAGAGTAGTCTCCAACGTACCCAGCAATATCAACAAATAATGGAGCGATGGGGAATGAAGAGGCGGTCAGCAAAAATTAGGGTTAGGTATACACTAAAAATAACACAGAGGCAGACTGAATGGTGGATTCTCACAAAAACATTGTGAATATTATTTTAGACTCAATCCACAACGCAGGTCTGGAGGAGAAACGTACACAGCTGGTAGACTGACAGTCTGGCAAGAAGAATGGCAGCGCTCTGATAACACAGGCAAAATGGCAAGCATGCAATGCAGCCAGGAGTTATGGCAGGCGGATAGCCAGGCTCTGATACCACTTGTTGGTAATAACTCCCGATTTAATTAACTATTCCAATGCAAAAGCCTATACTTATACAAATCTCATGGCGGTTGGGTTTCACCTTCCGCTCAGCCGGTTTGGCTTCCTATCTAATCATATTCCTATTTTTATTTATTTACAATAATCCTGACGGATTATTCTAACAATCTCACCCAAGTGAATATATTGAAATTGTTTCCAATGAGGTAGCTACTCCTATTGGTAAGAGTAAGAATCAATCTCGTATAAGAAATATGGTTGAGGGTGTTTCAATTCCTCATTAAGGCATTGTTGATTTAAAAGAAACCCCTTCAAGACAGAAAATGAGGAGATCTATTGTTACTGAATCCAGTGTTATCCTTAAATAGGAGAGTGAAAATCATGTGGGCAGTAGGGAATTTATTACTCCAAGTGCTGATCTAGAGGATGCCATTGTTAATTCAACACAAAATGACATTCGAGATTGATTGCAAAGGGATAAATTGGTTAACAATGGACATACATTTTGAGTTGAATGTGGATCAACTTTATATATCCATAGAAGGGAAAGATAAATTTAGAATTAGAAAACCACGTCACTTGCATATTCACAACTTGAAAGCATTGGTGAGGCACAATCCCTATGCACATGTGGTTAACTAACTAGTCCTTGTTGACCCAAACGGTGTTCCTACTAGAGATGAATTTGATCGAACAAGAAGTTTTCATTATAAATATTGTGTTCTTGCGGGGGTCATTCTAGAGAGGTAAGAGGAGAGTTGATGCAAGAATATCCCAATATCCCTATTTTTGAAACAGTGAAATGCATCATTTATGATGGTTTAACAAATATAGAAGCAAAGTTGTTGGCATGGGATCATAACACATATAATGAATACATGATGACTATGAAATTCATTCAAAGGGGGAGATTTATCCACAATGATTTTTTTCAAATATATGGTGGGGAAAAATATAAAGTTGATGCAAGTTTTTGGAAACAATGTTGTATGGAAATACGTATCCCTATTAAACAGGATAATGTGAAACAAAAAAAATTCCAAAGGAAGTGATGCATTCAGAGTTGTAGATGGTTATTTCTAGTTGGCATTCAAAGTAGGGAAAACATGGGATTTGATTAAGGACATATTTATCTTTTTGGAGAATATTGGAATAACAAATAAAAAAGTGAAAAAACGTAAAGTTGTTCCATGGACTCATGGTAAGATAGGTCTTGGCGTCAATAATTTTCCAGAAGACATGACTATTCCACCTTGGAGAACAATGCAAGGTGTGAAGGATGAAACACTAATAGCTACAATATTGTCATGGGTAAATTCATATGAATTATCCATGGAGGAAATGTGCAATGAGAATGACAAGTAAGTTGATGTTTTTTTTATGGTACGATGTTCTTTCTTGAGTTTAAAATTTTTGTTATGTTCTGAGTATTATATTATATTATTATATATGATTGTAAACATTTTTATCATATCATCGTATAGTCACAAGATATACATGAAAATACAAGAGGAGATGGTTATAATGTTGAATGAGAAGAGTTGGGACGATATCAAATGCAATTATCCAGAATGAAAATCAATTGAAACCTTAAAATAGGTTTTTGTTGCATTCAATAAGGTATGTTGATCTATGATACATCCTACTTTATTTATTTGGTAATTCATTTAATGTCTATTTTATTACTTATAGAGATCATTTTCATTTAAAGATGCCAAAGAGGGGTACAAATGGAGTACCAGAGTCCTTCAAAATTCATGTCCAGGGAGCCCAAATAGAACTACAAAGGAGACATCTTTCAAACATTGAACTTGATTATACACTTGATCATTATATTTGGAATGGGCTTGACACTCTGTAATATAAATTCATTTTAGGTGACTATGTAGACATTGCAAAAATTGTTCCTAAAAATGAGTATGTCATAGTTATTGCAGATATCCCTCATGGATACAATATTCGAAACACTACTTATGATTGTGAGCCTTATACTTACCAATCATTCAATAAAGTGGTTTCAAGATTTCTAGATGTCACAACGTCACCACTATGGAGATTTTTTTTTTTCCATTCAAACACACAATTAGGGGGGTTGTTGACATCCTTCAAGGGTAAATCAAAAACAAGGAAGCAACTTTATTGGTAAGATATTTGCACTATATTCTCAAGTTTTTGAATTTATAAATCAATTATATTTATTGATAATTTAATTAAATTCTTTTTTTTATGGTCACGAGAAAAAGTCTAATATTCATAGCTCCAATAGTGATCCATTTCTGAATGAGATTGAAAACATACATCTTGCAATTTGGACAAAAGATGAGACTTATGAATCTCTTTTAATCAATGAAAACAGTGAAGGAAAATATAGTGATATGTTGACTTATGATGTCATGGTTAAAAAATTAACATATGAAGAAAGGGATTTGAAAGGAGTGACTGTAAACATCTATCAAAAGCCACAAGTGTTGATGAATTATCTCATAGATACATTTTCAAGAGAAGGAGATTGGGTCTTAGATTTGTTATTGGGTTTAGGTAAAATTTATGATATTACATATGAAATCATATTTCAAGTTTTATTGTTTTTTTATTCTTCATTATTTCTTTTAAATTATGCTTCTTTATGCTATTTGACTTAACTACTTTTTTTTGTTTTTGGTGATTAGGTACAACAATAACATGCTTCTTACAGAAAGGAATAAATTGCATATCCATTGATAATGATCCACTGCAACGCAATTACATCCACCAAAGAATTAATGCTATTCAAGTTCTTCCAGATGAATTGCAAGAAGTTGGTTTGAAGGAGACTTTAGTGAAACACTTGTGACGAAGATGTCAAAAGAGTCTCAACCCCTGTTAGGAGCAATGTTTGGAAATGAGAACTCTTGGACTATTGCATACATAGAAAACCCAATGGAAGAGGACACCGATGTCCCTGAATAAAGGAAAGCTCCATAAAATTCCAATTTTGATGAAGAATCTGGCCTGCATGATATTGTTGATTAGTTTCATGTCTTCAAGAAAATGTTAAATTTGAAAACTGTTTGATAAGATATATTAATATTTTTTTGATTTTCAAACTTTATTTTAGAAATAATATATATATTGTTTTTAATATGTTATTTAAAATATATGGTATAGTTTTTCTTGAATTTATGTGGATAGTCATTTTTTTGGAAAATAGTATGAAATAGTATCATTTTTATACAAAAAATATCTGGAAATCCATTGAAAATGGTCTTAAAAATCTTTATTTTTTAGAATTTCTTACAATTTTGTCAATAAAAATGCCTTATTTTAAAGAAAAAATTGCAAAATATATATGTTTTTTCAATATAACTTATTGTTAAATGGACGTTATTTTGTTAAATTTCTAAAAAAACACACTTGAAAATAGAAATTAATAAAAATTTATGACAAAGATGATTCAAAGGCCCAAAAAAATGCCTCAAAATTAAAATGTGTGATACTGGTATCAACCCTTTTTTAAACGGAGGTAAAACTAGCTACTAAAATTAGGAGAGAGAAAAATGAGAATTGTGTCGATTTCTTGTTTCATAGTATAAGTGGTTCAAACTCAGGAAATGGATTCATTTATTTCTTTATATTATCTTCTAACATTCTCTCAATATCAACATTGCTGACCATGATCTTATCCCATTCTTGTGCCCCTTCTAGTCACAATCTATATATCTACACGTTCTTTCTACCTTTGATCTTCATGTAGTTTTATTGTTACCATATTATAACGTTGTTTCTTCGCTTCCTATTTGGTTATCAAATCTAGACAATATTCTAGAGTATGTTCTACACTACGAAAAATATCCACTCAAATATCTTGGCTTTGTAGACATTTGTGCTATGTGCCCTCGTTCTTTATAATTGAAGCAAACAGGTGGTCTACCACCTCCTCAAAATTCTCATCCTATATCTTCAAAAAATCATTGAATACCACTACCTTTGCCTGCTTCGATGTTCTCTTCAATCCCCTGCACTCTATAAGCATCGAATGAATGCCCTTTCATTAATTATAATTTATGACATATTCCATTGACACCATTCCCAACCAATTTACAAAAACACCAAAAAGGGGTATTAGTTGTGCTATGATACTTCTGCAACATTAGACACTGAGAAGGTGCATGGCCCCATTTCTTACATATTTCACACTATTCTTCCTGAGATCCTATGGGGAGAAGATTCAGGTCATGAGTTGCTACATAATTTACCATCACGGGACACTCATTTTGATTCCATACCTACTAAAGAGTGTCCACCTAGTGTAGGCTCCAATAAAATTGCAATCTCTAAAACATCAAACTATGTGAGAATATTTTTTTGTGTTAACGAAACCCATATATGTGACAAAAATATTGCTATAGACAACTCCTAATTTTCCACATCTTGAATCTCAAACAACCTGTCCAACAAAATTTTAAATCTATAGCCAAAATCCTAGATTGTTTCTCTAGTTAGTTGTTTTATCTACTTTGTTTCCATTATACAAAGAAATTTCGACACAGGTTTTTCAAACTCTTTCAATATTGCTTGCATAATATCATCTAATGATCGAATGACTGCTTGCGCCATTGTACTCTTATAATTCATATACTAAGTCAATGCATGATCTCTCAATGTTGTTTCCATTTTTCCTATCTTTTCTTTCTCGTTAGTTACTTTCGTCAAATTTCACACTACATCACAAGTGAATTAGTGTTGTTCTTCATCGTCCATTATAGTCCCATGAAAGACTTAAAGTCTCAAAATTGAATTAATAATAACTCTTGCCATGTTTAACCTTCTTAAAACTCTTCCACTTCTGCTTTGATTTCTTATTGCTTGGAAATGTTGATTTAAAATATTCTTAACGTCTCCTTCAAATGAAATTTCTACTTCTCTTTGAAAAACATGTTGGGTGGGGGGTGGTGGTTCAAGAGGGGGGTTATACAAATCCACTGCTCCATACTCCTCTCTACTTGATCCAAATGAATCATCAAGTATAAACCCATTAAATAATTCTATCTTCCCAAGATGTCCTCCTCGTCTATTAACGATGCTACAAAAGGACTCTCCACAATCTCATTGCCCTGAGATTATATATTACCTTCCTCTAATTCATCTACCTCATATCATCTCCATTGGGTTTCATCGTCACTCATCTTGTCTTCTCCCACATCTTCCTATGATGTGTCATCTTCTACGTAGTACCTCTTCACTAGCCTATCTCCTTCATCCTACATTACTTCTATCGCTTCCTCTTGTGCTCCATACTCTTCATCATGCCCCTCTGGCATGTCCCTTTTCCTACTTATGCTAAAACCCCTTCTTCAACATCCTCTCTATCACTCTCGATATTATCCATACTAACCTTCCATACGACTTCCTTCAACGCATTCCTTCTCTCATATCTTTCTTCTATTTTTCATATATGTTCATCCAAGTCCATGTCTGCTATCTTTCTTCTTCCCTACTTCATGGCTTCTCCCCTCTTCTCTCCCTCACCTCCCCTAGTGCAGGGGGTTCTACTTTTCCATCCTATCTAATTCCATATGCATAATCCCCTTTTCAACAAACACCACTTTTAACTGGTGGGGATCTTTGCTAACAGTCTCTTCCTAGGTTTCATTTCAAATTTCTCCTTGACGTAATCAAAGGCTTTGTTATTCATTAGAAAACCTTAATATATAACCCCCTTAATTCTATTGAACCATAAATCTATAACCCTCATCCACTTCTTATCTAAACTCTTCAACCTATCTTTAATTTCTTGATCCCATACAATCCTTCTTAAATCAATCTATAAATGCTTACTTGATGAGAAGCATTACATTCAGCCCAATTGAAAGCCACAAATGGCTAACTTTTAGACTTTATTTTTAAAAGTTTCTAAGTTGTCATAAAAGCATCAACCACACATGTAATGATTAGTGTAAACTTATTTTTGCATAGCCCTAGATATCATACTAAATAGCTATAACACCATAAACTAGAAGATTATATATTCAATCAAATCATTAAAATTTCTTATATAATGCAAAATTAATAACAAAATTATTTTTTATATAATACATAAATCAATAACAAAAATAATAAAATAATGTCGAGTAGCATCCTAGGTCTATTATTCTACCCATATCAAATAATAATGGAACATCCTTATCAAAAATTTTGAATAAAAAATCAAAATCAAATAATAATGGAACATCCACATCAAAAATTTTGAATAAAATATCAAAATCAAATAATAATGAAACATCCACATCAAAAATTTTGAATAAAATATCAAATAATAATGAACATCTATATCAGAATTTATGAATAAAAAAACTTATATAATGCCATGCATTTCTTTTTAATTTCTAAATATTCATATACTTTCACTCCAAATTCTTTTCTAAAATATATGACTTTCACTTCAGCATATTTTAGCATGTTATTTTTTGCACCCTCATACAATTTATTTTCTAAAATATATGACTTTCACTTCAGCATATTTTAGCAGGTTATCTTTCGCACCTTCATACAATTACTAGTTTACCTACGATTTTCTTCAGTTATTGATAGATAATAAATGTCTGACAAATACCTTTTAAGTTTGTTTTCTTCCAAGTGAATTTAAATCCTTTTTTGGCCATTTCTTCCCAGCGAATTAATTTATTGGCTTGAGTGGACGCATTAACTTGTCCCAGCATGGCATTCGTATAGGGTTGAATGGACATAATAACTTGTCCCACACAATACCAGAACTATAGCAAACTTGTTCCAAGACAAAAACATCCCAATATTACAGTAATTCAGCTCTGTATTTGTCCTACAGCTGATTCACCCACGAAATTGGTGCATTACAAAGCTTCTAGCTCTGTTAATAGTCATAAAGCACAAGTGGACATATTCTTCCAATTCATCCAACTGTTGGCTAACACTGCTATTGTTTGTTTTCAAGGTTTTGATAACCTCTTCTACGGGCGGCCTGCCGTCCTTTCTCTCCAAACAAAATCTCATCATATATTTATCGTGCTCGACCTCGTCGTGCAGCAGCCTAACCAGCCGGCTCATCGTGTCCAGATCTCTGTTAACTATATAAGCTGCCTTTGCTGCTGCATCAAGCTGTGAATTTGTAGGTTAAAGGAAAAATCAAGTATTTAGTATTAGAGTAATCCTTTAACATATTTGCGAACAATATTACTAATTCAGAGCTTTTCAAAAGAATACTCCGTTTGCGAAATTTAAGATTTTTACGAACCTTTTCCCGATTAAGTTCCAGTTGATGCTGCAAATCTCCGTATTGTTCTTCAAATTTCTGGAAATGCCGTTCTGATGGCGCAGCGAAGGGATTTTCCAGTTTGACAAAGAGGTGAAACTCCTGAATTATAAAACTGTGTTGATCTTCTGAGAAGTTTCTTGAAATTGGCACTGTTTCCAGAACATTTTGGACAATGCGGTAATTATTCAGTCTGGCTTGCTCGATGTTTTCCAGAAGATTGCCGCACAGTTTGAAGGCATCTGCGCTTTCGTTAAAGTAATCCCAAAGGAGATTGTAGTAACTGTCGGTTTTTTCAGTGAATTGGAGGAATTTCCGAACCTTTTCTTGGTTTGGTTCGAGGAACTGCCCAGCAAGATTTCTGTAAGAGGGAAGACGAGAGCGGGATGTGCTCTCCCCGTATCCTTCCTCTGGATTACCAGTAACGGTTTGGCGTCCACTCCAGAAGGCGTGGTATGATTCTTTTCGGAAAACTTTTGCGTACTCTTCAGATAAATCAATGAAAAGATTTTCCTTAGGCTGCTTATCGACAGCATTTAACCTTGATCCTGCCAATTGTGTCCATTGATTAGATGCCTTATTTCAAAAGAAAGGGAATTAAACAATATTTTCTATGCAATCGAATGGCAAAGCTTTAGATTTCGCTTACTTGTTGAGCTGGGCAGACAGATTTTCCGAAGGAAATGAAAAGATAAGCACATTTTTTCCTTCAAAACACTGCAAAGCAAGCCTCAAAACCAAGGATCAAATTGTTTAATAAAACAACAGACAAAACATTAGACGTCAGTGAAAATGATACTCAGGTAATAAAAACCAATAAGAAATAAGGTACAGGAAAATGAAAAAGATTATGTGCCTTAAACGAGTAATTACTCAGACGAGATGATCGCAGACACGATAGTCTTTTCCCACAAGCATAAGACAGAACCTTATTTAATAATTGAAATAAGGGTAAGGAAAAATATTTACAAACAGTAAACGTTATCTGCTGGTTTCATTGCGTTAAAAGGTCGATTCCCTGTGTATGGACTATTTGCTACGGAACTTTCTGTACCGATACAAATGAATTCAAACATACATCATGGCTGAAGTTTTCCCAGAAAAAATTATGGACAAATATTTTCCTTAAAGAACTTTGAAGGATAACAATAAAACGATGTCTGAAGTTTTCAAGGACATAATAAACTGAAAAAACAGTTTGCTTTCCAAAGTTATTTACCGAAATACATAAATAAGACGCCGAAGCAAGTATTTCGAAGCCTAGAGCGTCAGTCTTACTTCGTTATTTATTCATTTGCAAGTTTCAGCAAACATATATGGAATGTTCATAGGCTTTCATGGAAAGCTGTTCTTCTCATTTTCGGCCTTTTTTGTTTATTGTTTCACAGAAAGATCATACTATTTGAACCAGAGAAATGGGAAAACAAATTGTTAAAGATTTCTTACAGCTTTAAATTTCGGCCAGTTGACCTCACGCATTCCATTTCTTTAACTTCTTCGTCTACTTTTAGCTCTGCGATTAACGACTTCCCTTTCTCTTTCCAATCTTAATGTCCTGCTCACATATTTTCCAATCCTCTGCTTTTAACTTGTTCCCGATTTCCCCTCTGCAACGCCATTTGTCGGCACCTGCCACTTGTTCAGCTTGATAACGATTGCACGCAACAGCATCATGTTTGATGACCATCAACTGAATGTAAATCGAATTACGGCATCCAACTCGTAGACTTTGATCAATAATGATAAGCAAAGACTTTAGCAGCCAGCTAGCAATCATAATATACAATTCATTATAATTATAATAATGATGATAAAGTACAACAAGATAACAATCACAATATAAATTTCATGTATAATAACTTTTTTTATCCAATAAAAAAATTTATTTAGGTGTATGCACATATATGTCATATTTCCGAAGCTCGATTTAAGGGAACATGGTCGGAATGTGAAGAAGTTGGCGGTTTGGGCGGACGAATAGACCTTCGCTCTTCACATGTTAAAAAAGTATCACCATGATATTTTGGCACGATTTTAATATTACAGTACTAACTCTTAAAGGCCAAGGCCAAAACTCTTAGTCATTCTTTCACTCGCTCACTTTTGTGAGACTTTTCATCTCTCTCATTGTCACCTCATCTTTGAATGTGGTTATCTAGATCCACACTTATTATTCAACTACTCTATTTGTCTATTAGGATCCTCCAACTTTCTTCTAAAACAAAACCCTTAATTGTGCTCGCTAAGTTTTATTACACACTACTCGTCACTTTTAATTTACGTAGTATTTCACTTAATATTTTTTTATTTATTTGGGTTAAATATTGTTAATTATAATACTTTGGATGACTCGGAGAACCATGGCTCTGCAAACCCTAGTGCTACTAACCATAGGTCTGCATCCTGTGTTCCCTTTTTGGTTGTCGTGCCCCTTGTAGCCTTGGTTCATATGCAAACTTATTTTTATGAGTCTTGTCCTATGCATGTCCAAGACCATGCAGGAACTAAAGAGAATGATCGACTCATTTGCTTTAGTTCGTCTGATCAATCCACCATATCCCCAGAGGCATCAGATCTAGTGTGTTCGATTCCCATCAAACCTTCCTCCACGGGATTCCAAAACCAGGGGACGCTTGAGGAGAAGAAGGGGATCGATTTGAAGTCTCATGGTTTTCCCCCTTCTGTATGTCTCATCCTAGGTTCTACGTGATGTTTTCACATGGGCCCTTCAAATCCCATTGCTCTAATTCTGTCCATAATCTAGAGATTGAATAAGATTTTTGAAGGATAAATGCGTATTCTTTTTCAAGGAACAGTTTCTTTAGGTAGAAGCCCAGCTAGGAGAGTGCAGTATTGTCAAAGATGTAACCATTTTTCTCATTTCTAGATTGGGTGGTGGAGAGAGGGGCTCATTAGCGCCGATATCCTTCAAGCAGCGCTCTTTCAAAGAAGTGGTGAAGACTAAAGGACCTGGAGCTACGAGTTTGAAGCCAACCTACATTATCGAGCGTTCGAAGGAGATGCCTACAACAAAACTTGAAGACTCCTACACCATTATCAACAAGTATAACTTCAGAGAAACAACCCTCATTTGCATATCCAACTATCTTTTGCCCTCTGCTTCAGGTTTAAAAGAGTGGACAAAGCAAGTCTAGGCGGTAGTTCATGATTTTTTTCTCTGCTTGAAGGGGTTCTTCATTGTTGCTTCTCGGCAGGAGAATATTGTGATCGAGTCATTGAAGAAGGGCCATGGTTCTGGAGAAACTCTAGTGTGTCTATGCATAGATGGTTCCTTGATTTCAATCCTTTGTGTCTCAGCTATGGTTACAACAGTCTTGGTAAGACTCCTGAATCTCCCCTTGCAACTTTGATCTCTAGATTCTTTGGCTACAATTGGAAACACCCTAGGAAATTGTATCAAGAGTGATATGGAGAGAATCTCGAAAGGCTTGGCCACCTTTTCTACCATTTGCGTGGAGCTAGATCTTAGAAAGGGGCCACCTGGAAAAATATTTATTGATTGGGGCAGTACTAATGGCCACCTGTAGACCATTGATTATGAAAACACAACCTTTAGATGCAGATCTTGTCAACAACCTAGGAACCTATAGGTGGCTTGTCTTATAGCCTTGATTCCCACTGTGAAAAGAAGGCCCAAAGGATGGCAAGATGGCAAGAATCACAAGAGTAGATTAGCATATTAGTTGGAGGGGGGGATTCTTCAGCCAAATTTCCTCCCTCAGCTCTATGGCTACCACATCCTTCTTCAAGGTCTCAACAACCCCCAGTGTAAGAATTCCCCTAGATGCTCCAAAAATCCTCCTAGTATCAATGAGGGGAATGACACGATTATGGTTATGGAACTATTCTTGGTTGGCTAGAAACACCCTCACAAATTTGACAATTTAGATGTTATGCAACCAAGTCCCAGAAATAGCATAAAAAGAGTAGAAATAGATCATAGTAGAGTAATCCATGCCTTAAAAATGAAGAATAGAGATAAATATCAATCCTCTTCGAGAAAGGTACCTCCTTACACAATGTACTAAGTACACAACACAAAAGAAGAAACAATGATGACTAAATGGAGAATATCTCCTTCCTACATATAGGAGACAAAGGTGTACAATAACATTTAATAGACCCACTAATAGACCCAAGCCGACATAAATAATATGTAATGCACCATAATATAAGGGATAATGCGCCACACTATATGTGGTAATGTGCCATCATTAAGGGATTAACATGCCCCTCCCCTTCAAAAAGTGTTGTCCTCAACGTTGAAGTAGTTATGGATGTCATTGTATAAAGGACACATCTTCCCATGTTGAATCTTCAGTGGGTAAGTTCTTCCATTTAATGAAATATTCTAGAATTGATCGATTTTTGAATCTATCTAGTTCTTATTTCAGTGATTTCTTCAACCTCCAAGATGATTTTTCATTCCCCATCAAGTTCTGGTAATATCATTTGAACTAATAGCTTGCCACCAATTACCTTCTCTAAACATTAAACATGGAAAATTGGATGGACATGTGAAAATGCAGGTAGTTCCAATTTGTAAGACATACTGCCAATGTTTTGTAACACCTTGTAGGGACCATAGTATTTAGGTGATAATTTATCCTTCTTAGTGTTCTTCACAGATATCTTTTTGTATGGTTGTAGTTAGTAAAAACACCCAATCCCCGACATTAAAGCTTCATTCACTGCGGTGTTAATCTGCTTGTTGTTTCATTCGATTTTGTGTTAGATTCAGGTTGTCCTTTAAGAATTGAAGAACTTGTTGTTGATGCTTCATGTGGTCTTCCATTGCTTGAACCTTAGAGGAGTCTCTTAGTGAAGATGTGATGGATGGTGGAGACGCGCCTCATGTTGAATTTTATCATTAAAGGTTCTAATAAAGAGATCTAACAAATTATCCTCTGAAATATTCTTCACTCTGAGACTTAGTTGCTGAAATTGCTTGATGTGCTCTGTAACTGGACCTTTTTTCTTGAGATTACCAACTCGCTAAAGAAGGTGTTTCTATTTATATCCCCATAATGTTCAATCAATTCTTCTACGAATATAAACCAAGATATAATAGAGTCCTTTTTATGGTCACAAAGCCATTGGTACCATACAAATTGATTAGGTTCTAAATATAAGGATGAAATAGTTACCTTTTGCAAAGTGAGCACCTGGTGTAGATCAAAGAATTGCTCCATCTAAAAAATCCATGTGAATGGATATTTTCCATCAAACTTTCTCATGTCAATCTTGGGGATAAATTAGTTCCTTGGACCTAAATTGAACCCATGATATTGTAGTGAATCATCAAATTTTTAGGACTCCAACTTCCTGCTCTCCAATTATTTTTCAATTTTCTCTAGATGTGACTAGAATAAGTCCTATTTTTCCTCCCTATCTCTACATGAGGAATAAAACTATGTTTTATATCCTTCATTAATTCTTTCAAGTATTGAAGATCTTATTTTCTAGTCATACCTTTGAGATCCTCTTTACTAGACATCCTTTTGAGATCCTCTTTACTAGCCATCTTATTTTTCAATGTAACTAAGTCATCAATTTTCACATTTCCTTTAATCATATATTCCAACTTGGACTCTATAAAAGATATGTCTTCCATTTCATCGTATGTCAAGGATGAATCCTCTGGAGGTTTGAGTGGAGTGTGATTCTTTACACTTACTTTCAGTGGAATTTTGAACATTAAATATATATCACCCCCTAGGTTTTAGCACAAATAGATCCTTCTACTAAAATATATTCAAATGAAAAATGACTTTTTCAAACCCTGATTAGAAGACTAATTTTGGGTGGAATAGTAACTGAAATAAGAACTGAATTTTGACTCCTTTAAGTCTGGAACTTTGGCATGTGGTACCTTGATGTCTCCTCTTTCCCATTCTGCAGGTCTTACCTAATTTAGATTTTCCAACAAAAATTTATTACAAATGTCCCAAATCTTCTTATTTTTGGACTATCCAGAAGATTGAACTTGTACTATATGCCACGTGTCCAATATTTCATTTTTGCATCTGAAAATTCTACCACATATACCTTGGTATGTCGTTTTTCATATACAACTAATCTCACTCAATTTGGATCTCGGATTCCTAAGATATGACCTTTTTCCCTAGAAAACATGTTTTAGACTAGGTTTTGGACTAGTAAAAACCCCTATATTCCTCCACGATTATCTCCAAAACTGTAAGGAATCAAGATATGAATTTATACTAGAGATATCTTGGTTTGTTTTAGAAGTGGGTTTTTAACCTCACTATCTAGATCCTTGTAGAAAAGGATTTGTAGCAAAAATTCCAAGATTACTTGTTTTACAGAATCCAGTCCCAAGGAAAGAGCTATGATACCAAATGCTATGCAACCATGTCCCAGAGTTAGCATAAAAAGAGCATAAATAGACAATAAGAGAGTAATACACTCCTTAAAAATGAATAATAGAGATAAATATCAATCCTCTTCGAGGGATCAACCTCCTTACGTAATGTACTAAGTACACAAGACAAGAGAAGATACAATGATGACTAAAATGAGAATATCTCCTTCTTATATATAGGAGAAAAATGTGTACAATAAAAACTAATAGAGCCACTAATAGACCCAATATGACATAAATAATATTTAATGCACCATAATATAGGGGTAATGTGCCACACTGTATGGGGCAATGTGCCATCATTAAGGGCTTAATGGAGCAACCGAATCCAGTTGTCCGTTAGTCGAATCCGACTATCATTTTATAATGAAATATGAATAATAATAATATATTGGATGATGGGTAAAATGTACAATGGAGGCTCGCCTTTATAGTCTTTGAGCGTGAAGGATCACACCCTTTCATAATTAACTAATCTATTTAATAATTTATTTTATATTCGTTACATCGCCACTCCCTTTAAGGAAGCTTTGTCCTCAAAGCTTAAGTTTTTTCCTAGTGTCGTTCTTCATTCTGATTCGGTGTCGATATTAGAATCAGATGAGGTCTCTTGTGCAGAGACTTGCACTTCCTTTCCATTGATGATTTTGCACTGTATTGTCTCATTGTTCCTACATTTATGACCAGGGGTCCAATCATCACCGCATCGACGACATATGTTTTTCTTCTTTTTATTTTTATTTTCAGAGTAACCATTAGATGACTTTGATTTATTTTCCATTTCATAGGCGTATGATTGAGGTTTATGGCATTGATGGCCAGGAGACCAAGTATCTGCACAGTACCTACATTGTGTCTCTTTTTCTTGTCGATAATGGCTATCGTCTTTTGTTTTTATTCCTTCCAATTTGTGTTCTATGGCTTTTGCTTTACGTCTTGCTACTTCTATGTTAGGTATGTCATGTAACTTTAACTCTTTTTGGAGGTGTGGTTTAAGACCTCCTAAATAGGTTTCAAGTCTTTGCTTGTCAGACAACCCAAATACTCGTGTTGATAAGGATTCTCATTGATGAGTGAATTCCTCAACGTTTCTGACTTGCTGTAGTCTGGTAAGTTTATTGAAAAATTCATCTTCTTTGATTCCTTGAAACCTATTAAAAAAATCATTTTTGAACAAGTTCCAGGTGTAGGTAAAATTATCTCTCTTCCACCATAAGTACCAATTATAGGCATACCCTTCCATATGCATTGACGTATATTTCACCTTCTCCTCATCAGATTGAATGTTGTAAAGGTCGAAGTATTCTTCTGCTTTGTTTAGCCAAGCAACGCATTTGTCTTCACTCCCATTGTATTTCGACAACTCTATTTTTGCCTTAGGTGGGTGCACTTTGTAAGGGTGACATTGATTTCCTTTTGCCTTATGGTTTGAGGGTGGCTCGGAACTGCTGGATGATTAAAGTGACATATCTGAATTGCTTCGTTGTTGGCGGTGATTTTTAGTTTTTCTTTTGTCTAGTATCTTACTTATAGCGTCTATTTTGTTGTTTAATCGTTCCTCCATATCTGGCAATAATTGTGTTTTTATCTCTTGCTTAAGCGTCGCATTGTTAATCTTTATTTCTTTTTGCAATTCTTCTTGATTCTTTGCGAATGTTTCGTGGGTGGCAACATGAAATGAGGCATCTGGCATGTCTAGACTGCTGACATGGCTCAGACTGGGTATGAACCTTTGTAACATCTCGATTAATGTATTATGGTTTTGCGTCATGGTGCTCATGATCTGTGTTATGGTGTTTATGTTTTGTGTCACGGTACTCATTTTGTCATCCAAGTCTTTTTGTTTTTCATTCAGGATGTCAAGTTTGTCGGCGAGCCTCCTTTCTAGTACCACAACAAGCTCGTATTTGAGTAATGTATTGTTATTCTGCATCTTTTCCTTCACGCATTTTAGGTCAGCGACAAGGGACCTTATGTCCTTCTCCATTTTTTCGATTTGCTCTTTTA
>LPNX010281811.1:5629-28129 GCA_001517045.1 Pseudotsuga menziesii
CTTAGAATCTTCTCAAAACTCAACAACCCGCTGTTTCGAAGGATCCTTTTCCCCAAGGATAGAATTCATCTTATGTTTCTAATGTAGCGGGGGGCACTTTAGGTTCCCCTTCTGACCAAAATTATATCAACATGGTACAATCCAGTACCTTTCTCCAAACAAGAAAAAAAAATTATGAGACAGAGGCTCTTGAGAAGGGTAAATCTGTTGGGGAAACCTCTAACCCTCTCAGAATCGAAAAGCCTGTTGATCCAATGCCCAAAATACTGAAGTGTATATTTAAAAAGGATTTTCGCAACCCAAACTCTAGGGATGCTTCTTAATCTGTAGTGGAATATTTGTCCCAAACTCCTTGTGCGATGTCCGCATTGGAAGTGCTTTAGAGTTGTCTCACTCAGTGAGATGCCCTTTTAGCAGCTTTAGGAAGCATCGATTCTTCGAGTCTAATGGCAAACTTCATTTTTCTAGATGTTAAAATATGCCTACCATACCATGTGGATTTATCAGTAGATGTCATCCATGGAAGCAAAACCATTAGATGTATAGTTGTTGATGAGGGCGCTTCCACATGTGTCATGTCTCTTTCTTGTTAAAATGCTTTCGGATCCCCAGAGCTAGTTCCGGAAAAAAACTTGCTTACTACTTTCGACCGGAGGTCATTCCGTCCGCATGGTATCCTACCAGCTTTCAAGATTAAGTTGGCAGGGAAAGAAGTGTCTGTTGAAGTAGAGGTGATTGATGCCCCATTGGACAATAAATTTCTTTTGGGGAGAAGTTGGAATTACACTATGTGCGTGATTTCTTTGGTCATCCTTCGAGTGGTGGTGTTTCCACATGAAGGAAAGTTGGTTATTGTTGACCAACTAAATTTCACTCAAAGGGGTCGTTTGGAAAAAAATGAGTCCATAGTACCATTCGTTGATCAGGTCAATTATGCTATACAGAGCTTGTGGGCTGGAATGTATTCATCGTTAACGGGCACATTTGATATCCCATCTCTTATAAACTATCTAGGTTCCAAAACTGTAGGTAAGTCTATCGCAATGATTGTTGATAAAAATGCATTAGAGGAAATTTGGGGTCTAAAATGGGCCTTATAAGAAAATGTGCCAACAATAAGTTCTTATGAGTTGGAATTCAAGAACCAATAGAATTCCAATAAAATTAGTCCATAATGGTTGAATTGACATATTTGTCATAAAAAAAACTACTTTTTTTGTTTGTATTTTCAACATATCTCCCTATGTTTTTACTCAAATTTTCGTCGAGAGAGCTCGTTGGATGTGGAATTTGATTCTGCATCCAACGAGTACCCACACTGCATACTTTTTATGGACCCTGCTACCCCCAAAACAAGAAATACCTGAAAAAGCGTGATGATGATGTCATCATCGCATTTTTTAGGTGTTTCTTGTTTTTGGGGTAGCGGGGTCTGTCAAAAGTATGCAGTGTGGGTACTCTTTGGATGCGGAGTCAAATTTCACATCCAATAAGCTCTCCCGATCAAAATTTGAGTAAAAACACAAGGGGATATATCGAAAATACAAACACAAAAAGTAGTTTTTTTCTTTTCTCCTCCAAAATAAATAAACATAATTTTAATATTTTAACTATTATTTTATTATTTTAACTATTATTTTATTATTTTCCTTAGGAGGCCCATTTTAGACCTCAAAATTCCTCTAATGATCCTTGGGTCCTTCTTACTTGTCACGAACCTTAAGTGCCCTTATCGGCATTAGAAGTGGCTTACCAAGCTATTGTTAATACTACCGTTGATCCAATTTCGACTCCTTCTATGGTCTTCGAGGAGTTGAAATAAGCTTATCTACCTGCTTGGGCAAGGAACTCTTTATATTCTAATGACTGCTTAGACATGGTTTTTCCTTTAGACTGTTAGATTTTAAACATTAAGCTAGCATTATATTAGGATCTTTTAACTGAGAGAATAACAAGCACATCAATCAAACACAAGAGACAATGAACACAATGTTTTTCCTTAGGGAAACCATAAATGCAGAAAACCCCACAACTTCCTCAGAGATAGAATCAACACGAAAAGTAAAACCCCAAAATAGTAATATGATCTCTCGATAGCATTAGCCTCTTTCTTCCTAGCCCCAGTGTCTTCTTCTTTCTCAACTATGTGCTACAACTGAGTGTGAGTGAGTGTGTGATAAATAGAGAGGCTCACTCTCTATTTATACTAATTCTTGACTTGACAATAACCTACTAGGGCTAACTTCTCTTGGAGAGTCTAATAACCCTAGTGCCCCAGAATTACGGGGACTTTAACCCTTGATCAATAGGAGGGTTACCCGCAATGACTTTACATGACTTGTTTACATTATAGAAAATCCTGATCAGAACATCGGGGAATGACATGAGTCAATTACATTACAAACACTTCTCAAAATAAATATCGGGGTACAATACATAAGATACATAAGTGAATACATTCCGAAGTTACACTTACATTAACACTCCCTCTTAACTAGGAAGGTATTTTCTCGACACAATTTATCAGCACAAGTCTTCTTCTCTATATCATCTGGATCATCCTTGAGTCCTCGTCATATTCAAGTCATCTTCATATTTGGATAAGGATCATCACTCGATCTGGATCATCACTGGAACATCATCACTAGATCTGGATTATCACTGGAGCATCATCACTAGATCTGGATCATCACTCGATCTGGATCATCACTACTAGATCATCATCACTGGATCATCATAGGTGCTATCTCATGATTCTTCTTGTCACACGAATTTCTACAGAGCCAGCTCTTTTTCATGCTGGGTGTAGGCCTAGCCTCCATGTAGGTCTTCTTCAGCGCTTATATCTGACCCTAAGTTAGAATGGCCTGTCCTGCACTTACATCTGACATTAACTCGTCAGAAAGGCATGCCCAACACTCACATATGACCATGAGAGGAACTTAATCCCCTCACCATGTCAAAATGGCCCAGCCCTTACATCTGACCATGGAAGGAACTTCATCCTCTCACGATGTCAAATTGGCCCAGGCCTTACATTTGACCTTGACTCATTAGAATGGCCTAGCCCTTACATCTGACCTTGACTTGTTAGAATGGCCCACCCCTTACATCTGACCTTGACTTGTCAGAATATCTTAGCCCTTACATCTGACCTTGACTCGTCAGAATGGCTCAACACTCATATCTGATCATGTGAGAACACATCCCACAATCATATCAGAATGACCCTTAGTCCCAGACTGAGCTTTCCTAGTAACTAACCAGGTGCCTCCATTATCCCTCAATCGAATCAGAATGGCCATGCACTCACATATGATCATGTAAGACTACATCTCATAGTTATATCAGAATGACCCTCAGTCCTAGACCGAGTATTCTTGGTAACTAACCAGGCACCTGCATTCCAAGAATGGCAATAGCCTTTATATCTAATAATGTAGGAACTAATCCTATAGTCATATCAGAACGGCTCAGCACTCATATCTGACATGGAAGGAACCAATCCTCTCACCATGAAAAAATTCCTTAACCTTTACATCTGACCATGGAAGGAACTTAATCCTCTCACCATGTCAGAATGGCTCACGGACTCATCACTTCCCCTTGGAGGGAACCTCGATCTGGAGAACACCAAACTTCTCCCTGAAGTACTCAAACTTCAATCTAGCCAATGGATTTGTTAACACGTCAGCTATATGTTCATCTATCGCAACATACTGGAGCTTCACTACTCCATTCTGCACCATATCCATGATATAGCGATACTTGATCTCGATATGCTTCGACTTGTCATGGAACACCCGGTTCTTCAACAACTTCACAAAACTTTGGTTGTCGCAATATATACAAGTAGCATCCAATTGGAGATCAAATAAATCAGACAGTAGCTTCCTTAGCCATACTGCCTCACAACTAGGCTAACAAGCTACGACATACTCTGCTTCAGATGTACTTGGTGCCACATAGGATTGCTTCCTGCTAAACCAAGAGATCACACCTGATCCCATACTGAAGCAAAACCCTGAAGTGCTCTTCCTATTGATGGAATTTCCTGCCCAATATGAATCAACATAACCCTCCAGGTTAATATTCTAATTCGCCTCATACTTGAGCCCATAATCAATTGTACCCTTTAGGTACCTTAGAATATGCTTTGTAGCAATTAAGTGAACATGTCTTGGATCTGTCAGGAACTAGATCAAGGTGTTCATAGCAAAGCAAATATCTGGTCTCGTGTTCATTAGGTACACCAAGGACCCAATCATCTGATGATACATTGTAGCATCAACTGCTTCTGATGAAGTATCACTCAATAGCTTCAGGTTCGATGCCATAGGTGTGGTCATGGCCTTGCAGTCCATCATCCCGAATCTCTTTAGGATCTCTATTGTATATTTTCCTTTCCCCGGGGAAATTCCATCTGCATTCTACCACACCTCCATGCCTAGAAAATAATGCATCATACCCAAGTCTTTCATTTCGAACTCAGCAGCAAGCTTCCTCTTCGTATCAACAATCAACCCATCCATACCTGTTACAAACAGATCATCTACATACAGTAGGATCATCACTGGGTTTCCATATGCAACCTTGTAGTAAAGGTTGGAATCTGCTTTACTCTTAGTAAAGCCCAAACTGGATAGAAAGCTGTCAATTATTCTGTACCATGTCCTGGGTGCCTGTTTCAAACTGTACAAGGCTTTCTTCAATCTACATACATGAGACTCCTTATCATGTGTCTCAAAACCAAGTGGATTCTCCACATACACTTCCTCTTCCACTACACCATTCAAGAAAGCAGTCTTGACATCCATTTGGTGTATCTTCCATTTCATTACTACAGCCAGAGCAAGTACTGATCTGATGGAAGTGTATCTGGCTATAGGTGCAAAATTTTCTTCATAATCTATTCCTTCTTTTTGGGAGAAACCATGAGAAACAAATCTTGCTTTATATTTTTCTATGCTACCATCTGCAACATGCTTGATCTTGTAGACCCATTTCTAAGTTACAATGAACTTCCTTTCTAGTCTTGGGACAACATCCCAAACATCATTCCTCATGATCGATTGATACTCTTCTATCATAGCATCCTTCCATTCTTTTCGTTCTGCCACTTCTTCATAATTGGAAGGTTCTTTATCGATGAAATCACATAATAATGCTACATACATGGAGCAGGATCTGGTCCTCTTTCTTTCTCTATGATTCTCTTCTGGAGCCCCATATCTTTCCGCACCTTGGATAGCTTCTCGTACCCAAGCAGGTTTCCTCTTATGAGGATTCTTCTCTTAAGTTGGATCTACAGGTTCTTGAGGTTCTTCAAATTCTTGATCTTCTTCTTGAGTTTCTTCGTTCATGGTTGTATCATGAATTCTGGGTGCTTCTGCTTCTTCAGGTTCTTCAGCAGGTCTCTTTCTAGATTTGTTTTAAGCTAAGTCTTCATCAAATTTCACATCCCTGCTTATGTTGATCTTCTTGAATCCTGGGAAGTATGTTCTGTAAGCCTTCGAGATTTCAGAGTATCCCACAAATATACCCTTCTTTCCTGAAGGATCTAATTTCGTCCTCTTCTCTTTTGGAATGTGTATGTACACTGGACATCCAAATATTTTGAGATGGCTGACTTATGATTTCTTGCTGGAAAAGTCTTCTTCAGGTGTCTTGTTCTCGATTACTATGTGTGGAGTACGGTTCTGTACATACACCGTTGTTCTGGAAGCTTTTTCCCATAAATGCATGGGAAGATCTTGATCATGAATCATAGCTCTTACAACTTCCATGATAGTTCGGTTCTTCCTTTCTGCAATCCCATTTTGTTGTGGATTATATGGAGTGGAAAACTCCCTCTTGACCCCTGAGTCTTTGCATAGCTGTTTGAATTAATTTGATGTGATTTCTCCACCATTATATGATCAAAAAATCTTGATCTTATTTTCTGTGTGATTCTCGATCAAGTCTTTGAATTCCTTGAACTTGCTGAAAACTTCATCTTTGTTCTTCATGAAGTAAATCCATGTCTTCCTAGAAAATTCATCAATGAAAGAAACATAGTATACATACCTGCTTAGTGAACTTGATGACATTGGTCCCCATACATTGGAGTGGATGATTTCCAAGATTCCTTTTTCCTTGCTCTCGCTACTTGGAAATGTATTCTTTGTATTCTTTCCTTTCACACATCCTTTGCAGACTCCATCATGTTTTGGAAGACCTCCAACAACTTTGCTTGCAAGTGGTAGTGCTCTGTAATGTACATGTGCAAGCCTTCTATGCCAAAGTTCATTTGGCTCTACTGTGTCATGGACCAAGGCTTGTTCTGGATGGCCCTTCAATTTGTATAGACCTCCCTCTTGTTCCCCAATCACTACTACATCATCAAAGGTCTTTCCTTTTGGCCACATGAGAACTTGGACATCTACAAATGCAACCCTCATGCCTTTTGCATCTAATGCATATATGGATAGGAGGTTCTTCTTGAGTCCCAGTACAGTACTTTCCAAAGTCTAGCTTATAGGAGGATTCCCCACTACTTTTACTTGGATACTGGTAGTCATCTCCAAGCTTCACATTGTGAGGTGATTCATGTTCTAATAGTCTCACAAAAGACTCTTTGAATCCCGTCATATGTTTGAAAGCCCCACTATCTATAAGCCAATCATTGCTTCCATGTGTGATGTTCCCCGTGAGAGTGGAAATCAAAAAATATTCTTCATCAGTTGAAGAATCATCACTTTCTCGTTTGTTTATCTTTGAGGAAGTTTCATCATCTTCTGCAGCATGAGCATGATGTCTTATCTTGTTGTTTTTATTCTTATGAGAGTTTCTTTTGTTTCTAGGACAATCTCTAGAAAAGTGCCCTATTTCATCACAAGTATAACATCTGAGTTGAGATTTCTTGTAGGAAGAGTGCTTACCTTTAGAATGAGGATGATGATGGTCCCTTCTGGGTTTCTTAGATTGAACTGTGAGAGCTTGATCTTCACTTCCCATCTTTTCTTCTCGACTTGCTATCTGAGCTTCTTCTTGTGAGCATTCTTCCCAAAGTCTGTTGAACTTGACTAACTTCTTTCTGGCACATATCCCTTGAATGAAAGAGTCCCATGTCCTAGGGAGACCATTCAAGGTGGTCATTACAATCTCTGCATTTTCCACTTCTTCATCTACTGCTTCCAGCTGTTCCTTGATCTAAGATACTCTTGTGAAGTAAGACTGGATGGTCTCTGCACTCTGAATCTTCACATTCTTCAACTAGTTCCTCAAAGTCATTTTCTTGTTTATGTTCTTTCCTTCAAACAGTTTGATTAGGACATCAAACATAGCTTTATGTGTCTTTAGAGAGGACACCTATGGTATGAGGTGATCCTTGATGGAATCAGCAATATTCCTCTTTTCCATAACCAACTTATTCTTGTGTAATGCCTTAGCCTCATCTCCCTTTGGAACTAGAACCTCGTCATTGATATAGGAGTCCAACTCATTCTCTTCTAGGACCAGGGAGATCCTATACTTCCAGGCCTGGAATTTATCAGCTCCTTCAATATTTTCATCAAGCTTGGTATGATGAGACATCTTAACTAAGAACCTCAAATGGAAATACAAAATATTTAGATCTTACCAGGTCAAGATGTCAGATCTGGATTTGGAGCTGAAATTCTGCAGTGTTGGTTCAAGAGCAAATTAGGGTTTGGATTTTCCGGAGTTCTATCCAACCAAATGCTTTGATCTTGATCTCTAAAATTTGATTTTGAGGGGGAGATCAATCTCGACCTAGGCTCACTGAAAAATTCCACTTCTATGGAAATCCCTAACTTCTGGCAGTAGTGTCGGGTTCAAAATTGAAAAAGCTTAGAATTGGATTATGCTTCGATAGAAAGATGCGCCCTAGGGAGGAGAGTTATTCCAACCTTCTTTTGCTGAAAATATTTGGGGAGAGATCCAAAAAGTAGGAAACCCTAGTTCCCACAGTTGCACATTGTCTTCTTCTTAGGTTAACTCTGATACCATGTTAGATTTTTAACATTAAGCTAGCATTATATTAGGATATTTTAACTGAGAGAATAACAAGCACATCAATCAAACACAAGAGACAATGAACATAGTGTTTTTCCTTGGGGAAAACATAAATGGAGAAAACCCCACAACTTCCTCAGAGATAGAATTATCACCAAAAGTAAAACCCCAAAACAGTAAGATGATCTCCCAACAGTAGTAGCCTCTTTCTTCCTAGCCCCAGTGTCTTCTTCTTCTTCAACTATGCGCTGCAACTGAGTGTGAGTGAGTGTGTCATAAATAGAGAGGATCACTCTCTATTTATACTAATTCCTGACTTGAAAATAACCTACTAGGGCTGAATTCTCTAGGAGAGTCTAATAACCCTAGTGCCCCAGAACTGCAGGGACTTTAACCCTTGATCAATAGGAGGGTTACCCACAATGACTTGACATGAATTGTCTACATTATAGAAACTCTCGATCGAAACATCAGGGCATGACATGACTCAATAACATTACAAACACTTACCAGAATAAACATTGGGGTACAATACATAAGATACACAAGTGAATATATTCTGAATTGACAATTACATTAACACAGACAAAGCCATTTTGGAAGCTATGAGTGGGCAAGACAAGATTTGCGAAGATATTCTCCATAAATCCTACTTCCTTCGAGAGTTAAGTAGAATTGAAAATGAGGAGTTCCACGTGAGACTAGTAGACGACGTTGATTTACCAATTAATCCCTTACCAAGGGAGGGGGAACATGGAGAACATTTCTATTACTATTCCTATTAACATCTCTGTGAACCCCGACGTCGTTGAAAATGTATATATTGGTGCAAACTTCTCTTTGGAAAATATTTCTATCTATACTGCCTTATTTAAGGATTTTCACAACATTTTTTCTTGGTCATATGAGGAGATTCTAGGTATTGATCCATCAATTTCCAAAAATGAATTCTGAACCTATCCTGACGCCAAACCGATTAGACAAAATATTAGACTAGTTAACCCTCGTAAGGCGGCAACCGTTAAGGTGTTAAGGCTGAAGTGGAAAAACTACTAAAATCTGGTTTCATCTACCCTACTTCTTTGACGGAATGGGTATCCAACCCTGTTCCTGTTGATAAGAAATAAGGGACAATATGCATATGTACAGATTTTTGTGACTTGAACAAGGCATGTCCCAAAGACAATTACCCAACACCTTTCATGGATCAAATTATTTATTCTTGTGTAGGGAGTGAAGTGTTTTTCATTTATGGATGGTTTTTCCGGTATAATTAAATTCAAATTAAGGATAAAGACCAGCATAAAACAACTTTTATTTGTCCTCTGGGTACCTCCGCATACAGAAAAATTCCCTTTGGATTGAAAAATGCAAGGGCTACCTTTCAGTGGGCAATGAGTTTTTCCTTCCATGATATTAAGTACATTGTCGAGCCGTACCTAGATGATTTACCTACTCATTCTCGTAAGAGAATTGATCACCCCGATCATCTTCACTTGATTTTTGAACGATGTAGACATTATAAAATATGCTTGAATCACCACAACTGTGTTTTCTACGTCGAGTCAGGATGGCTACTTAGATTCATAGTTTCAAACAAAGGTATTCAGGTGGATCCTTTGAAAGTAGAGGCCATCATAAATATGCCTCCTCGTCGCACTATTGGGTAACTTCAAATCCTGCAAGGAAATTCCAAGTTCCTTCAACGTTTTATCATGAATTATGCCAAGATCACTAAAGGTTTCATGCACCTATTGAAGTAGGACACCCAATTTGTATGGGATGAAACCGCACAACTTGCTTTCGAGGCATTAAAGAAAGCTTTTTTGTCGGCTCCTTTGCTACATCCACCAGATTACTCTCAGGATTTTATATTGTATCTAGCTACCTCAGAATCGATCATTGGGGTAGTATTAGTCTAGGAAGATGACAAGCTTCAAGAACATGTTGTCTATTACCTTAATCACGCATTGGCAGGTCCTGAACTTTGATATTCCCACATTGAAAAGTTGGATTTAGTAGCTGTTTATGTTGGATAGAGGCTACGTCACTACATTCTTATAAGGACCACTATAGTAGTGGCATATGTCAATCCCTTTCAGTATGTTTTGTCCCGACGAATAATCAGAGGAAAATTCAATAAATGGATAGTCATTCCCCAGGAGTTTGACTTGGATTTTCACACAGGGGATTCACCTTGTTGACCATTATCTTATCATGTTCATTCATAAAGGGCGGTTTTTAAATTTTTAAAAATAAGGTCAATATATTGTAGGTATTAGGGGTAAGAGGATTGGAGTATGGGGGGGTTATAGGTATCAGGGGTATAAAAAGGGGAATCTAGTAAAAATACGAAATATCTCGTAAAAATGGGGTTTTTTAAATTGGAAATATGTATTAAGGGGGATCAACAAAAGGATTTGTGTATGTATTTACCAATATATAGTCACAATTAGGGGTATTGTTTAATATCCCATGAACAAAGGTGATATGGCATAGTTTCAGTTAATGAGGACCTCGTAGATTTTCAATTTGCCAAATCTAAGAAATCCTTAGTGTTTGCAAATATTATTACAAAATTTCCAACGGAAGAGAATGTAGCAGTTGAAGAAGACTCATTCATAGATGAGTATGTCTTCTTGATTTTAACCTATGATCCTTGGTACAGAGATATAGTTGTCTATCTCAAAACTTTGAAGTATCCTACTTCCTTCTCGAGGGAAGAGCAGTGCAAACTGCACGTTCATGCGAAAAACTATCTTATCATCGGAGATACTTTGTATCGTAGAGGGGTATATTTTGTTTTGCATCGGTGTCTCACTCACAAGGAAGCCGAGCGTGTCCTAAATGATTTCGATAGCGGAGCATGCGGGGGTCATTTATCTGGGTTAGAAATGGCCCAAAATATTTTGCGTGCCGTTTATTTTTGGCCCATGATATTTAAAGATTGTGTGGAAGCCATGAAGTGTTGTCATCCTTGTCAGCTTTACACTAGGAAGATGTGGTCGCATCCTACTCCTTTGTTTCTTGTAATCATAGTGGTCCCTTTCACGAAGTGGGGGGTAGATTACGTGACGTCCAACCTAGTTTCCGCTGGGGCGCATAAATATATCATTGTCATTGTTGATTACTTCACCAAGTGAGCAGAGGAAATTCCCACCTTTAGGGTTGACAGAGAAACTACATCTTTTTTCATCTTCAACCAGATTATCACTCATTTTGGGATACCAAAAGAGATTGTCACTGACCATGGAATTCATTTCCAAAATAGTATGATGAATGAATTGGCTACTATGTTAGGGTTTAAGCAAAACCATTTGTCTTCCTTCTACCCGCAGGCAAATGGTCAAGTCAAGCCAACCAATAAGAGATTGAAGACCATTCTTAAGCGTACTATCAATGCATCTCGGTCAAATTGGCACATCATGCTATATCCTGCTCTTTGGGAATACTGAACCAATATTAAGACTTCCATGGGTTTTTCACCTTTCAAACTCATTCACGGGATGGAAGCAGTAACTTCAGATTGAATGTGAAATCCCATCACTTAAAATTGCCATCCATGTACTTCCAGACACATTTTAACTAGAAGAATTTTTACTACATGTAGAACATATAGATGAACAACACAAAGATGCGTTAAGAACAAATGAGGCTCATAAAAATAGGGTGAAAAACCAATATGATAAAATGGTCAAACCTAGGGTTTTCTCTGAAAGGGAGCTTGTCTTACTCTACGATCAAGATAAAGAGCCCTTGGGGGTAGGAAAGTTCAAGTCTATGTGGTTAGGAACCTATGTTGTGTCAAAATTATTGAAAATGGGGGCATATGAGTTGATTGACTTTGATGGAAACAAGCTGCCTGAGCCTAGAAATGGGCTCTACTTGAAGAAGTACTATGCCTAGGCCTAGTGCTTTTTCTTGTAATTTTCTTGTATGTAATTTTATGTATGATAGTTAGCTAGTTAATGTTCTTATATCATCTGGTGATTGTTACAGCTGTCTTTCGAGTGGTTCGTAGGTTTTGCAAATGGTGCTAGTCATCACACTTGCAACCTATCTTTAGCCGCATGGGTCATTTACTCACCCTCAGGATAGCTAGTCACATCTGGAGGCGTGTGCCTAGGTTTTGATACTAATTTTGTAGCTAAATACAGGGCCTTTATTGAGATTTTATGGGATTCCTTGTCACGTGGTATCACTCAGTTGGAAGCCAGACTTGATTCTCAACTAGTGGTTTCCTAGCTGAATTGAGCTTATCAGGTGAGAAACCCTATCTTGCTATGTCAGTTCTTGCAAGTTATATTACTAGAAATAAATTTTGATTATATTTCATTCAGTCATATTCCACGAAATCAAAATTCATTAACTGATGCATATGCGAACTATATCTTTGATTGGCACTTAACACACATTTTGTAAAAATACATAATAGATACATTTTGAACACATGTAAATAAAGCAGTGATATATATATATATATATATATATTTATGTAAAAATATGTCCATAAGATAGGTCGAGTTTTGATCCTCAGATCTAGTCATAATTATGTAAATATACAAAAATATACAAAATTTGGATCGTAATCCATAAAGTGCCCCTAGATATAGTCTTGACCACCCTAGTCACTGTGACCACTCTGGTCACCCTAATTACCCTGATCATCAACATCACCAACCTCTTCAGCTTCTTTAGCTGCAGCAACCTCCGCGGCTTCTATAAAGAGTAGTACTGCCCTGGCTACCCTTCACATAAGGCATTTCCAGGTGGGTGTAATTCCAACAACAAATTCCTGCATGACTGGAGGGATATCCTCAATCCATATGGTATCGAATCTTTGGGTAAGCCTGGCTAGATTCCCCTCAAGCACCCTCATCAAACCTTAGTCTTCACTAGCCACTAGTGGTACATACATCCTAGGATTCCCATCAAGGTGGATAGGCCCAACATCTGCATTTTAACATTAAAATGGATCAAAAACCCTTATACATATGTATACATATTTATGATAAAATTCATAAAAAATTGAAAAACTTTAAAAAGTAAAATACCTAGTGCTCCCCATAATAATCCTCCTGGAGGGAGGAAAAGATCAGTATCACCTCGAAAATCCAAACCAGCATATGGAAATTTCTCTAGTGCTAGAAGTTGCTGCTCCCACCACAAGTAGAAATCGTCATCATAGACACCCTAAACTGAGCCACCGCCACCGTAGCGAAGGAAAATATCTCCCCACCTGGTTAGTCTAGGTTGACGAGGAGAGAAAGCTAGAAGTGGCACCGCTGGGCTAATTGCAGGCACTCTCTCAAAAAATAAGGCCACTAGTACACTTGAAAACCCAAAATTCTTGCAGCAGCCTCTCTTTCAATCAGAGAGTTGTTTCTTCATGATTGGGGTTACTCCCGAGCACCAGTCAAACATAGTCCCCTATAAGCACTCTACAGCAACCCTCATTTGGTTCCAAGTAGCAAGATGAAGCGATGAGGATCTTGCAACCCTCACTATAGTACTTACCAATACCTGTACCGAGAAATTGGTAATATGTAGAATAGGGAGGCATGTTCCCACTTTTTGAATTCCCAGTGCACAGTAAGTGTTCACATAATATTGGTCACTCATGGGGTTACTGCCCCTTCCAATACCTTCGAGGCTGATAGGAATTCCCTGTCGATATGACCCCATAATGAAGTATATGTCTTCTAAAGTCACCTCCAATGTCTCACCTTGAAGGTCAAAATCCCCAAGGTCATGGTCCCAGTAGCCAATTAAGAATTCGGGCAAGCTGACATTGGCCCGCATGGGTGAAGTGCAAAAGAATTTCAACAACCCACTTTGTCATAAGGCTTGCATAGTGGGGGCACTACGGAGTGTGTCTCAATCCATATTTTCATGTTCCCGCTCCCTCCACTCCAATACCATGGTTAAGCCCGTCCATTAGACCAAGATTGAACATTAGAATCCATGAAAATTATTTAAATTTTGGCCCTATTTTATTTTTCTTATGTCGCGCAGTACATGCAACTATCTTTTAGATAGGTTGCGTGTGATACGCAGGTTACTTTTGAGCAGGTCGCATGCAATACATAGGTTGCTTTCGAGTAGGTCAAATGTATAATGTGTGTACATGACTGTTTAAGTCGCCTACCTGTGTGTACTATGCAAACCCCTTAAAACAGGCTTAAACATCCAAATTTTGCATAAAATTCAAAATGTAAATGGTTGAAATGGAAGAGAATGAAGAGCTAGTTTACCTAGCACTTGCGGAATTCCAAATGATCCACCAGTTTGTCCAAAACAAGCAATCCAAGCTAGAGGTAAAATGTTGCCAAATTAGGTTAAAACTTCAAATAGTATGTTTTGATTTCTATTTTTGAACTATATATATAGGAAATATTTCAATTTATGGATTTTTTCCTATAGTTTAAAAAATCAATTTCATATTTGAACTAATACCATTGTCTTTTCCTAATGCAACAACTTTAATTTTTTCAGAGTTGTTATCCACTCATATAGGATAGGTTTTGGTACTCCATGTGCATTTTTTGCATCTATACCTAATATGATTTTTGAATATAGGATTACTTTTTCAACAACAGAATATGGTGTTTAACCATTTTTTCCTCACCTACATCATTGTTCTTTCGTGGATAGAGCCTTCCTCCCATGAGTACCCTAGTTTAGAACACTTTGTTATCTCTTGATGCTCATGCTGCATTTGTCATAGGTTTATGGGAGCCTTCTTAGATATTTTTCACACCAAATTGAGCCTCATTTTGGTCTCTTTTTACAAGGTATCCCCTTTATAAGGCTCCCTGCCCTTATGGAGTTTCTTTAGGCCCAGGTCTAACTCCCCAAAATAGACTTGACTGTTGAGTAAACTTGTCCATTCATTCTCATTAAGAATATGTGAATGGGAATCCACATTGGTGGTAAGTTATCACTTTTTCGGACCACGTGGAATAATATGAAAAAGGAACACTCTCTTTTCTACAAAATTGAGGAGAGTATTCCTAGGTATAGGTTTATCGCTTTTCTAGACCTGAGGGACTAAATTTATGGAAAGGAGTGCTCGGTATGAGTTTAGTTTTCTCTATTTTGTACTCTGGACCTAAACATGAAAAATATTCCGAGTGTGATAAAGAACAAAGAATCAAGTCTACTGTTGTAAGCCCCATTTGTCGTACTCAAATGGATCTTTCTGAGTGATCTTTCCTTCCTTCACACTCATAAAACTTAGGCTATAAGATTCTTTTGAAGGGGTGTTTGGTAAGTGGTAATTTAACATTTTTTGGACCTCCCTAACTAAGTACAAAAAAGGTGCACCTTACTTCTTCAAAATCTAAGAGAGTTTTTATGTGGTATGTTTTATACTTTTCCAACCTCAGAAGACTAAATTGGATGAAAAAGCGCCCCCCTGTAGTCTTCTTTGGAGTATTCAGACTCTCAAAATATGAAAATGGAAATGAGCATGTACTAGTTCAGGCTCGTAAAATCCATGAATCAGTGACATTATCAAGCATTATTCTCTCCCCTCTTAAATCTTGTCAAAGATGAAGAGAGACTTGAGTTGACTTTCATGGACTCGTTAAAATTTAGTAGGAAAGATAAGGAAGAAGTTTTCTCTTTGGGTTATAAACAATGGCAGCATGTTGTCCTTGAACATGGCACTTTCTGAACTTTTCAATACTCATGTTTTAGTTTATCCTTCTAGCTCAGTTGTCACTTTAAGTCTTTACTCCTCCACTTGTCCTTTATACATGGGGAATCTGCACATGTCAAATAAGTCTAGTTCTTTGATCTGTAAGTTAAAAGCTTCCTTGGGTCATCTGTGTGTCGTACTCATTGTTCAAGGATTTATCCCTTCCTCTTATTATTAGTCTGATTCCATCATTATCTTATCCAAGTTTCACTTGTGTCTACCTTCCCGTATCCAGTTCCTAGTCACTCTTGTGATCCATTGTAGGATCTATTGCCTTCCTCATCACAGTATGGTTTCATCATCAGTACTTCCTGAAGACAAAGACCTAGAGTTTTGATGAAGGTACCTTAGGATTAACTACCATAATTGGTGAACACCTTTTGTTTAGTTGTCAGTTTCATCTATTGATTGAAAATCTATTGAGTCCTTTCCATGTTCGACTTCAGCACACCTATTCACATGGTTGGGATTTTACTAGTTCCTTTGGATTTCGATGAAGACCTTAGGGTCACATTTATAACCTAAGTTGCATAAGACTATGTTATGATCAGTTACACAGCTTCCATATTTTGAAGACTCACCATTGTATATTGTGTATTTGATCCACCTTTGTACTATACATGGTCTAGTACCTATATCATATGATGTAATCACATATTGTAAAGGAGCTAGTGTTCCAGTATATTGAACATGGAATCCTCAGATATGATTTTGTATATGACATTGATATGTATTTGTTTCAAGTAATTCATTTTCTTCCTTAGAAATTTGAGTTCTCCAAGATAAATATTGTAATGTATTTCAGCCATCCCTTCCCTCCGACCTCACACATTAGGGGTCATCTGTTATCAACCTAAATGGCACTTCTCCATCTGAGTGCTGAAATTCATTATATTGGTACACAAAAGGACAAATAAGGATTGAATTGGACAAAAAACTATATATGTGCATGAACATTGATGCATGATCTTCAGACCAGCATGACATATTTTTATTCTGACTCTAGGATTGTACACGCTCCTTTTTTCTTTGCAACTCATGTGTCATATGCGAGTATTTGCATTGCAACCCGCATGTACATTGAACACGTGAGTTTCCTTTGAGAAACAAGTGTGTCATACATTCCTTGCTTATATATATACTTTCGTGTACCCTGAATCAACATTAAAAAATATAACTCATGATTAGATGAGATTATTTGGGTCTTAATCCATAACTATCCCAACTGTCTCAACCATCCTAACCTTTGAAACCATTCTATTTCCCCATGTATAAATAGAGGCATTGGGATGGGGCTAAGGAATCAATTTTGGGGAGAGAAAAGTCATGCTGGTGGTATTCCTTCAAGGTCTTGGAGTAGCAGAACTCAGTGTCCATGGTTGCAGAGGAGTCCTTGTGTCAGAAGCTGGGTTGTGTTCTTACCTATTCACTGCTTGTTAATAAATATAAGTCTTCTTCCAATATTAGTATTGTGCTTGTCTCATGTATATTGGCTAATGAATGATCTCAATTATTACATTAATATGCAATTAATCTAACTTCTGATGTGTGTGTGTGTGTGTGTGTGATATTTCTTGAAGATTTAGCTCTTTGCAGGTGAAGAGAAGCAGCCTTAGAAGCATTGGAGAATATTGAAGTAGGATAAGACAAAGCTTGGATCAACCGTCATAAACCAGGTAAACCAAACTCTCTTCCTATTCCTCTTTCATTCTCTGTAAAAGATGATTGTATGCAAGTGTCTTAGTATGTTGGTAACCCCAGACCCTAGGTTAGAAGGGTGTATTGTCTTATACAACAGAAGGAAAATCCAAATCTAGTCAAGCAACACCAACACTTCATCAAGGGAAATGTTAATGGAATGTGCATGACCAATTGAATGCAATGATGTCGAACAAATTCCATGTGACAGATGGTATTTAGATTTAGGCTGTAACAATCATATGATTTTTAATTTAAATTTGTTTTCCATACTAGATAAATCAGTTCAAATTGCTGTCACACTTGGAAATAATGTCTAATTCATTGTTTTGGGAAAATGTATTATTGGTATTATAACCAACCAGGGGGAACGAAAGATCATGTCAAAGGTATGAAACACAATTTGTTGAGCATTGGACAAATGATACAAAAATGTTACAGAGTCTACATGGAAGACAACCATTGTGTTATTAAAGACATACTCCCAAGAAATCAGTTGATAGCAAAAGTACCAATGACAAACAATCACTTATTTCCTTTAAGGATAATTCTAGAAATGAAAGGAAAGACAAACTCAGAAGATACATTCAAGGCAAAAAGAAAAAAAGTAGACAAGCACTGTGACAAGAAATAAAAGGACATCGCTGAAATTCAAGCAGCGTTTCAAACAAAAGTTCAGGATGAGTTCTGACTGTGGCATTTCAGATTTGGAGATATGAATTTTGGTGCACTGAAGCTACTGCACACGATGAATATAGTGAAAGTATTTCCATTGATTGAAAAAACAGAGAGAGTTTGTGAAGGCTGCATTTTTGGCAAGTAACATAGAGATACTTTTCCAGTTGGAAAGTCATACAGAGCACACACACCACTTGAGATTGTGCACTCTGACATTTGTGGCCCAACGTAGACATCATCCATGGGTAGTCGCAATTATTTTCTTACTTTTATTGATGACTTCATAAGAAAAACATGGGTATATTTTATAAAAAATAAATCTAATGCATTTAGTTGTTGTTAGTAGTTAACACTACAAAATTTAAACCCAAAATCTGACGAGAAAATTTGATGAAATATGACGAAAGAGACTGTGTCATCAGATTTCACTTTCAAATTACAAAATTTGATTATTTTCTTTTAAATTGTTAGATCTACGTATCAGATTTCTGACGCCCCTCGCAAATCTGACAAAGATGGTATTGTCGGATTTTCGACGTACCTCACACATCCGACACAGATAAAACGATAAGTCAAATTTCCAATGTATTTCACATAAAATGTCAGATATCCAACACATGTTGTTATAACAGTAACTAGGATTGTGTCATCAAATATTCAGCAAATCTAAATTTAAAAATCTATAAATTATAGAAACATTCTGACATGTTTGTTATAGAAGTGACGGTTTATGAAAATTATTTTATTCTTCGACGGACGGTTTGCGGAAATAGTGATGTGTGGAGCTTGATTTTTTAGGATCGATAGTCTTCATTCAAGCTATTTGTGAGAAAATATCAAATAGAAATATTATGATTCCTGATGAACAAAATCAACAATTACTTGTTAGATTGTGGGATGGACTAAAAACAAAGGGTGATGGGAAATGTTATTATTCATGTAGTCAATGTAGGGGCTTTAAGAGGAGAATAATAAAGATCAAAACAACCCAAAAAAATTGTAGGGAACATGGACATGCAGAGGGGGGGAATGAATATCATCCATTTGTATGTTTTGCATTATAAATGTTTTTTATATTGATTGATTTGGTAAATGTATGTATTATTTTAATATTTATTATATTAAATTATATCTATTGATATTTTCATGTAATTATAAAGGAAATACATCCTATGGCCTATCATCCAAAGGAAGTTCTTTCAGAACAAGTACTGAAGGAACATGGAGATATGAATAATGGAGAACAAGTTATTGATCATATTGAAGAAGGAGATCATACTGATAACATAGTTTAAAATGATGGTACAAATACATTGATCCATGATTAATTTAATGTTAGAATGGATGATGATGATGATGATGAAGATGATGAAAATATTTATGACTTTGATGATGTTCATGATTTACCTCTTCTTGAGAAGGCATACAAACCCCTTTACGAAGGCTCCAACACAAATCTTCTCTCTGTTATATTGTTGATAATGAACTTGAAGGTTATGAATGGTCTTTCAAACATATCAGTCACATAGATGTTAAGGTATGTAAAAATAATCCATGACATATATATGATCGTCATAAAGGTTATCTTTGTTCCTCTTATAATTGTATTGTTAATTCATAAGTCAAATTAATACGGATGAAATGTGTTTCATTAATATTTTTATATATTATATTAACTAAATTTTTATTTTAATTTGTTATAGCTTGATAGCTTAATTTTTGTTACCACCGTCAAATATTTTACCTTGCACATATCGATATTTATCTGCCATCATGAAAGAAATTGGAATGCAGTATGAAGCAATTCATGCATGCCTCAATGACCATGTTATATATTATAATCAACAAGAATTTATAATAGAATGTACGGAATGTCATATTAGTAGATATCAAAAAATCAAGTAACAAAAAAGGTTCTTTGTTATATTCCCATTATTACATGTTTGCAATGACTGTTCAGGTGAAAAAACATAGCACAATTTATGGATTACCATGCAAGGAACATAATTCAAGATGACATTATTCGAATTCCTGCAGATGGTTCTACATTTAGATATATGGAGGAAAAATGGCCTCACTTTAAAGAAGAACCTCATAATCTTAGGATTTCTTTGGCAGCAGATGGTTTCAATCCATTTGCAGAGATGAGATTCGTTTACAAAGTGGGGCCTATTTTTTTATCAACAATAACATTCCTCCATGGTTGTCAATAAAGAGGGATCACATAATATTGTTGATGATTATTGTAGGTATATTGTGTCTACAACTCTTTTTTTTTAATGTAGTGGCATCTCATTTGTCGTATTTTGTTTTCTAATTTCATATATATATATATATATATATATATATAATTTTTCTCTTGTGCAGGGTTTATATATCTAAATGGTACTCATAATTATATATTTTATATGTTCAAATCAATTAGGTAAGTACCAAGTTAAAGATATGAATGTATATATCAAACCTCTTATACACAAGCTACTGAAGTTATGGAATGGAATCACTATGTATGATGTATCTAGACCAATACGACAAAGGGAATTTAAATTCCATGCAATACTTGTATGGACAATACATGATGCCCTAGGATTAACCCATTTTTGTGGTTTGTAATTACAAGTTCCACTTTAATTGCATTTAATTTTATGAACTAGTTAATATACTATGCACACATTTTTTTTAAATATTCCATTCATTTTATATATAATTATAATTGACATAGATATTCTATCTCTTTATGTAGGTCTTCAGACAAAGGAAAAATTTACATGTCTAGTTTTTTCTAATAAGATCAAATATCATCATTCAAAAAGCTTAGGAAAGCAGGTGTTTGATGAGTATAGTAACTTCCTCTCTAAGAATCACATGTATTGAACTACCGAAAAAATATATTCAATGGGAAGCAAGAGACTGCATTAAAATCACAGATAATGACACATCATCTATGGAAGTTGCAATATAATAGAAATCGTCAAGGTAAGTATGAATCATCATATATGAAATGTTATGTATTTTTTTATAATGTGTTTACTGTAATTGACATTGATTTCTATAATTTCTTTATAAACCACGATTCATAATGGTTTCCATGATCATGAAGGAATTAATGGGCTTCCATGAGGAATGAAAATTTATACTAAATAATTCAGTAGGTTTCCCTACTATGAGCGCCTACAAATTGCTCATCCGTTTGATACAATGCACGTGGAAAATAATGCAGCTGAAATATTATGGTGAATTTTGGATGGAAGGAGCGAGAAAGAAATAATTGTCAAAATTTACAAAGACATTCAAGAAGAAAACAATGCAATGAAAGACTTCATTCAATTTCATATCAGCGGAGACCAAATTCATATAAACTCAGTTCCATGGATGTTAACGGAGCAGCAAAGTAATGTTGTAAAAGATGTCATGCGAAAAACTAAATGAGTCCCACTAGATTTTTTGCGAACATGAAGAATATCATAATAAATAAAGATGATTTTGCAGGGGTAAAAACGCATGATTGGCATGTCTTCATGAAGGTAATTATTATGGTATCCATATAATTATTGTTTTTTTTATTCTAGTACATATTGTTGTTATTTTGTTTGTCTACTCTTTGTTTAAAAAATGAAATGATTTGTATATTGTTACAGTATGTTCTACCTCTCTCTCTCCCGGACAACTTTGAAATTTTTTTTTAAACAATTTATATATAATATTGGGAAATACATGAGGTAAGTAGTGACCTTTTGCATGTGCTTAGTGTTTTTTTAATTCATCGTAGAACTTATATTTGATTTTTGTGCATTCATGTTATGTAATATAATGGTTTTTTTTTTGTTAAATCTTGTTATTGGTTTGCATCACTTGTAGATGGTTGTCATCTAAATAAATCCATAAAGAAGATATAAAGTATTGGAGGAAATAAATTCCTAGTCTCATGTGTGAAATGTAGACACATCTACCTTTGACATTTTTCAATGGAAAGGAACACTACCTTATACACCAAGTCGAGGAGATTGAATTGTGTGGACCTGTGCACTCAAGGTCCATGTGGATGGTTGAGAGGAACTTGAATTTGGTTAGACAATGAGCACGTGTTGAGGGTTCTATGATGGATGGGTATATGGTATACCAAAACATGTTGTATATTAGTGAATATATTCCTAATTTTGCGTCAAAGCTCAATTTACGTCGCATTTGTGATCTGGACTCCAATAACATTTTTGAAGGGGAGTACCTAAAGGGGAAAGGTAGATCGAGGAAGGTGAATAGTAATTAATAGCTAGTGGATATTGATTAATATACATTTTACTGTTGATTTCTATGTATATATATCATACATATTCTATTTTTATATTCAACATATTGCATCAATTGAGAGTGTATACTTTGTTAAGTGAATATACATTTGTATTGAA
>LPNX010281811.1:30629-51595 GCA_001517045.1 Pseudotsuga menziesii
AAAATCCAAGGGTCAGCTATTAAAACCATTTAGTTGTAACCCACCCTTTTTACTTACTCACTTTCCCTTGTCTCAATCAGTCAACTACCAAATTAAAAGCTCTGTTGTTAGTTGGGAAGTTGTGTGGCAAGACTGTCATTCCTTTCCCACATGCACACTCCACCAATAGACTCGTTCATCCTCATGTGGGTAGGAAGAGAGGGGACGACCCCATTCTTGCATTCTTTCCCATCCTCACGTAGAGAAAGTCATTATCCTCCTCATGCCCAGGTCTTTTCTATTTTCTCACACAGAGAGTTAGGAGGGCCATTTTCTGGCATTCACAATTTTCTTGTGTATGTGCCATTCACATTTTGTGTTGTTATGGGTTCTCAATTACGATTGGGGTTCCTGGACATTTTATATATTTACTCATAGGCTTAGAATTCACCTCCACGCAGATTGTTTTTCTTCCTCACGCAACTGAGAAATTGCTATTGGTTTCCCCATGATTTTGGTTTGCTGTGGGTTCATTTTTGTTTTGGGTTGCTGTGGGTTCTTATTGGGTTGTTTTGGCCATGATAGGGCTAAGAAAGACTTAGGAATTGAATTTCCCAGTCAGATCTTTGAATTGCTTGTTTTGTTGTGTGTATGCAGTGGTTGGTCTTTGGACTGTGTGTTATAGCTGATTTTACCACTGCAGGTGAATCACACTTGTATGGCATTCCTCTGTCCCTTTGTAGACTCCTTAGAACCCTTGGACCATTTTTTGTTCTTTGATGTTTCCTTGACCATCCCTAAAAACATGTCAAAATTAATACACATGAATTTTAAACCTATAATCATTGATATACGTGGGTTTGACCCCTAAAACCGCATACATCGGGATGTGTGCATAATCCAAATCATTTTGGAATTTTTCTTGACATGGATCCAACTCACTTGACTCCTGGCCTTTCATATGCCTTAAGATCACTTGGATTCGACCTTTCATTACCCCTTTGAAACGCTATATAAGGAACTCTTTGGTACATTGAAGGCATAAGAGAGAATTGAGAGCAAAGAAAATATAGTCCATTCTTGCCGGAACTTGTGCTTGAGTCTGCATCCCTTTGTCCCTTGGAGCACTTTTGTGTTCTTCCCAAGCTTTCCTTTTGCTTGTGAGCTTGCTATCGATAGATGGAGGATTGAGGTGGTGGAGGCCCAAGTGGGGGATTTAGTTTTCCAATTCGCAGACGTGCTGACAAAGGTTGTATCCATTGTAATCTTTGATTTTATATTAATAGAAATATCTTTTGTTGTCCAATAATGTATGTTTGAAGGAATATTTTATCCATGGATGATTTCAAATGCTTATACATTGTTGATTATATATGCTAGAATAGATCTAACACCAATATATATAGTATGCTTGTCTTGTTTACTTGTTGTTGAGGAAGTGATTTATCAATTCAAGCTAAAGTTGGAAAGCTCAACAAGGATCTACTTCAACCATCAGGAATAAGGTACGAGGTCTGATCCTGTAGTGTTAGATATTTAATTTCTATTGCATATTGGAAAGGATTGATTTCTAGAGTCAAGCTGTCTGATGTGGTACCCCAAGACATAGGAATTTCTCTCCATAACAGAATTGGCGACTCTGTTGGGGAGTTCCTAGTAGTTGTCCTTTGGGGGTTTTCTATCGGCATTCAATGACTTTGAATTGCTCTTTTTCTCTTGTTTCTGTCTTGGGTCTGGGGGAATGTTTGCTTGGTAGTTTCTGATTGGTGTGAAGTTTTTCTCAGCTTGTCTGTTTTCCTTTGTTTTTATGCACCTTTCTTCCTATACGCAAGTTTTTAACTCACAGTCACGTATATATGCGTGTTTCACTGTTATTTCCGTGTACACATGTGGGTTTACTGTGAACAGTTGCGTATGCCCTTAGTTTTTCCTTATAGAGGAATATGGATGGTTGCTGGGTGAATTTTGATGATTGTTGAGTCTCCTTTGATACTGCTAGAGTCTGTATACACCTCTATTTCTGACCAGAGACATTTGTTTTAGGGTAAATTTCTTTTTTTTGAATAATGTTCTTGTCATTGCATTTTCGATTTTTTGTTTTGGGATTAGTGAATTAGATTTATTTTACCTTAGTACTTTGCTTGAGTGCTGCTTGAGTGTGCTTGCAGAGTCTGGGGGTTTTAGAGCCATTCTTTTGCTTTTATATCTCATTTTTATTTCAAAAAAACCAAAAATATTTGCTTATCATCATGCATTGCATCTTGCATTTTGCATAGTACTTGCACTAGATTTACTTTGGAGTATTAGTCAGGATTTCATATAGGAAAGCTTGCATTTATCATTTGAAGAAAATTGTGCATTTCACGTAGTAGTATACCCTGTTTTTTATGGACACAATGCATTTTCATTGATTGTTAGGTGTGCATTTTGCTTCTTGTTGTGTCATAACACCATTAGTTGCACATCCATATACCTCTTTTGAGTAATAAATCCAATTAAAATCAATGCTTAAATTAAAATGAACTACACTATTTTATTTGATAGGGTTCACCAACAAGATTAGGTTTTAGGGTCTTGGAATAGTTCATTGTGAGTAAATTATCCAAGACCACTAAACAACAGCATGTATGTGTCTGTCCAGGTGAGTGTGTGAAATTACTTGGTATAACCAGTGTTTCTTAGGATCCTCCTCTCAAAAGGGAGTTAAGCACGAGGCATCATGAGTTGTTATTGATTGGGATGACCCCTAGTCATAACTGAGTAGCACTGGAGATATTTCTAGGATTGTATTCGTATTTGGGAGCTCTTTTGAGAGTTTCATGCTTTGCTACCCTGCCCATATGATCAATACCGCCTACGACTGTCTGCCTGAGCATTGATTATATTGAGGTGACCTTAGTGGCCTTACCTAGGATATCGAGAGGGTACTTTGCAGGGGTTATTCTGCGGGTGTCCCGGCCAGGTTGGGGTTGGACAACACAGTCACTTTATGCGTTGAAGCTGAGGGCCACAATAATTGGTTACATACCTCCACTTGTTGTGTATGGGAGTCTCAAGCCTCTCCTAGGTGAGACATACCTACTTCATTCAGGAGCTCACTTAGCCTATCCTTGATTTCTTGTCTTTGGATTTAGATTTTCTTGGTGATTGCTTTGTGCATGTTAGCTTGCCTAGGGTTTTCATAGATAGAGATTCTTTGATATTTTTGAGTCATTGTGGATTCGGGTGTGGCTCCTCGTTGTTCTTGTCATTTAGCAGGACTTCTTCCTTCTACATCTCCTCCTCCTTTGGGAGAGAGAAATAGACAGTACAGGCGGATTACTTTGCACATTTATTCACACACCATGGGAGACCATATAAAAGGTATTCCTGAACCACCTTCTCCCATTCATGTGGAAGATGAGGAGTTTAGTCCTAACTATGTTCCTTCACCCGACTTGACTGAGTTAGGTCCTGTGATTTCTGGGATAGGAACCTTTCATGATAGAACTACTTACTCTAAGGTTGATTCCCCATTGACGCATCGCCGATATGGAATGCCGAAGGATGATGAGACTCATTTTGAACCCGCGAGCACTAGTTATGGTAGTTATGGTATGTCTGGTTTTCCCACACATGATTTGGCATTCCATGTCAAATTTTAGTTTGAGCCTAACGCTATGCATGGGGGCACTCTCATTCCTTACCATGCGGAGAGGTTTGGGAGCACAAGTCACATTACACCTTCCATCCTGGGAGTGGAAGTTACATCACATATTCCTCCTAGGTCTAGGGTTAGTGATCCTATTAGGATACCAAATATGAGATGAGTGACTATAGGGAATAGCACGTACATAATTACATAGATCCCTTCGTCCTCTATCCCTAGTTCTTCAAATGTTCAGCCTCCATCGCATTCACATGGTCCTTCGGGCCGAAATGTTGCTACAATTCATGTCTGTACTACGGTTACTAGACCAGTTGTGTCTCAGGTTTATGCACTGCCTGTTGTTTCTGGAGGTCATGTTCATACTTCTAGAGGTCATATTCCTACTTACAAAGTGTCTCATGGGACATCTCATGCGATGAATTATGGACCCTATTATGGGACGCAGTATGGACAGGGTTCTTCACCTTATGGGTGTGGGTATCAACAACCCACTTACTCTCCAAATTATGGCTTTGTAGCTCTGAATAGTCAAGGTACACCACACTATGGTGCTTCCATGCCACCCTATACGGGTCAAACAGGAGGAGGGCACCATGGCCAAGGCCATGGTGGTTATGGTAATAAGACCTATGTGAATCAGAACTATCAGGGAGCGGTCCATCGACCTAATCATCCTAGGCTCCCTTTCCTCACAACGCTTAATCTTCCTGACTTGTCAAGATTGACGAACGATCCTGTAGCTCATGACCCGGCTTGGCTGGCTATCCCTACTAAGATTCCCTCGGACATACCCAAATTTGAGGGCAAACCACGAGAGGATCTGAGTGAACATGGTACTACCTTTCACCTATGGTGCTCTTCAAATTCCTTACACCAGGACTTAATCTGTTTAAGGCTGTTTCAATGCACCCTGACAGGGCCTGCCACGAAATGGTATATAGAGCTACCTAGGGGGCATTCGCTTTGTTCGATGACCTAGTGATGACTTTTCTTAACCACTTCCAGCTACCAGTGCATTATGACGTTGGTAGTGAACTCTTGTCAACATTTCGGCAAGATAAAGCCACACATATCTCAGACCACATCCAAGAGTGGCATAGATGGAAGAGGTTAATTAAATCCTTTATACCACCGTATTTCCTCCTCGAATGGTTCCTTAAGTCATTATTTCCATATATAGCAAAGGATGTTTCTACATCTACAGTGCAAAATGAGGAACAACCCATTTTTAGGGTGCAGGAACTGGATTTGATTTATGCTCAGTTTGGTTTGTTATATGAGATCATTCCCAATCCTATGCATTCTAGTTTCGACCCCAAAGTTAAACCTGGACCACATGCCGATGGAATTGTTGGTTGTGCGAGTGCTAAACCTAGGGTTCAGTTGCAAAACAAGTTAGTCAATTGTTAATCAACCAATCTGCTTCGGGACAAGCCACAACTTCATCTCAACCTGCCCAAACGATGAGTGTGCTTTCGGTGCAATCGTCGGACCAGAAGGGTAACCAACATCCCAGACAGAATAAAAAGAAGGGTAAGAATAATCGTAAGGGTGGGAATAGGAATGAAAATGCTAATAATAATGAAAATAACGCCTGTAATGCTGGGGGGGACAAGCAAGCTAAATGTAAGGTTAAATTTCCTTGCAAGTTGTGTAAGGATGATCACCTCACTTACTTGTGCCCTCGTATCGATGAAGCCTTGAGATTCTTAGCACAGGGCCTAGCTATGTTGACTAACCCTTTACCTCACAATCAAAATATGAACTCAAGGACCCATGATCATTCTGGTGGTGATCAAGATCCACCGAAGGGTAGTGGTCATGGTTTCATTAACATGGTATGTGCTGCAAAAGTTGTGACCCGTGCGAAAGACTATGGTTTATCATAACCCAGCCTGAGAAAGGAACCTGATCCACCAGGGACTCCTTTGCGTATTAAAAAACCTGTGGATAAACCTGAAGATGCACCTCACATTCCTTAGGGAGTCCTTAAGTGTTCACGGCACAATTCTAATGCCCGAGCCACCCAAAACTATTCATTTGTCGAGGATTTGGGCCACACTCCTTGTGCAATGTTTGCACTTGAAGTACTTTAGAGTTGTCCTTCGAAAAGGAAGGCTTTGCATTCTGCCCTTGGTGTGAATGATGATAATTCTTCCTCCATGATTAAATTTGAAACTGCAAGAATTTAGCCTCGTTTGCCTTACTATGTGTCTCTTTTGATTCACATAGAATGTCTTAACATGACCGTCAAGCGCACTATGATTGATGAAGGTGCTACTGCTTCTGTGATGTCTTTATCGTGTTGGAAGGGTTTAGGTTCCCCTGAGTTGTATAAATCAATGACCATGTTAACTGCATTCGATGGGAGATCGTTTAGGCAGCATGGGATCCTTCCTTCCCTTAAGGTTTTTTTGGGAGGGAAGACCATTGCGATAGAGGTCGAGGTGGTTGATGCGCCCCTTGACTACAATCTCTTGCTGGGTAGGAATTAGATTTACAATATGCAAGCCGTATCTTCTTCCCTATTTCACATTGTATACTTTCCATTTAACAGGAATATAGTCATGATTGATCAAACGTCATTCAAGAATCCGTCGGTTACCACATATTCAGGAGCTTCGATCCCGATCATCGAGCACTCTCAGCTGGAAAATGGGAGTGTAGGTGTGGGCATGTATCCATTCCCCATGGGAAGTTTTAGTTGTCCTACACCGATCCTTATTATAGGGTCTAATTCCGGTGAGGCTTCGATGTCTATGAGATCGGTGTCTTTTCGCATGAGTCATATGGAAGATCCTTGGATTCTTCCTACACTGAGTATTTCGAGTGAGCCCATCATGATGGAAGTGTCGTTGCCTACAACTATGGTAGCTTATCAATCTAATCTTGAGTGTGTTGCAGAGCCCAGTCCTTCCTCTTCACGGACGGAGGAGGAGGACCCTTATGTTCTTCCTGCATGGGCACTATAGTCTTCTCACATGCACAACTACCTTGATAGAGTTTTCCCTTCAGATGAAGTGATTATTGAGGCCATGTCAGGAGTTGAGCCACCATGGGAAGAACTCTATCATAGATCTTACTTTCTTCTCGAGATTGACCGCTTGGAGCGTGAGGACTTTAGGAAGGTTCTTAGTGGGAGAATTGGTAGTCCTATGGTTCCATTAAGCTCTCTTGGTCTGATGGCTGATGGGAACATGGAAAATATATCTCCAACAATTCCTATCAATATCTCTCGCGATCCTGGGAGGATAGAGAATGTCTATATTGGGGCAGAATGTTCCCATGGTGAGATTCAAGAATACACCAAGATGTTTAAATAATTCCGTGATATCTTTGCTTGGTCTTATGATGAAATGCCAAGTATCAACCCTCATATTGTCAAACACGAAATTAAGACTTATCCCAATGCTAAGCCTGTTCAGCAATGCTCGCATGCAGTGAATCCTAGGAAAGCACCCATGATTAAGGCAAAGATAGAGAAACTATTGAAAGCCAGTTTTATCTATCCCGTTCCCTTGACGAAGTGGGTTTAAAACCCCATTCCAGTGGATAAGAAGCAGGGAGCGATCCACATATGTACTGATTTCCATGATTTGAATCGTGCCTATCCTAGGGACAATTTCCCCACACCATTTATTGATCATATTTTGGATGAGTGTGCAGGTAGTGAGGTTTTTTCCTTCATGGATGAATTTTCCGAATATAATCAGATACAAATTAAGCTTGAGGACCAACATAAGACTGCATTTATTTGTCCTTGGGGAAATTTTGCATATTGAAAAATTCCTTTTGGCCTTAAGAATGCCAAAGCTACTTTTCAGTGGGCCATGACCTTGATCTTCCACGATCTCAAATCAATTATCTAAGTATTTTGGGATGACCTTGCTGCTCATTCTCATATGAGAATGCATCATTCCTATCATTTGAGATTGGTGTTTGAAAGATGCCGCCATTATTTGGTCAAGTTAAATCCTCACAAGTGCATCTTTTGTGTGAAGCCAAGTTGCTTGTTAGGATTCATCGTTTCTAAAGAAGGTATAAGAGTTGACCCTTTGAATTTAGAGGCAATACTTCAGTTGTCTCCAAAAAATATTCATCATCTTCAATGTTTGCAAGGCATGGCAAACTTCTTACAGAGATTCGTTGTCAATTTTGCCAATTTGAATAGAGGCTTCATGCATCTTTTGAAGAAGGACACCACCTTTTGTTGGGATGAGCGAGCCCAGGAGTCCTTTGATGCGCTCAAGCAAGCCCTAGCATCGACCCCTATGACTAGTCCCCCAGACTATAGCTGTAATTTTCTACTTTATGTGGCCGCGTCCATGGAGACGATTGGTATGGTTTTGGTTCAAGAGGATGAGGAACTCCAGGAGCATGTCATATACTATCCAAGCCAAAATCTTATTGATGCAGAGATCCATTATTCTCATGTTAAGAAGCTTGATTTAGCTACCATTCATGCGGTTGAATGGTTGAGACATTATATTCTCCTTCGCTAGACCCTGGTTGCAGCCCATGTCAATCTGTTTCAATTCATCCTCACTCGAAGGATGATTGGGGGAAAATATAATAAATGGATTGTCATCCTGTAAGAATTTGATCTCGAGTTTGTTTCGGCAAAATCGAAGAAATCGTTAATTTTTGCAGAGCTTATATCGGATTTCCCAAGCGAGGTCGAGGAGTTGGTTTGTGAAGATGCGTTTATCGATGAACACATATTCTTAATCTCAACTTTAGACCCATGGTATGGGGATATCATTATATATTTACAAACATTGAAGGTCCATACTCACCTCTCACAAGATGAATGACGATAATTACATCATGTGTCTAAGAATTACCTCATAGTGGATAACACTTTGTACCGCCGTGGGGTAGATTCCATTTTATGATGTTGGTTAACTCATGAGGAGGCTAAGGTAGTGCTGAATGATTGCCACAGAGGGGCATGTGGTGGTCATTTATTTAGGCTTTCTACAGCCCAAAAAATCTTAAGAGCAGGTTATTTTTGGCTGTCGATCTTTAAGGATTGTGTAGATGCGGTCAAGAGGTGCCACCCTTGCCAAGTGTTTGCATGTAATATGTGCTCGAAACCTGCCCCATTACATCCTATCATCACCACCAGTACCTTCACTAAGTGGGGGTTATATTTTATGGATTGCAACCAAGCTTTAGCTGGGGGGCATCATCATATCATAGTGGTTGTTGATTACTTCACGAAATGGGCTAAGGCTATGCCTACAGTTAAATCCGACAGTGAGACAACCACCCACTTTGTATTCAACCAGATTATTACTCAATTCAGGATTCCGAAAGAGCTTGTCACTGACTATGGTTCGCATTTTCAGAATCATATGATGGAAGAGTTGGCATTAAAGTTAGGGTACAAACAAGAGTATTCCTCCTCTTACTATCCTCGAGTGAATGGATAGGTAGAAGCAGTGAACAAGTCACTCAAATCCATTCTCCAATGAACCATTGCACAAAGCAAGAATAATTGACACATCATGTTATATCTTGCTTTGTGGGCGTATACAATCATTATTAAGACTACCATGGGTTTTTCTGCATATCAACTTGTACATGGAGTGGAGTTGGTATTGTCGGTTGAATGCGAGATTCCTTCTTTGAAGCTATCCATAGAGATCTTACTAGACATTTCACCATTGGAGGAGAATTTGGTCCACCTTGAGCAACTTGATGAGCAGCGTTGAGATTCCTTAGTGGCTCTAGAAGTAAATATACATCGCATAAAGGTCCAGTACGATAAGTATGTCCATCCAAGGAAGTTTAGTGAGGGAGACTTGGTCCTTTTGTGGGATCAACCGAAAGAACCCTTGGGGGCAGGAAAGTTTAACCCCTTGTGGCATGGTCCTTACGTCGTCAAATGTGTGTTAGAGAAGGGCGCTTATGAGTTGGTGGATTACGAGGGAACGGCCTTGGCAAAGCCTAGAAATGGGCTCTATCTCAAAAAATAATATGCATGATTTTCAGCCAAGGCTGGCTATTGTATATTATTGTACAGTTTTGCATAGTTAGGTCTTTTTCTTATAGTGATTGAGTTTGTGATTAGTTTCCATTTCTTTTGGAAGATGTCAATGGAATCTTCCACGTACATAGGATTCGCAGATGGTGCGAGCCGTCACACTCAACACTCAACCTCTGCTACTTGGGTTATTTATACTCCTATGGGTCAGGTATTGTCTTCAGGAGGCATATGTTTACGGCCACCTTCAAACAATGTTGCTGAATATAGTGCCGTTATTGATCTTCTACGGGATGCCATTTCACATGGCGTTCTCTCTCTTGAGGTACATCTTGATTCGGAGTTAGTAGTGTCATAGCTTAATGGTTTATACCTTGTTAGAGATCCGACGTTATTAAGAAGATTCTTATGTGTGAGATTATTAGAACAACAATTTGACAATATAACATACATACATATTCCAAGAATTAATAATCAAGTTGCTGACTCATATGCTAATTACGTGTTAGATTGGAATTTGTTTCATACACAATAAATTCATCACAAATACAAATTTTACACATGTAAATAAATAAACCGATCATCATAAAAAAAATTATAAACATCCAAATTGTGGTAATACATATTGTCATGATACAAAAATGGGGCTCTCAAGCCACCAAAATATAATACACGGTAATACAAAATGTATCACTCCCAAGTATCTAAGCCTATGGAGGAGGAGGGGGGTTGTGATCATGGAATGTCACTACAGCTCTAGCTAGCCATTGAAATAATTGCACCCATGCTCGTGGTACACCCACCACCTGGCGTTGCATAGCCTTAGGCAAGTCCTCGACATGTGCCATGGGAACTCTGTGTGTCAGCCTCACAATGTTGGTATGAATGCTCTAGAGCGTCCGCTCCACAACCACACCGATAATATTATCTCCTCTTCCCCTCCATCTATGACAAGGGAAGCCTTCAGGCCACCGTGGTCCCTCATCTGCATGCATATGGTAGATGTCACTATGTATTGTCACCCAAAAACATGTCTTTTGATTCCATATAATTAGAAAACACAAAAAATTAAATAACTCAAAAATTTAAAGAGAGGGTCGAGATTCGTTACCTATGTCACCGTATGCCGATCCTGGTGTTAGCAGCATGTCTGGGTCCCCCCAGAAATCTATCCCCGCATAGGGGTAGTCATCGATGGAAACTATCTGTTGTCGCCACCACAGTAAGAACTTAGCTGGATAGGGATTGGACACCTTACCTCCACCCAGTCTGTGCATCGCATCCGCCCAACATCGTTGGGATAGATCTCGAACCTTGTGTAGAGGAACGTCAACTCTGGGGCTCAATCGTGGAACATGCTCAAAGAAAAACGTGCTCAGTATGCTACTGAAACTGAAGTTTCTCACACTTCCCATCTTACACTCACTGAGCTGGCATTTCATGTTGCCTAATAGTGTAGTGCTCTAGTCATATACCGTGGGTCCCATGCACTCCACTGCATAGAACATCAGAGGCCGCGAGTCCTGGTGGAGTGAAGCCAAGCCTGTTATCCTGCCCAGTGTCAGTAGGATGGCCTTTAGCCTCAGCACCTGTATGGAGTTAGTAGGGATCTGACTTCCCACCTTCTCCATGTCTGGATAGCAGTATACCACAATGTACTCATCTATAGTCAGGCCACCCCTGGGCCCACGAGAATGTAGGTTCACTACTTCCCACCATCGGGAAAGTCCAGTAATAAAGTATATGTCCTCCACCTCTATGGTGAGGGACATCCCATCTATCTGGAATGACTCTGAGTTTGGATCCCAGTAGTCCACCAACATCTACAATAGTCCTGGTTTGGACCTTAAGCCACCAAGACACAAAAATTTGTAGAGCCCACATGCATGTAGCGCTTTTTGAGCCATTAGATCAGCCCTTACTGCCTCTTCTACATCACCATGTTCACGTTCTCTCCATTATAGGACCATCCTGCACAAAAAATTGAAAGTTTTCCCATTAGAACACTTAAAAAACCTCATGCGTGGCTGCATACATGATTGTTTGTCAAACAGCCACATATGTACGCAACTGTGAGGGCATTTTCCACATATATCCAACCTTATACGCAGAAAAACCCTCGATTTCCATGTGGGCCACGGCGCCTATTTTGGATTGGCTTAGAAATCCCAAATCACTATGGAATTTGATAAAAATTGCATCAAAATGGAAGAGTAGACCATGGGTAAGTACCTGGAAGAAATGGTAGTCGATTCCGCTGACTAGATTTCCTGGAATTCGTTGTTGAAAATCTGAGCTCAAATGGGTAAAAATTTCAAATGTTTTATAATGTTTTGATTTTTTTACTATTTATAGAAATTTTTCAAATTTTTGAAAATTTTTACCCCCTTTCCTATAGTTTGGACCATTTCTAATCCTTTTGGACTGTTTTTGGACTAATTTATGATGTAGGAGACCTTTTTGAGTGCTGTTTCAGCTGTTGGATTGACCCGTTCATGCCGATCTCAGGTATCATGTCTAAACTGGCATATATGTTAGGTTTCAACACCGTTTGCATTTTCCATGACCTTGTGAATGTTTCATTATAGCCTTAGGTACGAACCCATTCTATTATGTCACAGAACCTTCTTGTTGTTTTAGAAGTGGCATGATATGAGTGGTAGAGCTTGACCTTACATGGGTACCCTAGTTAGCGTCTTATTTGCATTTGGTGCCCATGCTGACGTTTTGTCCCTTAGGGTGTGGGAGTCTGTTGTATAGTATTGCCATGACATTTTGCAAGAGCCTCATACTCCTCTTAATCTTTTGCTAGCCTATTTCCCTCAGGACTCCCTTATGTCAAGTTGTAATTGCATTATCATGAGTGTTGCCTTCCTTATTGAGCTTTATGCCAGCTTCCCTGACATTGAGTTGCAGCTATATAGCCCGAGCTTGTCTCATGCCTAGCCATGTAGAGACATTTTATATATCCTTTGCAGCTTGATTCCCTATTTTTACCGGGAGGGCATTTTCCCCTGAGTGCCACTATCCTACACATGTATCCTTGCATTGAGCATAGGTATGTTCCACTGCTTGGAAATGGTTTGTTTGCCCCTATGACACTCATCTCCTCCTAGTCTGTAACTATAAAGTAGTTTTATTCTTTTCCAAGCTTTTTAAATATTTGAAAAAGTCCAAAAAAATCAAAAAACCAAAAATCCAGAAAAGGAAAGATGTTATCTTTGGCAGCTATCGAGTCGTGTCGCCTTCGAACAGAGCACTGTATCTCACATCTGTTGGTTTGGTTTATAGTTTGAATTTAGGAGCTATACTCATTTATCTAATTTTATCTCCACCGAATGGTTAAGTTTCCAATCCCCATGGAGCCTTTGTCGATGCCTCCTGTGTCACGGAGATGTCCTAGTTTTGTATATCGAGTCTATGTTTCCTTTATTCAGTCACCATTCACGGTTATGCTCTTGTTTGAAGGAATTTGAAACCTGAGTCGGCCATTCGTTAGTTATCTTGACTTTGCATGTCGGCCATTCCAAGTACAGTTACTGGTTCGTGCACCTTATGATCAAGTCCTTCCACATTATACAGCTTTGCTGAGTACCTCGTGTTGGTTGATGGGGGATGCCTTAATTCCCTCCTTCTAGTGGATTTCAGCCCATCGAATGCAGATCATTTATTCTGGGATTGGAATCTAGAGTCGTTTTTGAGTGCCTTGAGACTTGCAGTCATCAGTGGCAGGTTCTCTCGCCATCGACAGTCTTTGGGAATACATCAATGTCCCCTGATCGATGGATCCTCTCAAGTGTTCGACCTCAACACATTTATTCACACTTGTTAGTTTTCACTCTATTACCTTGATTCCCATTTTCATTATCAGTGGGTGATCTCGCATCTGTTAACGGTATACTTCAATGACCGGTAATCAGATGATGGACTACTATGTTCGACCTCGACACCACTATTCACATAGTAGGACATGTACTCGTAGCAGTTTGTGTAGAAGACCTTCCAGATTGGTGGCATCTCTTATATGCTACCTCCTTGATCGCACCAGTGTTCATGAGATTCCAGTTCTCTTGACTTGATTCCAGTATATGTCAAAAATTTCTAGCTATTATGAAGATCTAGATCCATTATATCTCTTCAGCCATTATGGAGATCATGATCCTTTGTATATCTTCATCATGGAGATTCTGATCTATGTATATTATACGTGGCAATGACCACTTATGTGATATCTTGTATCATGCCTATTCATGGCCATTGTACTCTTATGTATCCAGGATTGCTATATGTATTTACAGTTATGTGCAGAGTTGTATCATCATACTATGCTGATTAGGTGGCTGGTCTTGTATTTGGGATCCTTCATCACTCCACTTCTGGGATGGACTTATAATGTATTTTGGCCATCGTATGACCCCTCTGACCTCACACATTAGGGGGCATCTATTATAGCTTATTTTACCACTCTAGGTGAATCACACTTGTATGGCCTTCCCCTGTCCCTCTGCAGACTCCTTAGACCCCTTGGACCATTTGTTTTCCTTTGATGTTTCCTTGACCATCCCTAAAAACATGTGAAAATTAATACACGCGACTTTTAAACCTATAATCACGTATATGCGTGGGTTTTACCCCTAAAACCACGTACATCGGGATGTGTGCATAATCCAAATCCTTTTGGAGTTTTCCTTGACATGGATCTGACTCACTTGACTCCTGGGCTTCCATATGCCTTGAGATCACTCAGATTCGAATTTTCATTACCCCTTTGAAAAGCTATATAAGGAATTCTTTGGTACATTGAAGGCATAAGAGAGAATTGAGAGCAAAGAAACTATAGTCCATTGTTGACGAAACTTGTGCTTGAGTCTGCATCCCTTTCTCCCTTAGAGAACTTTTGTGTTCTTCCCAAGCTTGCCTTTTGTTTGTGAGATTGCTATCGAGAGATGGAGGATTGAGGTGGTGGAGGCCCAAGAGGGGGATTCAGTTTCTCCGATTCACAGACGTGCCAACAGAGGTTGTATCCATTGTAATCTCTAATTTTATATTAATAGAAATATCTTTTCCTGTCCAATAATGTATGTTTGAAGGAATATTTTATCCATGGATGATTTCAATTGCTTATACATTATTGATTATATATGCTAGAATAGATCTAACACCAATATATATAGTATGCTTGTCTTGTTTACTTGTTGTTGAGGAAGTGATTTATCAATTCAAGCTAAATTTGGAAAGCTCAACGGGGATCTACTTCAATCGTCCAGAATAAGGTATGAGGTCTGATCCATCAGTGTTAGATATTTAATTTCTATTGCATATTAGAAAGGATTGATTTCTGGAGTCAAGCTATCTGTTATGGTACCCCAAGCCATAGGAATTTCTCTTCGTAACACTATGTTGGAGTGGGAATGAAGGCTTGGTATGCTTGATAAACCTAGTGTGTTTGGGAGCCACATAGACAGAGCTAGAGGGCTGGATTTCTTCTCCACAACCCCTGAATAGCACTGGAAGGGAAGTCAGGGCCTGAGGGATTGTGTAGCAGAGAAGGGACTGATTCCTTGTGTTCGATGTGTGTGGGTGTCCTAGAAGTCAGGCTAGTTCTGGTGTAGGTGTCCTTAGCTCTTCAGTAAGCCCACCAGCTTAGCATTCAGCTTTTCCCAGCTCCCCGATGGCCTGATAAACCCAACTATGTTGGCTTGGCTGATTTGTGTACCTTTGGCTATGTGTGAGCCTGCTTAGTTCCTTATTCCTTAGGGAATCATGCCCATCTGGGGGATGGCAGTGTTGCTGAGAGATTAAGGAGCACACTGGCCTATGGTTGGGTGGAATGTTGCAGTGACATATCTAGTTGCGGAATAAGTTCTTCATAAGATAAGTATTCTTGTGTTCAATCTCTGTAATCATATTTGATGTTTAATGAATTATGATGAACATGTTGAATTCCTGGATGTATGTTTTGCTTATGCTGTATGTTGAATAATTATGCATCTCTACATGTTTTACTTCAAAACATTTCAGTTTTGTTTTTATATATGTACATGTTCATGGGGCTAGTTGCCCAAATAGTTAATGGTATGGTAGCATCCTCTTTGTCGGTCGGAGGGTTGAGGATGTTACAATGTGGTATCAGAGCTCACGTTGCAGCATGGGCCTTAATGGGCCATGAAGAAGCATTGGCAGAGGCAAGTTACTCTCTTCCAAACAGGGGGAAAATGAGAAAATCAGAGAAATGATAGGACAATTTCAGAAAATTTTGTAAGTGTGGAAATTATTAGATGGCTTAGGCTGAATCCCATCTGATAGGTCAGATGACTTAGTCAAAATATCATCTGATACACTAGATAACCTAGGTGGAAGTCCACCCAATAAAGAAATGGTGAAAAAAAATTTCAAAAATTTGTCCAAGTTTGAAATTCACTGGTGGTCTAGGCTGAGAGGAGCTGCGGGTCTCGGCTAAGAGGAGCTGATGGTCTCGACTTGGTTGATCCCAGACACAGACGACAAGGAAAACGTGGCAAGAGAAAATTTTCTGAAAAATTTTCAGAGTATCAAAATTGTCGGAAGGCATCAACTGAAGTCAATTGATACATCGGCTCAGTTAGTTGGAAGGACTTTCGATGACGTCAGAGGAGAAAATGTGAAGGGAGCTGAAGCTCTCGGCTAAGAGGAGACAAAGATCTTGGCTGGAAGGACCTAAAGGTCTTGGATAGGTAGAGCCGAGGTGTCGGCAAGGCTTTCCTGAAGGAATTCGAAGCATCGAAACAAGATAGATGATTGAGCAGCCGATGCGATGGCGGAATAAAGAAAAAAAAATTCCGAAAATTTTTCTAAGTACGAGAAACGTCGAAAAAAATAGAGGATCATTCAGCTGATGTGTATCAGAAGCTAGAGGAAGATCAGTTCGAAACGTCGAAAAAAAATAGAGGATCGATCAATCGATGTGTATCAAAAGCTAGAAGAAGATCAGTCTGAAACGTCGGAAAAAAATAGAGGATCGGTCAGCCGATGTGTATCGGAAGCTAGAGGAAGATCGGTCTGAAACATCGAAAAAGGATAGAGGATTGGTTAGCTGATGTGCGTCAGAAGGGAGAGGAAGAAGGATCTGATGTGCATCAAAAGATGAATGAAGATCGACCCGCTGAGGTATCGGAAGCATTCTCAACTAGTGATTCGATACATTGGATGGTTAGTTGGGAATGGATCCGATATGACAAAAAAAAAATTGAATTTTCAGTGGGATTTTTTTCAGCGGATTTAAACAGTTTTTCAGTCTGATTTTCAGCAGTTTTCAGTGGATTTTCAGGTCTGAAAAGGAGAGAAAAGGTAGCAATCTTATGCGCTAGATTGCACGAAAATCAAATATTTACAAAAAAAAAAATGAGTTCGCTGCCCTCGAACTACCCTATAGTGGCGCAGGGAAGCCAGAAGGGGGAAAGCCCCCTTCACCCTTATCGTCCCCCTGAGACAGTCATTCTTTGAGGAAGAAAATTCTATGTTTTGGGAAATATTGTAATTTTATGGTTTTTTCAAGAGAAGGTAAGTAATTTTGATGTGTGTAAATTTTATGCACCTAACAGTTGTGTTACTAGCACGTTTGCAGAATCATAGTCACCTTCAAGTGTAGTATTCTAGGTAGTGCAGTTTGGTAAAGTAAGTTATGGTTCAGCCATGAGGACCCATGATGGATATGATGCTCAGGATTCCTACGAGCGTGCTTGAGATTCCATGGGAAAAAATGTTTGAGTTGGAAATGATGACATAGAGTCTAATGGAAGGATATTCCAAGAGACACCGCCATATATTGAAGCCACCTTGAGAAGCTTGATTAAATCCCAGGAAGAGTAGCATCAGTTGAATGCTTCTATGCTACAGAGTTTGACAGACTTGCAAAGAAAGATAGACTCTGGGCGGGGTAAAGTAAAACCAGAAGGCAGTAAGAGCAGTACTAGGAGAAAAAGAATGACTTATAGTGGATCATCTAACTCAGAAGAATCCAATGGGGATTCAAGCTCTTCTTCTCGTAAGGGAAAGAGAAAGAAGCACCATAGGGATCATTTTCGAGATGAATTTAAGAAGGCTAAGCCTCCTACATTTGAGGGTGAGGTAAATAATGGACAAGAGGCTGGAGCTTAGCTTCTTGGGATAAAGAAGTACTACCAAGTTCAGTATTATTCCGGAAACATGAAAGAAAGGGTTTCCATATTCAATCTGAATGGAAGAGCATCCATTTGGTGGGAACACTTCAAGCAAGTAAAGAGGATCAGTGAAAGGAGACTTGTTGGCAGCCAGCAACAACCTCTTCATTTCTTGACAAAATGAAGAGAGATCAGCTCTTTATGTGATTTATCAATTTAAAAATTATGAAAGAGCACCTTCAGAATATTTGATTTTGAAGGTACTCTCAATCAAAGGAAAGTGATTTAATGATTTTAGAGCTGAAAGAAACTTGATCATAAAACTTGGCTTTTAATTGTCAGATAAGTTTCATAAATTTTCTTTAAGTTATTGAAATCATCAAAATGAATTTATGTGACTTAAGGGATTTGTGCCAAGAGAAATTTCATAAAACACATTATATGTTAAATAGGGTATTATTAGTCCTAAGACTAAGAGAATTTTGAAATTTAACATCATATGCAATACCTTATTATGAACTTTGTAAATATCATAGTTAATGGATAAATGATGTTTGTATAGGAAACTTTTACTTATGATAAATATCCTATATGATGGTATATATGTGTCGATAGGATGTTTAAAGGGTTTAAACTTAGTTTTGTACATATATAGTATAGACATTAATCTAGCTATTTTATCAATGCATCATTAACATTAGAATGCGATTTATTACTCTTCATACCACTACGTAACATGATAAAATAGGGATGATTGTTTGGATTTGCTAGCCATGCAATAAACCAATTGTCAAATCGATAAGTGATCACTCATTTGGATTGATGAGCTGGTATGAAAAAATGGCTTTCACCCCTTGACAGAGTCGACAGTTATATGCATATGGTAATATCGTGTTGATAGTGTTAAATGCTAATAGTCGTTTCAAATTACGTCGTTGTACCTATTAATTATGAACCACTGTCAATAATCAATGGTTGCAATTATGATTCTATCAATCACCGTGTCTCTGGTTCGCCAAGTTAGTAGTTATCACTAACAGTCATGGTCAAGCGTAGATAAACTGGCATAAATTGTGGTATAGTGTGAAGATTGTAACACTTATCACTGTTGAAAATCCCGCTAAAATGGCAGGTTCAGAGATTGGATTTCCGTTTAGATTTGAAGCATGTGAAGGTTATCCATCATGTCGTGTGTATGGATACCTATTCCCTCTGTTTTCACTTCCCCATTCATTTCGAGTCGAAGCCCAGAGAATGCAGAGGAAACCATGTCTCCTTTGAATCGTTTTGAGATTTCGGGGTCTGAACTAATAGAAGCTAACCAGGAAATTGCCAAGAAATTCGAGAAAATGGGATGGGCACATTTATTTCGAAGCTTTGATGGTCACCATGCGGAGATTACCAAGATGTTCGCTATGAATTTCGAAGATGACAGGGTGCAAATTGGGGGTTTCAAATTTGTTATCAACGAAGACAAGATTACTCAAGCCACTAAACTTCCACAGGTCGGGGAACGTTGGTTTAAAGGCACAATGGTCAATAAGAAGAAATGCTTGGCTCTGTTAACGCCATTACCAGATAAAACGAAACTGAGGATAGGCGTACTTGTGAAATTTCTAAAGCCCGAATGGAGAGTTTACTATGAGATCTTAGTAAGGTACGTAACCTGTTGTGGACGCTATTCCCATTTACACTTGTATCATTTACGGTTACTATTAGCAGTAAAGGGTTGTAAACTTAATTTTCCCTTCTATCTTTGGCAAAGCCTTAAGAAAATGTCACAGTCTGTAAGGAATTTCAATAACCCCGACAGTAGTCTTTGTCACCATGGGTTGATAAAAATATTACTCCAATTTCAATTATCTGCTAAGGGTGTGTCTTGGGATAAGTTTCTAGTTGATTTTCAATTGGGGCCGACACAGTACTAGCCTAATCCATCCCCACGGGCTCGTAGAAAACGAAAGGTCATAAATCCTGGGGTCGATAGCTCAGAGGTCAAGGAACTCGAGGTCGTAAACACGCCCATAGACAATGAAATTAATGAGAATGATGATAGGGTTTCAGTTCCTTGCGATTCTAGGGAAATCTTGGATAAACCCGAACCTGGTAAGAAGGATAGCAACCCTGCAAACATAAAAGAAGGATTAGCCGAAGGTGAAAACGATAAAAATGATGAAGCAAATAAACTTGATGAATGCAATAAAGATTCTATGCATAAGTTAGATCATTTGGCTCAAGTTTGTTGTGACAAGGAAGGGCTGGGTTTTGAAAACTTATCATTTTTGCGAAGAGTAACAAGGAGCATGCATGGTATTCATTTGATTTCAGGATATAAGGCTGATCAACAGACTTCCAAATCTACAGCTACTAAACCTGCAGTTGTAGATATTGAGGATGATATCCCATCTTCTATCCCTAACACGATGGATGTAGGTAATTCCGCTATTGCACAGGGAAGTGATGCACAATCAGGTGAGGTTGAAGGCAATCAACCAGAAATAAACGTTAACATTGTAGATCTTGAACCATTACACAATCAGAATTTTGACAGTCCTCGTTCTCCTCAGGTAACTAAAGAAGACGAAACTCTGCAACAGGTATTAGGTAATATTTATCAAGATAAAATCACAGATTTTAAAGGGAAACTCAAACAGTGTCTATCCAGCACAACCTTATTGGAGGAAGAAAACAAAACTTTTAGAAAGGAATTACTAGAATGGATCGATAGGTGGAAAAAGGCGAACATGAAGAAGAATCAACATAAGAAATCCAAGAAATCAATATTAAATACAAATCAACTGCTACTAGAACGAATTGAAAAGCAAAATATTAAAATTATCAGGTTGAAGGCTAAACTAGTAGAAGCTAGAAGAGTAGTCGCTCTTCATAGTGAAACTTGATGGTTTTCTCATTTCGTATGTCACAGTGAAACAGGTAACGTTCATTACGATTTCGCATGCTTGTAAAATCGAAGATTTAACAGGCATGCATTTATTTTTTTTAAATTATTTATGTTAGCTGTGTTAAATTGATTTTAATATGATGCATTGATTGAATTTAATGCAGGAAGTTTTATCACCATCCTTTTCCAGAAATACAGGACGTGGTTATACAATGGCTTGGAGACGTGACTGTTTGGTTGTGAGCTGGAGTTTTGTCAATGATCAAGAACTTTCTGGAATGCCTCGACTCAGGCCAGTCGATTTCTATT